>JAXAVZ010000219.1:600000-1105931 GCA_034621355.1 Mycalesis mineus | reverse complement strand
CAGTTCTTTAGCAAATCTAGATATTATAACAGGATGAATGTTATAATGTCCTGCGCTTTTATGAATATTCACAGATTTAAGCTCTTTTAACCCATCTTTACCCAACGTTGCTCAATCGCAACATTTTATATTGAATTTTTTTTTATTTTAATATCAATGAACTACATCTGCGAAATGTAAACCAGTTTCAAGAACAAGAACTAAGAGATGAATAAATTTTTTTTAATGGTTTTTTAAACAAATATACATTTAATTTTCATTGCTGCAAAAACTGCTAATTCAGACATTTAGAGATCGATATATTCATCCGATCATAAACAATATTAATTGAATGAAAACTAAACTTTTTACACAGTATACAGCTTTAGTGATATATTATTTATAATATAAATTACTTAGTTGGACCAAACTACTTACACACATTGTTTATCTTAGAGTTCCAGGAAGCGTTGTGTATACGCAACGTTGGGACAAAAGAATAGTAAGTGGTTCTTGTTACACACTTTGCAATTGATGTTAGAAATTTATTATAAACAATCATTTCTCCCTATTCAAAGAGTAGAAGCTAGAGGTTTGTACCGGAGCGAGATTTTAACAACCGATTGAATTCACCGTTGATTTGGGCAATCTCCGGTAAAAAACCGCCGGAGGTCACCGGAGAATAAAGAATTTTTTTTTTCTTTTTTTAATTTATATATTCAAAATAATGAAACAAGAATAAGCGATTATATATGATCATTTATTTAAAAAAAACCTTTTATAATGTTAGCAAATGCTGATTTGATTAAGAAACACAACATGTCAACAGCATCATAGCGTAGCATGTTTCTTCTATCGTTTAGTATTTGTTTTGTCGTCAAAAATACTCTCTCTGACCTTACAGAAGTAGCAGGCACAGCTAGGTATTTAAAGGCTATTTCGTCTAAAGGCTTTAAATGTTTATTGAATTTCCAGAATTGCACAACTTCTTCCCAATTGTGGCTTTTTTCAGGAAACTGTGTTTCCGTATACATTTTGAATAAATTAATTGCCGTGGCGGATCTCGTATGTGCATTACTGGTGTTTCTTTTTAGAAATCCAAGCAGATCCGGGCGACGAGTTTCTTTTGTACTATTTTCACTTGACGTGGCTATTTCTTCTGCGCTTTGAATTGACGACGTGATTATTTCAATCGAGTACTTTTACCGGTAAATCACCGGTTATTCTCCGGTACTCACTGCTCCGGTGCAAACCTCTAAAACTTGCACTTATAATGATGAATATTACAATGTAAATAACCCGAGTTATGATACGTCGACATATTACAATATGATCGCTGACCGTCCACAGTATGACGAACATCAATTGTTATCAGTAGAGCCCAACCAGGAGGAGGATTTTTGCGAAGTTCTGAAGTCACGAAAACCAAAATAGAATTAAATATTCATACGCAAAGGCCCCTTTATACAAATCGAGAACCCTCCTTTGAAATTTTTAAATTTTATTTGTCAAACTTCCCAATTAATTATGATCCATTCGAGGTAACAAACATACATGCGACGACTCGGAACAAGTACTCGATTACTATATTATATCGCCTCTTTGCTTCAATAATGTGGTATCTTGAAAAGTGGAATTTTACAGGAGAGTTTTTAAACATTCAAAAAAGAATTGTGTAGCATATAACATTTTTTTACAATAATTATATAATATACTGTAAAGTATGACTTATTAACTAAAAGAAAACGTACTAAAAAACTGATGTTTTAGAAGTTTAGTAAGAAATTGGCTTTATTTTAAAAAAAGGGGAAAACATGTCACATTGTTCTTGAAAATATATAGTAAAATAAGTGTTTCAAACTAAGTTGTCACGATTTTGATGATATTATTTTGTTTATGAAACTGAGTTATATTATGAGGACACATCGTTGAAATAAAATAATATAAAAAAATCAGTATCAATCTTTATTGAAAACAGTACAATTGCAAAATGCACTTCAAAATTCACAATAAAAGATCTTATGACTATCTACTAATATCACAATTTTTATGGAGAAATTAAATTATTAGCTTAATAGTTTGTACTTATTAATAACCAGTCTCTAATAATTTAATCACAGGTATACCTTATTGTAACTAAGTAAACATTGAGTATTGTTGAAGAAACGAGAAAATCTTATTCAAGAGTTTACATTTGCAAATACAATAAAATTGCAAGAATTATTCATTAACATCTAACTCGTCATGGACGTAAAAAAAATAATTTTAACAAACTAAAAAATAAAACAAATCTCAAAAATAATTCAGTACTGCTTGTTAACAAACAAAAAATATAACTTTTTCAAAAATATATTGTCCTTACAATCAAATGATAACCCACTATCTTAAAGTGTGTAACAGTCTTAGTTATGTTTTGGCTTAAATGTTCATAATATCAGCCTTTTAAAATCACTGAAATTACACTACTACAACTACAAACTTTCATAAAATGGTCTATGGTATCTGGGAATAAGGTTTTTGTTGACTAAATCCATTTTAATCTGATATCCCAGGTCTGCTTTTTTTAATCTGATATCCCAGGTTTTTGGACATATGCGTTTTTTAATTCGACGTTGGTGTTCCTTTTCGTTATTAAAAAGAAAAGGAACACCAACGTCGAATTAAAAATCGCTTTTTTGAATTCTGTATCCGCATAGGAATCTTTAAAAAAGCTTCAGGATAGCTTTTTTGAATTTTAATCACCTTTAAACTTGACGGCCGAGTGGCGCAGTGGGTAGTGACCCTGCTTCTGCGTCCTAGGCCGTGGGTTCGATTCCCACATCTGGAAAATATTTGTGTGATGAGCATGGATGTTTTCCAGTGTCTGGGTGTATATCTATATATTATAAGTATTTATGTATAATATATATAAAAATATTCATCAGTTATCATAGTACCCATAACACAAGCTACCTAAGCTTACTTTGGGGCTATATAGCGATGTGTGTAATTGTCCTATAATATTTATTTATTTATTTAAACTCGTGAGTTTGACAGAATCATTATTTTCATCTTTTACCAATGACAAATTAATTTGGTTAGTGAGTGTTTCCCCATCATAAAAATCTGCGAAACACATTTCGTTTACATGAAAAGGCTCACTTTTCTTCCTAGCATCCTTTATAGCACCAATGAACGCATCAGGTGAATACATGGGACCAGATCGTGATTGTCTTTTTATTTCTCTCTCAATTTGGGAATGTGCGGAACTACTGCTGCTGCTGCTGCTGCTCGTCGAATCACAACGAAGGCGATTAGATGTTGGTGATGCCGCTTTTTTTTTGTTGCATCATCAACATTTAACGTTGCTTCTTCTATCTTTGACCGTGCATCCCCTGAGTTTAACGTAACGGCCTTAGATAAAAAAAAAACGTTTTTTTTTTTAAAAAATGTTTAATTTTAGTACGATTGAAAAAATATGTATAGTAAACTTAGTGCCAAGAATAGAATATTGTGCACAGAAAAGTTGAACATTACACGTACCTACCGTTTACTTTCGTCAACCTGTACTATTTCCTGGGCCACCAATCTTTCCTTTATTTTCTTGCTTATTTAACTGGTACAGCACCACACCACTTCTCGGCAGTAACTGTACCAGTGTACAATGGTAGCCCGTGATAAACTTTGGTTTTCACGCCTTGTAAAATCTTCCCAAATCACTCTGTTTACTGGCCATTTATGCGCGGAGCAATAAATCAAGCAATAGATAGTGGGCATGGGGATTATTGCATTCTCGAACCAGGTCCAGCTAGCCCTGGAAGTGCGGGACTTCGATCTGTATTTCGCCTTGTTGCACGCAAATGAGCCAACTGTTTTATTCGTTGAATATTGGATTGTCATCAGACAATGATGTACACTGCATTTTTTTTTCATTTTTAATTAAACCCTGCTCTTCAGGACTTGACCCACATTGACCCCGTGTTGACCCCTTTATACCCACAAAGGTAGCGCAACTCGTGACTCTCCCGAGCAGCCAAATTTCCTTAGAATTTTTGTGACACTTTATTTGTTGCATTAGGTTTTATTTGATAATGAAAAATAATGTTTTTTATTAAGTTAATTAAGTAGTAACCTTTGAAATAAAATTATAATTAATACGACTGCATGTGCATATCATTAGATTAATAGAGATTAAATTAGATTAATAGTGTAGGTAGTCAATTTCGATGTTTAATTTACAGCATAAGCGTTCAAGATAATATTTTCTTGAGTATTAGGAATTTTGATTGATTCATCAAAAGGTGGATTTGGATTAATATCATACTTAGCGTAAAATTTCAATTCCGCATCATTAACTATTTAAGATACTTCTTTCATTATTTCGGCCTTGTGGAAATTTTTTTACAGTCTTAAAAAAGATATCTACGGGATCTTCAGATTCTTTATTCATTTTTGTAGTATATCTGATGCGCGTCTCTGCAATTCTGCTTCGGTTGCAAATCACTAGTCATTGTCCAGGCTCAAAGTATCAGATGATTGTGTGTTTCTTGTTCCAAGGTACGTGAGACACCTATGTTTCAACTACTCTTGGAGCTAAACCAATTGTCGGCTGTAATATTTCGATTGTTTTTTTCAAAATCCTTACACAAACGCAATACAAACTTGAGTTGGTATGACGAGCTTTCTCTCAGTTTCGGCTACTACCAGCCCATCGGAGTCTTTTCCACGGTAAATGTATGCATTATACTATAATAAGTAAGATGGTGCATTTGGGTTGCCAAACAGTTTGGTATTGAGAGGTTTTGCTGTACTACTTGCTGCCTTGTTATGTGTTCCAGACCCATTATTTGGAGCAAAGTGATTTAAAAATACTTTGGATACATTATACAGGCTGGATAACCTATTGTTACTATCACCAGTTCTAAGGTTAGTTAAGTAAATAGCCAAACAAGTTTTTGCATTATACACAATTCAATTTCATTTGACTACTAACTTAAGTTGGTATGACGAGCTTTCTCTCAGTTTTGGCTACTCCTAGCCCATCGTTGCTGCCTTGTTATGTGTTCCAAACCCATTATTTGGGAGATGGGACAGACCCATGATTTAAAAATGCTTTGGAATTTTTTTTAAATACATTTTAAAGTGGATCTTGGTATTATTATACAGGCTGGATAACCTATTGTTACTATCACCTGTTCTAAGGTTAGTTAAGTAAATAGCCAAACAAGTTTTTGCATTATACACATTTTCAATTTCATTTGACAATGTCAAAAATTCTATAACTGTTACTCCTGTCCAATAATGACAGATATGGTTAGGCGTCTCATGAAAATTTTCGAAATTAAATAACTAATTTTTTTTTTAAATACGTATTAGATCCTCGATCTGTTGTTGCAAGGTGAAGCTACTAGTTAAGTTACTATTATTATTTAATTCAGACCAATCGTTTCTATATAAATGTCTGTCGTAACATCGTCTTTATTATCAAAGTGATCAAGTACCCAGTTTGATTAACACAACTTTCTGAAAATCGCAAGCTCTTGAAGCACATTCTGTGCGTTTATAATGAGGAAGAGAAGAGAATTTCATTTCATTAATACATCATACTTTTTATTCAAAATTTAATTTTATTGTGGTGGGGACGTGCACAGATTAGGAACTCGGTACTCAAAGGAAGGGACGGGGAGTGAGCGCATTCCACCTACCCCTTTAGGGTCTATATTAAAAAAAAATGAATTACTTAATTTACATTCCTATATTCTGGCAAAATGATGACACTTGGCACTTACAAAATGTTGCTCTGTTATAAGAAAAATTAATCTTTACAATGATTATTAACTAATTTTTCTAGCAAATCTATTATTCTATGCCTCATTAGTTGCCAGTTTGCTTGAATCTCCAATTTGTTTTTGCCTAATTCTCATTTGCTCTTTTTCATATTTATTAATTCCTTGTGCTGTTGCATTTTAATTTTTTTTCATTCCTCGTCGGAAAATGTTGTGCTGCCTGATCCATCTGAGTAAGCCTCACTTTCCTACGAGGTGAATTTTATGGTCGCATTGACATCACTCGGCGAGATGTAGTCTGCCTAGACCTAGCAGGCTCTGATTGACCAGCATTTGATGGTGTTACCACACCTGCACCTGTGATAGTAAATTATAATTAACTGTCTAATAGCACATTCTCTTTATTGTATTAAGATTGTTTTAATATTTTTAACAATGTTATACAACACAAATATATATTATACTTAGAAAATTTTAAAAAATTATTAAAAAAACTGCTCCTCCACTTGTAAGGCCTTTGAGGACTCAAGAGTGAGGAACGTCGTCACAATATGCGCCGTCTCAATCATTACTGCCATCTGTTTCATAGTAGGAATAATTGATTCATCCTCATTAATGGAATGCAAAGTTGCCACAACAGGGAGTATAGCAACACTAGACCTATCTTTGTTACACAAGACAACTTTTTGCCCGTATGCTACGACAGAGAGTGCACTCGGCCTCTGTATAGTGATCGTAAATTGCATACTCGTGACAAAATTCACACCAAACGTCGATGTAATCTAGCAAATATTCAACTTACGTTTTTCTATTTATTACAAAATGATCCACTTTGTCTTGTGCGGGTATGTCACGGCCACAACTTGATTACAACACATTGCGCAATCGACGAGGGTACCTCTTGCTCCAAGATCGTCATATTCTTTAATATTGACAAAGCGACAGGTGACAGGAAAATACTTAATTAGATTAAAAGATTCGTCACGACCATAATAAAACTAACAACAACCGCTCCAACAGACGCAGATCAGCTCGGAACAGACAGTTTTGTTGTCTTGTTTTGTGTGGTATGGTTGCAGATGAGGTTGACACTCGACACTTACAAAATGTTGCTCTTTTATAAGAAAAATTAATCTTTACAATGATTATTAACTAATTTTCTAGCAAATCTATCATTCTATGCCTCACTAGTTGCCAGTTTGCTTGAATCTCCAATTATTTTTGCCTAACTCTCATTTGCTCTTTTTTCATATTTATTAATTCCTTGTGCTGTTGCATTTTAAATTTTCACCATTCCTCGTTGGAAAATGTTGTGCTGCCTGATTCATCTGAGTTACTCATCTCTCTCACTCGCCTACGAGATGAATTTTATGATCGCATTGACCTCACACGCGAGGTGTAGTCTGCCTAGACCGAGCAGGCTCTGATTGACCAGCATTTGATGGTGTTACCACACCTGCACCTGTAATGACAGAGAGTGCACTCGTCTTCTGTGTAGTGATCGTAAACAGCATAGTTATGGCAAAACTCGCACCAAACGTCAATATAATCAAGCAAGTATCCAACTTGCGATTTTATATTTATTATGAAGTGCGGCTCCCTATTTTGCGCGTGTATGTCACGGCCACAACCTTGACAATACTCGCGCAAAACAAAATGCGTCACTGCCCATGGCCAAACCTTAAATCCGAGTTCCAGCAACATTTCCCTAAATATGAAGTCGTCATTATCTAGTTCCTCAAGTGCCACCGGCATTTTTCGAGTTGTTTGTCTGAAAACAAATATCAAACATGTGTCAAACTTGAGGCAAGAATTAATCGGCTTTCTCGGTAGTGTGATAACCAGCCACGGCCGAAGCCTCCCACAAACCAGATCTGGACCAATTTAAAAAATCTTAAGACGGCCCAGCCGGGAATCGGACCCAGGACCTCCGTCTTATAAAAATCACTGGGCATACCACCGCGCCACGGAGATCAATTGTATTTACTTTATAAACTGAAGTGGACGTAGCACTTATTACACAATATTAATTCGAAAAATACTATATAAAGATTTACACTACATTGTGGATGCAAACTCTTGTCTCGTTTGTGAGAGGCCCAGAACTCAGTCGCCAGATGTTGGGGGTCCATGGCAGTGATATTATCAGGTTTGGGGTGTTTGAAAGATTTGGATTTGCCGAAGAATTTTATCTGTTCTAGCGTCCTGGGGGGCCATGCTCCTTACTACTATACGTCCAGATGGTTCTCTATCATAGTAGTAATCACCAAATCTTGAAATGCTCTCAGCTGAATCACAATATTTACTCTGTCGGGGAGGGGTCGGAGAGCGTCTAACCAACTTCTCGGTCACTTTTAGCGTTTCGAGCAAAGTGGTGAGATTCTTGAGATGACTCTCTGTTTGTCCGATTTAATTGGAAATCAAAGATGACTGTTCTCTCCATGACTTTTCTGCTGTTGTTAAGGAGCGTTTGTATGTTTTAGTTGCCTCTGACGCTAAGGTTAGGTCTGCAGAAACCCCGGCCATTCTCTCCATTGTGCCTGAATGTACCACACTTAGTTTCCCTTGTTGCTCCAATTAACGCAACGACTGCGCAATGTGAGGTCGATAGGTGCGCGAGGGATGCAACGCCAATGTCCCGGGCAAATACAACGACTCCTGCCTTGGGGTAACTCTCGTGCTGGACTATGGCCAGTGCTGGCCCTAGCTGTACCTAAGAATACTGTTCTTGGACAAGAACAATGTCCGGGCGCAGCTCCCTGACGAGGGCTGGTAGCTCCTGAGTGGCTAAAGTAGAGCCACCTAAGTTGATCTGTCCAACCCGTAGTTCACGGGCCATAATTAGTATATGTGATGGTCCTTTCCTCGGCGTAACGGCGCGCTGGGCAGGAACTGGAGGCGGTCGCGTGTAAGCCTGCATCCCGAATTTATGGCAAGTCGCGCAACGCGCCTTGGCCTCCTGGCACTCATCTTTTTTGTGCCCAGCGGTGCCGCAGCTCCCGCACGTCACAGAAGGAGCCCTGCAATAACTTTATGGGTGCCCGTACTGCTGGCACTTATTGCAGCAGGTCACCTGCACATGGTCGACGACCTCCAGGGACTCCGTCCATCCAATGTACAGATGCCCCTTGTTGATTAGGGCATCCCTGAGCGACGGCGAACACTCTATGATCACGCTGTCAGAGTCTGGCCTCCGTTCCGACGCTTGAAAATTTTGCCATTCTTGAAGACCCGTTCTTGGGACCATAAGGGGTGCGACCGCAGGTTCTGGTCAAAAATCGCAGCCCGAATGTCCTTCTCCTCTGGGTTCCCATCCACGTTCCTTAGGTACAACCGTGGCGAGCTTTTCCGCGGCTCCGAGACTCTTAGCGTTGGCGGCGCAGCGCTGCGGAGCCTTTCTGCGGTAGAAACGTATGTGGTCTGAACCACCACACCCGCATTGCCCGCCTTGCGCACTTTGTCCACTTGGACCTGGATGGTTCCGGGGTTCAAGGCCCTCTTGAATACGGCCTTTGTCTCCTCCGAAGTTTTGATATTTCCCGCCTGGTCCGGGGCTAGGTAGAAGGACAGGAGCGGTCCACCCGGCTGGATGGGAACCGGCAAGCTCTTTTTTCAAAGCTTGAGAGCCGTTGAGTAAGACGTCGATGAAGATGAAGGCGCCGGTGTAGCTTGAGCTGGCCCCGGGGGTGGATAGGCCGTTGCAGCTGCTTCGCGCAGCTGGGCCTCCCGCAGTCTTCCTTCGACCACCTGCTGCTGCACCAAATTCAGCCATCCGCAGAGCAAGCACGTCCTGCGTGCACACAGAGCTGGCGTTAGTGGCCTCCTTGTTTAGTCACGACGTTTGGCTGGTCACTGCCGCTGTGACTCGTCCCAACTGCCGATGTACGCGATCCAGAAGTCCCTGCGTGCTAGCTGCCAGCGAGTCCGAGGGCGCCGCCGCAGCATCCGGAGACTCCGGGCGCGCGGTCAGTATTCCCGACAGGGGCGGGGACTGGAGCTCGCCTCCTCGCTCCAGGGGGGGGGTCCTCGCCAGCGAAGCTCTTGGTGCAAAGGGGGAGAGGGGGAGCTCAGAGTCCATGTTGTGGCCTACCTACCTACACTTCGTTTAAAACTTTTAAAAAGACCTAAACCTATGCTAAATCTATCCTATATATTGTTATTTTAAAAAAACTAATCATAAATAAACGATCACAATTGAGTCCTATCTCTTAGCAATTAAATAAAAATAAACTAAACACGTCTTCGGAGTTCTGTTTCGTACTTTAATTACTGGAGTCCTGTCTCGCGTCCTGGGGATGTGGTAGGTATGTGACCTTAGACCAACGAGGCAATCACAAATACATAAATATAATTATCAATCTTTTATAGCAGTACCCTTTACAAGTGTACAAATGAGTAGTATATCCCTGTAAAGATTTGAAATTGTTTTCCCACCATCAATGTATTCACCACTAGAATATTGCAGAGTTAGAAGTTGTTCATCAACCGTTATATGGTTGCTGCGCTGCATTCTTACATCTTGTGCTGGAACTCCTTGTTCATCTATTTTGCTTTTGACGGTACATATACCACGATTAGAAACATTTAAAGTTTTCATAAATAACGTTTTACAGACTCGTACCGATTGCCTTTCTACTAAGAAATGCTTGATTGCAATTTTTGGGATTACGCGCGTTTGTATATAAAAATATAACTTCAAGATAAAAATCTTGAAGTTATATTTGTCAAACAAGACATAAACGATCTTTGAGCATCAACCTGGCCAAGATTTTAATACATATATATAAAATTGGTGAAATTGTTATTAATCTGTGAGCGGATGAAATTCAAAAGTTTTCGTTAATAATACTCTAAATAAAAAAATTATTCAATCAAACGTTTAGTAAATAAACTATCCTTAGGCAATAGGAGCGCGTGCTCCTCGTTGTAAGGTAACTACCCTGAGAAAACCCCTGGAATCAAGAAAGGGTGATAACTTCTTAAGCGAAGGGAAAAGGGATAAACTTAATATTATTCGATAATTGATCGATTTCATTGGCAAAGTTTGCCTTTTGTACCAATCGGATCAGTAATTCTTGAGCTGTAACTTATAAAAATGCATGTATGAATTGTTAGATTACACCGACGTTTGCTGTGAATCTGCACACTGCGAAAATGAGTGCACTCACTGTCACACCTAATGACAGAGAGTGCACTCGTCTTCTGTGTAGTGATCGTAAACAGCATAGTTATGGCAAAACTCGCACCAAACGTCAATATAATCAAGCAAATATTCAACTTACGATTTTATATTTATGATGAAGTGCTGCTCCCTATTTTGCGCGGGTATGTCACGGCCACAACCGTGACAATACTCGCGCAAAACAAAATGCGTCACTGCCCATGGCCAAACCTTAAATTGTAGTTCCAGCAACATTTCCCTAGTGATAAAGTCGTCATTATCCAGTACCTCAAAAACCACCACCATTTTGTCAAGTTGTTTGTCTGAAAACAAATATCAAACATGTGTCAAACTTGAGGCAAGAATTAATCGGCTTTCTCGATAGGGTGGTAACCAGCCACGGCCGAAGCCTCCCACAAATCAGACCTGGACCAATTTAAAAAATCTTAAGATGGCCCAGCCGGGAATCGTACCCAGGACCTCCGTCTTATAAAATCACTGGGCATACCACCGCGCCACGGAGGTCAATTGTATTTACTTTATAAACTGACGTGGACGTAGCACTTATTACACAATATTAATTTGAAAAATACTATATAAAGATTTACACTAGATAATAACTTTTACGAAAAAATTCAAGTACAAAAACGGCTACTACTAGAAGCCTAATTAGATTTGTACACTCTTAAATAGTTTACTTAGATTTTCTCATATAAGCTAATTTATAGTACTTAATTCTTTTGAGAAAATAAACATCTTAAGCCACATACTTTCGAATGAATAAAATACAATGTTTGCAATGTTGAAAATACCTATATTAAAATTTGGAAAAACTTGTTGAAACAAGTTAGTAATATTATGTTCTGTTAAAACTCTCGGTTTGCTTCGGCTTTTTTTGACTTCCTGTAGAAGTTTGTATTTTGGAGATTCGACATCTTTTTTTTTAATAATATCTTTACAGCTGGAACACAGAGTATTTACTGCTGTTGTTCTTGTTGTTGTTGTTGTTTTATGTTGAAAAAGGTCTTCTCCTTGACCAAATCGTTGTTTGATGTATGATGCTTTCCTAAAATATTTATAAAATTTAAACGGGCGTTAAATTTTAATGGATTCCTGTCAATATGATAGTGATTGTTAAATACTCAAACATTTTTGCCTACCTACATTGAAACGGTGCGGGTTTAAGCTCCATATCTCCTTTCCTACGAAGAGGGAGGCCTGGCCCTGTAGTGGGCCAATAATTACTATTATTTCCAGAAGTGTAATAATAGTTTGTTTCCAAATATTGGGAAACGTACCTGATTTGATAGGTAATCGAAAAACCTGGGCCACAGGTATTAACAGTTCTTTAGCAAATCTAGATATTATAACAGGATGAATGTTATAATGTCCTGCGCTTTTATGAATATTCACAGATTTAAGCTCTTTTAACCCATCTTTACCCAACGTTGCTCAATCGCAACATTTTATATTGAATTTTTTTTTATTTTAATATCAATGAACTACATCTGCGAAATGTAAACCAGTTTCAAGAACAAGAACTAAGAGATGAATAAATTTTTTTTAATGGTTTTTTTAAACAAATATACATTTAATTTTCATTGCTCAAAAACTGCTAATTCAGACATTTAGAGATCGATATATTCATCCGATCATAAACAATATTAATTGAATGAAAACTAAACTTTTTACACAGTATACAGCTTTAGTGATATATTATTTATAATATAAATTACTTAGTTGGACCAAACTACTTACACACATTGTTTATCTTAGAGTTCCAGGAAGCGTTGTGTATACGCAACGTTGGGACAAAGAATAGTAAGTGGTTCTTGTTACACACTTTGCAATTGATGTTAGAAATTTATTATAAACAATCATTTCTCCCTATTCAAAGAGTAGAAGCTAGAGGTTTGTACCGGAGCGAGATTTTAACAACCGATTGAATTCACCGTTGATCGGGCAATCTCCGGTAAAAAACCGCCGGAGGTCACCGGAGAATAAAGAATTTTTTTTTTCTTTTTTTAATTTATATATTCAAAATAATGAAACAAGAATAAGCGATTATATATGATCATTTATTTAAAAAAAACCTTTTATAATGTTAGCAAATGCTGATTTGATTTAAGAAACACAACATGTCAACAGCATCATAGCGTAGCATGTTTCTTCTATCGTTTAGTATTTGTTTTGTCGTCAAAAATACTCTCTCTGACCTTACAGAAGTAGCAGGCACAGCTAGGTATTTAAAGGCTATTTCGTCTAAAGGCTTTAAATGTTTATTGAATTTCCAGAATTGCACAACTTCTTCCCAATTGTGGCTTTTTTCAGGAAACTGTGTTTCCGTATACATTTTGAATAAATTAATTGCCGTGGCGGATCTCGTATGTGCATTACTGGTGTTTCTTTTTAGAAATCCAAGCAGATCCGGGCGACCAGTTTCTTTTGTACTATTTTCACTTGACGTGGCTATTTCTTCTGCGCTTTGAATTGACGACGTGATTATTTCAATCGAGTACTTTTACCGGTAAATCACCGGTTATTCTCCGGTACTCACTGCTCCGGTGCAAACCTCTAAAACTTGCACTTATAATGATGAATATTACAATGTAAATAACCCGAGTTATGATACGTCGACATATTACAATATGATCGCTGACCGTCCACAGTATGACGAACATCAATTGTTATCAGTAGAGCCCAACCAGGAGGAGGATTTTTGCGAAGTTCTGAAGTCACGAAAACCAAAATAGAATTAAATATTCATACGCAAAGGCCCCTTTATACAAATCGAGAACCCTCCTTTGAAATTTTTAAATTTTATTTGTCAAACTTCCCAATTAATTATGATCCATTCGAGGTAACAAACATACATGCGACGACTCGGAACAAGTACTCGATTACTATATTATATCGCCTCTTTGCTTCAATAATGTGGTATCTTGAAAAGTGGAATTTTACAGGAGAGTTTTTAAACATTCAAAAAAGAATTGTGTAGCATATAACATTTTTTTACAATAATTATATAATATACTGTAAAGTATGACTTATTAACTAAAAGAAAACGTACTAAAAAACTGATGTTTTAGAAGTTTAGTAAGAAATTGGCTTTATTTTAAAAAAAGGGGAAAACATGTCACATTGTTCTTGAAAATATATAGTAAAATAAGTGTTTCAAACTAAGTTGTCACGATTTTGATGATATTATTTTGTTTATGAAACTGAGTTATATTATGAGGACACATCGTTGAAATAAAATAATATAAAAAAATCAGTATCAATCTTTATTGAAAACAGTACAATTGCAAAATGCACTTCAAAATTCACAATAAAAGATCTTATGACTATCTACTAATATCACAATTTTTATGGAGAAATTAAATTATTAGCTTAATAGTTTGTACTTATTAATAACCAGTCTCTAATAATTTAATCACAGGTATACCTTATTGTAACTAAGTAAACATTGAGTATTGTTGAAGAAACGAGAAAATCTTATTCAAGAGTTTACATTTGCAAATACAATAAAATTGCAAGAATTATTCATTAACATCTAACTCGTCATGGACGTAAAAAAAATAATTTTAACAAACTAAAAAATAAAACAAATCTCAAAAATAATTCAGTACTGCTTGTTAACAAACAAAAAATATAACTTTTTCAAAAATATATTGTCCTTACAATCAAATGATAACCCACTATCTTAAAGTGTGTAACAGTCTTAGTTATGTTTTGGCTTAAATGTTCATAATATCAGCCTTTTAAAATCACTGAAATTACACTACTACAACTACAAACTTTCATAAAATGGTCTATGGTATCTGGGAATAAGGTTTTTGTTGACTAAATCCATTTTAATCTGATATCCCAGGTCTGCTTTTTTTAATCTGATATCCCAGGTTTTTGGACATATGCGTTTTTTAATTCGACGTTGGTGTTCCTTTTCGTTATTAAAAAGAAAAGGAACACCAACGTCGAATTAAAAATCGCTTTTTTGAATTCTGTATCCGCATAGGAATCTTTAAAAAAGCTTCAGGATAGCTTTTTTGAATTTTAATCACCTTTAAACTTGACGGCCGAGTGGCGCAGTGGGTAGTGACCCTGCTTCTGCGTCCTAGGCCGTGGGTTCGATTCCCACATCTGGAAAATATTTGTGTGATGAGCATGGATGTTTTCCAGTGTCTGGGTGTATATCTATATATTATAAGTATTTATGTATAATATATATAAAAATATTCATCAGTTATCATAGTACCCATAACACAAGCTACCTAAGCTTACTTTGGGGCTATATAGCGATGTGTGTAATTGTCCTATAATATTTATTTATTTATTTAAACTCGTGAGTTTGACAGAATCATTATTTTCATCTTTTACCAATGACAAATTAATTTGGTTAGTGAGTGTTTCCCCATCATAAAAATCTGCGAAACACATTTCGTTTACATGAAAAGGCTCACTTTTCTTCCTAGCATCCTTTATAGCACCAATGAACGCATCAGGTGAATACATGGGACCAGATCGTGATTGTCTTTTTATTTCTCTCTCAATTTGGGAATGTGCGGAACTACTGCTGCTGCTGCTGCTGCTCGTCGAATCACAACGAAGGCGATTAGATGTTGGTGATGCCGCTTTTTTTTTTGTTGCATCATCAACATTTAACGTTGCTTCTTCTATCTTTGACCGTGCATCCCCTGAGTTTAACGTAACGGCCTTAGATAAAAAAAAAAACGTTTTTTTTTTTAAAAAATGTTTAATTTTAGTACGATTGAAAAAATATGTATAGTAAACTTAGTGCCAAGAATAGAATATTGTGCACAGAAAAGTTGAACATTACACGTACCTACCACGCGTTATAAAGTAGAAGGTGAATACTAAATCAGCCGCGTGTTTACTTTCGTCAACCTGTACTATTTCCTGGGCCACCAATCTTTCCTTTATTTTCTTGCTTATTTAACTGGTACAGCACCACACCACTTCTCGGCAGTAACTGTACCAGTGTACAATGGTAGCCCGTGATAAACTTTGGTTTTCACGCCTTGTAAAATCTTCCCAAATCACTCTGTTTACTGGCCATTTATGCGCGGAGCAATAAATCAAGCAATAGATAGTGGGCATGGGGATTATTGCATTCTCGAACCAGGTCCAGCTAGCCCTGGAAGTGCGGGACTTCGATCTGTATTTCGCCTTGTTGCACGCAAATGAGCCAACTGTTTTATTCGTTGAATATTGGATTGTCATCAGACAATGATGTACACTGCATTTTTTTTTCATTTTTAATTAAACCCTGCTCTTCAGGACTTGACCCACATTGACCCCGTGTTGACCCCTTTATACCCACAAAGGTAGCGCAACTCGTGACTCTCCCGAGCAGCCAAATTTCCTTAGAATTTTTGTGACACTTTATTTGTTGCATTAGGTTTTATTTGATAATGAAAAATAATGTTTTTTATTAAGTTAATTAAGTAGTAACCTTTGAAATAAAATTATAATTAATACGACTGCATGTGCATATCATTAGATTAATAGAGATTAAATTAGATTAATAGTGTAGGTAGTCAATTTCGATGTTTAATTTACAGCATAAGCGTTCAAGATAATATTTTCTTGAGTATTAGGAATTTTGATTGATTCATCAAAAGGTGGATTTGGATTAATATCATACTTAGCGTAAAATTTCAATTCCGCATCATTAACTATTTAAGATACTTCTTTCATTATTTCGGCCTTGTGGAAATTTTTTTACAGTCTTAAAAAAGATATCTACGGGATCTTCAGATTCTTTATTCATTTTTGTAGTATATCTGATGCGCGTCTCTGCAATTCTGCTTCGGTTGCAAATCACTAGTCATTGTCCAGGCTCAAAGTATCAGATGATTGTGTGTTTCTTGTTCCAAGGTACGTGAGACACCTATGTTTCAACTACTCTTGGAGCTAAACCAATTGTCGGCTGTAATATTTCGATTGTTTTTTTCAAAATCCTTACACAAACGCAATACAAACTTGAGTTGGTATGACGAGCTTTCTCTCAGTTTCGGCTACTACCAGCCCATCGGAGTCTTTTCCACGGTAAATGTATGCATTATACTATAATAAGTAAGATGGTGCATTTGGGTTGCCAAACAGTTTGGTATTGAGAGGTTTTGCTGTACTACTTGCTGCCTTGTTATGTGTTCCAGACCCATTATTTGGAGCAAAGTGATTTAAAAATACTTTGGATACATTATACAGGCTGGATAACCTATTGTTACTATCACCAGTTCTAAGGTTAGTTAAGTAAATAGCCAAACAAGTTTTTGCATTATACACAATTCAATTTCATTTGACTACTAACTTAAGTTGGTATGACGAGCTTTCTCTCAGTTTTGGCTACTCCTAGCCCATCGTTGCTGCCTTGTTATGTGTTCCAAACCCATTATTTGGGAGATGGGACAGACCCATGATTTAAAAATGCTTTGGAATTTTTTTTAAATACATTTTAAAGTGGATCTTGGTATTATTATACAGGCTGGATAACCTATTGTTACTATCACCTGTTCTAAGGTTAGTTAAGTAAATAGCCAAACAAGTTTTTGCATTATACACATTTTCAATTTCATTTGACAATGTCAAAAATTCTATAACTGTTACTCCTGTCCAATAATGACAGATATGGTTAGGCGTCTCATGAAAATTTTCGAAATTAAATAACTAATTTTTTTTTTAAATACGTATTAGATCCTCGATCTGTTGTTGCAAGGTGAAGCTACTAGTTAAGTTACTATTATTATTTAATTCAGACCAATCGTTTCTATATAAATGTCTGTCGTAACATCGTCTTTATTATCAAAGTGATCAAGTACCCAGTTTGATTAACACAACTTTCTGAAAATCGCAAGCTCTTGAAGCACATTCTGTGCGTTTATAATGAGGAAGAGAAGAGAATTTCATTTCATTAATACATCATACTTTTTATTCAAAATTTAATTTTATTGTGGTGGGGACGTGCACAGATTAGGAACTCGGTACTCAAAGGAAGGGACGGGGAGTGAGCGCATTCCACCTACCCCTTTAGGGTCTATATTAAAAAAAAATGAATTACTTAATTTACATTCCTATATTCTGGCAAAATGATGACACTTGGCACTTACAAAATGTTGCTCTGTTATAAGAAAAATTAATCTTTACAATGATTATTAACTAATTTTTCTAGCAAATCTATTATTCTATGCCTCATTAGTTGCCAGTTTGCTTGAATCTCCAATTTGTTTTTGCCTAATTCTCATTTGCTCTTTTTCATATTTATTAATTCCTTGTGCTGTTGCATTTTAATTTTTTTTCATTCCTCGTCGGAAAATGTTGTGCTGCCTGATCCATCTGAGTAAGCCTCACTTTCCTACGAGGTGAATTTTATGGTCGCATTGACATCACTCGGCGAGATGTAGTCTGCCTAGACCTAGCAGGCTCTGATTGACCAGCATTTGATGGTGTTACCACACCTGCACCTGTGATAGTAAATTATAATTAACTGTCTAATAGCACATTCTCTTTATTGTATTAAGATTGTTTTAATATTTTTAACAATGTTATACAACACAAATATATATTATACTTAGAAAATTTTAAAAAATTATTAAAAAAACTGCTCCTCCACTTGTAAGGCCTTTGAGGACTCAAGAGTGAGGAACGTCGTCACAATATGCGCCGTCTCAATCATTACTGCCATCTGTTTCATAGTAGGAATAATTGATTCATCCTCATTAATGGAATGCAAAGTTGCCACAACAGGGAGTATAGCAACACTAGACCTATCTTTGTTACACAAGACAACTTTTTGCCCGTATGCTACGACAGAGAGTGCACTCGGCCTCTGTATAGTGATCGTAAATTGCATACTCGTGACAAAATTCACACCAAACGTCGATGTAATCTAGCAAATATTCAACTTACGTTTTTCTATTTATTACAAAATGATCCACTTTGTCTTGTGCGGGTATGTCACGGCCACAACTTGATTACAACACATTGCGCAATCGACGAGGGTACCTCTTGCTCCAAGATCGTCATATTCTTTAATATTGACAAAGCGACAGGTGACAGGAAAATACTTAATTAGATTAAAAGATTCGTCACGACCATAATAAAACTAACAACAACCGCTCCAACAGACGCAGATCAGCTCGGAACAGACAGTTTTGTTGTCTTGTTTTGTGTGGTATGGTTGCAGATGAGGTTGACACTCGACACTTACAAAATGTTGCTCTTTTATAAGAAAAATTAATCTTTACAATGATTATTAACTAATTTTCTAGCAAATCTATCATTCTATGCCTCACTAGTTGCCAGTTTGCTTGAATCTCCAATTATTTTTGCCTAACTCTCATTTGCTCTTTTTTCATATTTATTAATTCCTTGTGCTGTTGCATTTTAAATTTTCACCATTCCTCGTTGGAAAATGTTGTGCTGCCTGATTCATCTGAGTTACTCATCTCTCTCACTCGCCTACGAGATGAATTTTATGATCGCATTGACCTCACACGCGAGGTGTAGTCTGCCTAGACCGAGCAGGCTCTGATTGACCAGCATTTGATGGTGTTACCACACCTGCACCTGTAATGACAGAGAGTGCACTCGTCTTCTGTGTAGTGATCGTAAACAGCATAGTTATGGCAAAACTCGCACCAAACGTCAATATAATCAAGCAAGTATCCAACTTGCGATTTTATATTTATTATGAAGTGCGGCTCCCTATTTTGCGCGTGTATGTCACGGCCACAACCTTGACAATACTCGCGCAAAACAAAATGCGTCACTGCCCATGGCCAAACCTTAAATCCGAGTTCCAGCAACATTTCCCTAAATATGAAGTCGTCATTATCTAGTTCCTCAAGTGCCACCGGCATTTTTCGAGTTGTTTGTCTGAAAACAAATATCAAACATGTGTCAAACTTGAGGCAAGAATTAATCGGCTTTCTCGGTAGTGTGATAACCAGCCACGGCCGAAGCCTCCCACAAACCAGATCTGGACCAATTTAAAAAATCTTAAGACGGCCCAGCCGGGAATCGGACCCAGGACCTCCGTCTTATAAAAATCACTGGGCATACCACCGCGCCACGGAGATCAATTGTATTTACTTTATAAACTGAAGTGGACGTAGCACTTATTACACAATATTAATTCGAAAAATACTATATAAAGATTTACACTACATTGTGGATGCAAACTCTTGTCTCGTTTGTGAGAGGCCCAGAACTCAGTCGCCAGATGTTGGGGGTCCATGGCAGTGATATTATCAGGTTTGGGGTGTTTGAAAGATTTGGATTTGCCGAAGAATTTTATCTGTTCTAGCGTCCTGGGGGGCCATGCTCCTTACTACTATACGTCCAGATGGTTCTCTATCATAGTAGTAATCACCAAATCTTGAAATGCTCTCAGCTGAATCACAATATTTACTCTGTCGGGGAGGGGTCGGAGAGCGTCTAACCAACTTCTCGGTCACTTTTAGCGTTTCGAGCAAAGTGGTGAGATTCTTGAGATGACTCTCTGTTTGTCCGATTTAATTGGAAATCAAAGATGACTGTTCTCTCCATGACTTTTCTGCTGTTGTTAAGGAGCGTTTGTATGTTTTAGTTGCCTCTGACGCTAAGGTTAGGTCTGCAGAAACCCCGGCCATTCTCTCCATTGTGCCTGAATGTACCACACTTAGTTTCCCTTGTTGCTCCAATTAACGCAACGACTGCGCAATGTGAGGTCGATAGGTGCGCGAGGGATGCAACGCCAATGTCCCGGGCAAATACAACGACTCCTGCCTTGGGGTAACTCTCGTGCTGGACTATGGCCAGTGCTGGCCCTAGCTGTACCTAAGAATACTGTTCTTGGACAAGAACAATGTCCGGGCGCAGCTCCCTGACGAGGGCTGGTAGCTCCTGAGTGGCTAAAGTAGAGCCACCTAAGTTGATCTGTCCAACCCGTAGTTCACGGGCCATAATTAGTATATGTGATGGTCCTTTCCTCGGCGTAACGGCGCGCTGGGCAGGAACTGGAGGCGGTCGCGTGTAAGCCTGCATCCCGAATTTATGGCAAGTCGCGCAACGCGCCTTGGCCTCCTGGCACTCATCTTTTTTGTGCCCAGCGGTGCCGCAGCTCCCGCACGTCACAGAAGGAGCCCTGCAATAACTTTATGGGTGCCCGTACTGCTGGCACTTATTGCAGCAGGTCACCTGCACATGGTCGACGACCTCCAGGGACTCCGTCCATCCAATGTACAGATGCCCCTTGTTGATTAGGGCATCCCTGAGCGACGGCGAACACTCTATGATCACGCTGTCAGAGTCTGGCCTCCGTTCCGACGCTTGAAAATTTTGCCATTCTTGAAGACCCGTTCTTGGGACCATAAGGGGTGCGACCGCAGGTTCTGGTCAAAAATCGCAGCCCGAATGTCCTTCTCCTCTGGGTTCCCATCCACGTTCCTTAGGTACAACCGTGGCGAGCTTTTCCGCGGCTCCGAGACTCTTAGCGTTGGCGGCGCAGCGCTGCGGAGCCTTTCTGCGGTAGAAACGTATGTGGTCTGAACCACCACACCCGCATTGCCCGCCTTGCGCACTTTGTCCACTTGGACCTGGATGGTTCCGGGGTTCAAGGCCCTCTTGAATACGGCCTTTGTCTCCTCCGAAGTTTTGATATTTCCCGCCTGGTCCGGGGCTAGGTAGAAGGACAGGAGCGGTCCACCCGGCTGGATGGGAACCGGCAAGCTCTTTTTTCAAAGCTTGAGAGCCGTTGAGTAAGACGTCGATGAAGATGAAGGCGCCGGTGTAGCTTGAGCTGGCCCCGGGGGTGGATAGGCCGTTGCAGCTGCTTCGCGCAGCTGGGCCTCCCGCAGTCTTCCTTCGACCACCTGCTGCTGCACCAAATTCAGCCATCCGCAGAGCAAGCACGTCCTGCGTGCACACAGAGCTGGCGTTAGTGGCCTCCTTGTTTAGTCACGACGTTTGGCTGGTCACTGCCGCTGTGACTCGTCCCAACTGCCGATGTACGCGATCCAGAAGTCCCTGCGTGCTAGCTGCCAGCGAGTCCGAGGGCGCCGCCGCAGCATCCGGAGACTCCGGGCGCGCGGTCAGTATTCCCGACAGGGGCGGGGACTGGAGCTCGCCTCCTCGCTCCAGGGGGGGGGTCCTCGCCAGCGAAGCTCTTGGTGCAAAGGGGGAGAGGGGGAGCTCAGAGTCCATGTTGTGGCCTACCTACCTACACTTCGTTTAAAACTTTTAAAAAGACCTAAACCTATGCTAAATCTATCCTATATATTGTTATTTTAAAAAAACTAATCATAAATAAACGATCACAATTGAGTCCTATCTCTTAGCAATTAAATAAAAATAAACTAAACACGTCTTCGGAGTTCTGTTTCGTACTTTAATTACTGGAGTCCTGTCTCGCGTCCTGGGGATGTGGTAGGTATGTGACCTTAGACCAACGAGGCAATCACAAATACATAAATATAATTATCAATCTTTTATAGCAGTACCCTTTACAAGTGTACAAATGAGTAGTATATCCCTGTAAAGATTTGAAATTGTTTTCCCACCATCAATGTATTCACCACTAGAATATTGCAGAGTTAGAAGTTGTTCATCAACCGTTATATGGTTGCTGCGCTGCATTCTTACATCTTGTGCTGGAACTCCTTGTTCATCTATTTTGCTTTTGACGGTACATATACCACGATTAGAAACATTTAAAGTTTTCATAAATAACGTTTTACAGACTCGTACCGATTGCCTTTCTACTAAGAAATGCTTGATTGCAATTTTTGGGATTACGCGCGTTTGTATATAAAAATATAACTTCAAGATAAAAATCTTGAAGTTATATTTGTCAAACAAGACATAAACGATCTTTGAGCATCAACCTGGCCAAGATTTTAATACATATATATAAAATTGGTGAAATTGTTATTAATCTGTGAGCGGATGAAATTCAAAAGTTTTCGTTAATAATACTCTAAATAAAAAAATTATTCAATCAAACGTTTAGTAAATAAACTATCCTTAGGCAATAGGAGCGCGTGCTCCTCGTTGTAAGGTAACTACCCTGAGAAAACCCCTGGAATCAAGAAAGGGTGATAACTTCTTAAGCGAAGGGAAAAGGGATAAACTTAATATTATTCGATAATTGATCGATTTCATTGGCAAAGTTTGCCTTTTGTACCAATCGGATCAGTAATTCTTGAGCTGTAACTTATAAAAATGCATGTATGAATTGTTAGATTACACCGACGTTTGCTGTGAATCTGCACACTGCGAAAATGAGTGCACTCACTGTCACACCTAATGACAGAGAGTGCACTCGTCTTCTGTGTAGTGATCGTAAACAGCATAGTTATGGCAAAACTCGCACCAAACGTCAATATAATCAAGCAAATATTCAACTTACGATTTTATATTTATGATGAAGTGCTGCTCCCTATTTTGCGCGGGTATGTCACGGCCACAACCGTGACAATACTCGCGCAAAACAAAATGCGTCACTGCCCATGGCCAAACCTTAAATTGTAGTTCCAGCAACATTTCCCTAGTGATAAAGTCGTCATTATCCAGTACCTCAAAAACCACCACCATTTTGTCAAGTTGTTTGTCTGAAAACAAATATCAAACATGTGTCAAACTTGAGGCAAGAATTAATCGGCTTTCTCGATAGGGTGGTAACCAGCCACGGCCGAAGCCTCCCACAAATCAGACCTGGACCAATTTAAAAAATCTTAAGATGGCCCAGCCGGGAATCGTACCCAGGACCTCCGTCTTATAAAATCACTGGGCATACCACCGCGCCACGGAGGTCAATTGTATTTACTTTATAAACTGACGTGGACGTAGCACTTATTACACAATATTAATTTGAAAAATACTATATAAAGATTTACACTAGATAATAACTTTTACGAAAAAATTCAAGTACAAAAACGGCTACTACTAGAAGCCTAATTAGATTTGTACACTCTTAAATAGTTTACTTAGATTTTCTCATATAAGCTAATTTATAGTACTTAATTCTTTTGAGAAAATAAACATCTTAAGCCACATACTTTCGAATGAATAAAATACAATGTTTGCAATGTTGAAAATACCTATATTAAAATTTGGAAAAACTTGTTGAAACAAGTTAGTAATATTATGTTCTGTTAAAACTCTCGGTTTGCTTCGGCTTTTTTTGACTTCCTGTAGAAGTTTGTATTTTGGAGATTCGACATCTTTTTTTTTAATAATATCTTTACAGCTGGAACACAGAGTATTTACTGCTGTTGTTCTTGTTGTTGTTGTTGTTTTATGTTGAAAAAGGTCTTCTCCTTGACCAAATCGTTGTTTGATGTATGATGCTTTCCTAAAATATTTATAAAATTTAAACGGGCGTTAAATTTTAATGGATTCCTGTCAATATGATAGTGATTGTTAAATACTCAAACATTTTTGCCTACCTACATTGAAACGGTGCGGGTTTAAGCTCCATATCTCCTTTCCTACGAAGAGGGAGGCCTGGCCCTGTAGTGGGCCAATAATTACTATTATTTCCAGAAGTGTAATAATAGTTTGTTTCCAAATATTGGGAAACGTACCTGATTTGATAGGTAATCGAAAAACCTGGGCCACAGGTATTAACAGTTCTTTAGCAAATCTAGATATTATAACAGGATGAATGTTATAATGTCCTGCGCTTTTATGAATATTCACAGATTTAAGCTCTTTTAACCCATCTTTACCCAACGTTGCTCAATCGCAACATTTTATATTGAATTTTTTTTTATTTTAATATCAATGAACTACATCTGCGAAATGTAAACCAGTTTCAAGAACAAGAACTAAGAGATGAATAAATTTTTTTTAATGGTTTTTTTAAACAAATATACATTTAATTTTCATTGCTCAAAAACTGCTAATTCAGACATTTAGAGATCGATATATTCATCCGATCATAAACAATATTAATTGAATGAAAACTAAACTTTTTACACAGTATACAGCTTTAGTGATATATTATTTATAATATAAATTACTTAGTTGGACCAAACTACTTACACACATTGTTTATCTTAGAGTTCCAGGAAGCGTTGTGTATACGCAACGTTGGGACAAAGAATAGTAAGTGGTTCTTGTTACACACTTTGCAATTGATGTTAGAAATTTATTATAAACAATCATTTCTCCCTATTCAAAGAGTAGAAGCTAGAGGTTTGTACCGGAGCGAGATTTTAACAACCGATTGAATTCACCGTTGATCGGGCAATCTCCGGTAAAAAACCGCCGGAGGTCACCGGAGAATAAAGAATTTTTTTTTTCTTTTTTTAATTTATATATTCAAAATAATGAAACAAGAATAAGCGATTATATATGATCATTTATTTAAAAAAAACCTTTTATAATGTTAGCAAATGCTGATTTGATTTAAGAAACACAACATGTCAACAGCATCATAGCGTAGCATGTTTCTTCTATCGTTTAGTATTTGTTTTGTCGTCGAAAATACTCTCTCTGACCTTACAGAAGTAGCAGGCACAGCTAGGTATTTAAAGGCTATTTCGTCTAAAGGCTTTAAATGTTTATTGAATTTCCAGAATTGCACAACTTCTTCCCAATTGTGGCTTTTTTCAGGAAACTGTGTTTCCGTATACATTTTGAATAAATTAATTGCCGTGGCGGATCTCGTATGTGCATTACTGGTGTTTCTTTTTAGAAATCCAAGCAGATCCGGGCGACCAGTTTCTTTTGTACTATTTTCACTTGACGTGGCTATTTCTTCTGCGCTTTGAATTGACGACGTGATTATTTCAATCGAGTACTTTTACCGGTAAATCACCGGTTATTCTCCGGTACTCACTGCTCCGGTGCAAACCTCTAAAACTTGCACTTATAATGATGAATATTACAATGTAAATAACCCGAGTTATGATACGTCGACATATTACAATATGATCGCTGACCGTCCACAGTATGACGAACATCAATTGTTATCAGTAGAGCCCAACCAGGAGGAGGATTTTTGCGAAGTTCTGAAGTCACGAAAACCAAAATAGAATTAAATATTCATACGCAAAGGCCCCTTTATACAAATTACAGCACTTCAAGTAAATTTTTTAAATGTTAAATCAAATATTTTTTTGTACAAGATCAAGGACATTTGGTATCAATTACAACAGCAAAATATTAAAGTAGATTTTATGTGGACACCGGCACACATAGGAGTTGAAGGAAACGAACGAGCAGATTATTCAGCTAAATCTATTACAAGTTGTAAAGTAGACAATCCGATGGCAAGACGAAAAATACCTTACACTGACTTATTTACGATAGCAAAAAAGACAATGATGCAAGATTGGGAAAATTATTGGATGAATACTACTAAACTGTAAGGTTCTTGGTACGCGGGTATAAATGAAGATGTAGGCAAAAAGCCCTGGTTCGCAAAATCGCCAATCTATAACGGAAGAAGATTTTACACTATACTCATGCGTTTGAGACTTGGACATTGTCGTTTCAACGCTCATATCAGCAGAATGGGTGTTATCTCCTCCCCGTTGTGCTCATTCTGTAACAATGGATTTGAACAAACATTAGATCATTTTTTGTATGTCCTAATTTTAATATAGAACGTCTACTATTTATCGACAAATTATCAGAGGTTTATAAACCATCAAAGATTATCCCGCGCACTACTCAAGAGCTCTTAAAGAACATTGAAGCTTACAAGATTATATACGAGTATATTACATCAACAGTCGCTGACATTTGAATTACCCGGATCTGAAAAAGAAAAAATACACTATTTTGACCTTTGAATAGATTTTGACACTGAAGACATGGCTGTTATGTTAATACAATTCTACTGGATATGTATATGTATTACTATAGACATGGATTTATACCTTACGATCGATACGAGATTGAATGTGATTAGCATGGCTACATGCCTTACAATCAAATTGAAGACTTGAATAAAATATACTAACGACATGGCTGTACGGTGTTATACCTTTGCCTTTTCCCAACGGGAAAGAATCAAGCAAAAAAAATGATACCTATCAACAACATTGCATTGATGGCACTCAGGTGGCAAAGAAAAAACCAGCAGAGAATGAACGTTTCTACTGCCGCAAAGGCTACCATGCAAGAAATGTGCAATTGGTAAAATGGATTTCAATGTTGTAATCGATTATCATTAGATATTCAATAGTCTTTTTATTAATTTTTTTTTTCAGATAACAGATGCACATCTAAATACTTTAAATGGGGATCCAACATATGATGGAGCTACTCATGATAGCTTCATTTTTAACTATGGTGTTGTAAAAGCCCACTTAAAGACATTAACAAATGCTGGTGAAGAAGTTGTTTTGCTCGGTTAGTTAATCCTTCCCTGCGCCTACTTCAAAATATAAACCTAATTACTAGGTATAAAAACTACATGTTTTTTTTTTCAGGTGATTCAGGATATGCTCAGCGCGCCTACCTTATGACACCAATTAGTGGTGCTGAAGATAATTCCCCAGAAGCCTTTTACAATGACCGTCATTTAACTGCTCGCAATTCAGTAGAGAGAACAATTAACCTCCTAAAAGGACGTTTTAGGTGCTTGTTAGTACACAGAGTGCTCAGCTATCATTCAGACGTAGTTGCAAAAATAGTTATTGCATGTTGTGTTTTGCACAACATACGCAATCGCGCAGGAATGCCGGCATTCACAATTTCAGAAGAAGAGCGACTAGAAGAGCTCCAAACAATTGCTGAAGTTCAAAGGAGGCAAAATATGAATAAAAACAAAACTCTTAGTATTCGGTTTTCCCCGACATTAGTAAGATGAACACGAACATCAAGCTGGGATTTTACTTTCGCAATTACGTTAAATTAATAACGACAGTAACCATATTTATAACCCCTTGATGTTGACTTACCGTCGGTACAATTCTCGTGAGCCCGTTTTTTACACATGTAACACACTATCCAGTCTTTAACGGAATCTATATATTTGTCTTCACAAAAACGTTAGCAGTTCAGTAGAGTAGTCAGTTTTAAAAGGTACAGTGGAGCTGATCGAGGTGGACCTTTGTGAAAATGCTGTAAAAAACAAGTAAAGATTGGTTTCGTGAATCCACTGCTCTGATATTAAAAATAGTGCATTTTATGTACCTACCGCAATATTAACTATTTACAATAAACCTATTCGTGAAGACAAAGACTTTATTTTGTGCTTGCAAAATACCCTGATCGCTCACGAAAAACTATGAACCACTAAAGAGATGTCAAGGAGAATGCTGATACGCTGATATATATTTAAACACAATGCACCCCGACGCTAATACGACCGGTTATTGTGTTTGACGTGTCGGTCTGTGTGTATTTCGGTCTGTGCGCGTCTTTATCTGTGGCATCGTAGCTCCAGAACGGATGAACCAATTTGGATGCGGTTTTCTGCTATGTTTGGTGGAAATCGGTCCAACATGGCCACCACACCACCACAAAGTAGCTAGATTTCATGTCGGCAGTCCTTGTGACATAGATCAAGATATCACAGAATCTGATGATGACATTCCACTGTCTATTTGTTCGAGTGTGGATGGGTAAGTGTGTGGTGAGACATAAGAAAGAAACGAAGTGTTCGTATTCTATGCCTCATTGAACTTAGCTGTCATTAATTGCTTAATAAACAAAATAAATAATAACTGTTCAAATCAAAACGTTCTTTTTTAAAATTCTGTTAAATATAATTATAACATAATGTAATATGATATTGGTGTTTCACTTCTTTACATAAATACCTAAAAAATAAAATACGATTAAATATTAGTTTATTATTTGTAAAATATTGGAATAATTTTGACAATAATGAACGGGTCTGTGAAACCCATCCCCAACGTCCGTGTAAAACTTTTTGTTCGCGCGCGATGTAAACTTGAAACGGAGCGGCGCGCCACGCACCAAGAAACCGCTTGAGGGCGACACAGACAATTTGTCAATATGACAAATTGTACCAATCCATATGCATACGCGACGGCGCGCAAGATAAAAATCACGATCAAGACACCTTATTCGGAAGAATTGTTAATTATTATTTAAAATCATATAATAAATAGTAAAAAACTCATCTACTGTTTTATTATGTACGAGCGTACACTTTTCCACTCCCATGACGCTGTGTAAAAATGACATTTGTGTTGCAGAGACCTCGAAGATTATCTCTAGTGGGACAGAAATAGTTGAAAATCAGATCAATGAGTGATCGACGCAGGAAACTTCTCTAATAGAATCTACAGAGGTACAACTGGGAATTATGTGGATTACCGCTTGATTATCGATGACATGATTGATAAATTACATGGAGCTAAAGTTTTTAATGTCTTAAAAATAGGTTCTTTCATTTACGAGTGTCCGAGGATTATATTCAGAGTATATAAAGAGTTTTACCTGCTTTCATGACAGACCGGCCGCAGTCTCTTCTGAACCCCACTGGTTCTGCTGAAAATTCTGACGAATCTTCCTCAAATGAAGAACTGTCTCATAGATTTTCTTCCCTTATTAATCAAGAACTTGATTCAAATGCATGAACTATTTCACCTTTGGAAGATGTTCGACCTCAAAAACTTGCTAGGAAGCAACTAAAGGTTAAACCACGATTATAATAAACTTCTATAAAATATAGATTGCTTTTAGAAAATATGATGGATATCTTGCAAAAGAAAACACCTAAACTAACTAAACCAAAAGTAATGAAAAGACTGAAAAGAAGAACCGATATTAAGAAAAATGCTAAAGCTCATACTCAGAGGAAGAAGGAGATTGAACGAAAACTCACCAGTCAGTAGTAGCAGTAGCGATACGTTGTCAAATATAGATAAAGATTCTGACTCAATAGATGATATTTCTGAGAATGAAGAAATCACCCCAAGATTAAGAAATCCCAGCATTACCAAAGAGAAGAAAATAGGAGATGATGATCAATGTAATATTAAGCACTGAAGATTGGTTCCAATATAAAATTTGCACGAAATGGGCGCACCAAACCTGTGGCGTAAAAAACTTTTTTTGTTCACTATGTCACTAAAAACTACAATGATTAGTGCCTAAATTGACTTCGCGCTTCAATCTGCGGGAATAGCGGGGCGCGCGGAGAGCGGCTCAGCGAATGCAAAAACTACGCTACAACCAGTTCTGCCAAAATTTCGCCACATTCAGGCGACACCTGAACTACCTACTACTATTAAATCACGCATATACATAAAATATTATATCACGCTTTGTAATGTTAAATCACATTTTGGAATGCAATAAGTTTTTATTTCATCGTGAACAAATTATTAATTGTAAATTACGTTGACTTTCGTCAACAAGTACTTGTCTGAATATTTTTTCAATGTCACCAGTGACGATGTATATATTTTGACGAAAGCGTAAAAATATGGAAAATAAATCGTCTTGGATTGTAGGGCCTACCATCATAATGTCATTTAATGACTTGCCAGAAGAGCTTTTGAAGGATGCGTCAAATTCGTCTCTTAGTTTTGTTGTCTCAGTTTGTAATCGCAAAACGGCGTGCTGAGGTATATAATAACCGTATTCAGGTCTAGATATTTCTGACAGATGACCTAGTTTTTCGTACTCCTGCAAAAACTCAGAATAATCGCCTTTGATGTCAGTCTTCGATAGACGCCTTTCCAAATTTAAGAACCGCTTTAGAGCAATATTATATGTGTTACCTAATGATTGTTCAGGGTTTTCACGAAATTGATATTTAACGCAAAATCGACCATCAGAAAGTCGTCTGTGCATTTGAGAAAAATTAGTTGATTATTAATTAGTTTTAATTATCTAATTTATCAGTAATATGCCTCCAATAATAACTTGATTGAAATAGTTAAAAATGATGCCAAATATGTATATAATAAATACTAAACAACCAAAATGTAATATGGAAATTTAAAGTGCAATTAAAGAATATACCTAGTGTATTTTATTTGTTGATGATTATTGTAGTTTTATTTTTGAATACTTTACTATAAAAATTATTAGATCATTAATAGCCTTATTTTAACAGCTGACTACCTGTCAGTCTTTCTACCAGCCTGTCCTGCCTATATACTTGAGTTATATATAAAACTACTTAATAAACTGGAAATTTTATTTATATTGTCAGTATTATAATTGGTTTTAAACAGTATGATGTATGATGCCATATATGCAGTTTCTAACCAACCAGCTTTAAAAAGAACAAAGTGTAGTTTAACGGTATAATATAATACCTACTATATTTTATTTGATGATTCAATACTATCATTTTTAAAATTACTCTGCTACAAAAACTGTTAATCATCAATAGTCCTACATCATACTGAATATGGAGCTAGGCCTTCTTCTATATACAATTGCTCTAGTAGGCAAGGAGTAAAATTATTTATATTTGGCTGGTGGAAGTCTGGCCATGGGTAGTTACCACCCTACCGACGAAGGCGTACCGCGAAGCGATTTAGCGTTCCGGTATAATGTAGAAACCAAAGTTGTATGAATATTATCCAACTCCTAACAAATTGCCCACTTACATCTTACATTGCTTCATCACTTACCACTAGGTGTGATTGCAGTCAAGAGCTAACATATAACGGATAAAAAAGCTAAAGTAATATTAAGCTACTAAAAAGATTGGAAAGAAATAAAATGCAACTTTACTCAACTTCAGAATTTAATTCAAGGGTTTTAAAATAATTGTTGATAAGAGCTCTTCTTACAGGGTTTATATCTCTTCTATTATCATTGAAAATTGTACTGCTAGTTTGTACTTGTTGTGCCCTTATTTGGCCTCTGTTAATCCCAAGGTGCTCGTAGTTCAAGGATAGGGTCATCTATAGGAATTTCATTCTTTTGCAAAATGTTATGTAGCACAGCAGTTGCAACTATTATGGGCAGACAGTTTTTTAAATGGACCCGTATACCCAGTGCTAGTACAGGGCCGCCTTTTCCAAATACCGAAGAGTCTTTAAACAGGATTTCTAGTTCTAATTTGAGACTCATTGTATAAAGATTCTTCAGCACTTGTTATTCTGTCTAATGGCATCATTATATTACTCAGACATCTAGACCGGACATATTTCTTTTTTCCAAACAAATCAAACGTATAGTACTTGTTGAGCTTACAGTGCCGTGGGAAACAAACATCCCTAAAGACCATGTATTCAAAGTGAATAAATACTATGACCTTACTAATGAACTAACCAAAAATGGCTATGTGGTTAGTTTATACGCGGTAGAAGTGGGTGCGAGGGGTATACCAGCGTAGTCTCTCTACAACCTGCTAAAAGACCTTGGCCTTACTAGAAGTGCAGTAAGCTCCATATTGGAACGAGTGTCCAAAGCTGCACTAGTAGGGTCCTTCCGAATATGGTTGGGCAGGGAGAATAACTTGAACAGAGGAGGTGAGTGTTGACGCGCGTCACTAAGGGTACCCTTAAACCTACACCCGTGTCACAAGTCTCGGGCTCTGTTCGGAGTTTTTCTCTCAGCCAAGCGATGGACCCGGCACCCGCACGGTGAATCCATGGAATGCTAAGATATTCGTCTCAACATACGGTTCATATACCCACTATCTGCAACTAGAACAGAGTCTCTATAATGCCCCATTTCAAACATTGCATTTCTTTTAGAGCAACTAAAAATGCGTTCATCATGAGCACTGCCAGGCCATCTTGCTACAATATCTGTTATAAATAAATTCGCATCACATATCACTTGTGTGTTAATCGACATATTATAACCTTTCCGGTTTCTAAATGTTTCTGCATGTGTGCCTCCAGGAGATATAATTTTTATATGTGTACAATCCAGTGCACCAATAACTTTAGGGAAATTTGCTATGCAGTGGAAATCTATCTGAGTTTTTCTTATTTCTGCTTCATTCTGAGGAAATTTGATATAATCCTTACTTAGGGAAGCAACAGCAGCAGTCACTCTGTGTATGACTCTGTTTGCGGTGGATCTGCTGACACCAATGAAATCAGCCATTGTAAGTTGGTGACAGCCAGTTGCATAAAACCTCAGGGCTAACGCTAAAACTGGCGCGGTCGACCGCCGCGGGCCACAAAACCGCGCGCGGGCACCCGTCGCGTGCGCCCGTCTCAGTTAGCGCTGCTAGTATAATTTTATTCAATAAAATCAACAAATATTTATTTGACCGTAGCATAAATGTGTTTTGTTAAAATAGTCACGTAATATAGATCATTTGAAGAGACTAGCGCCTAAGAGACAGGCTCGGCCTAGTTTAGTCGCTAGTGCTCATACTTAGTTGTATACAAAATATGTCTAATATTTGTAAGTTCATAGTTTTAAGTACCTATTGTTTGTCTGGTGTCAATAAATGCATTTTTATTTTATTTATTTTATCTAGCGGCGCTCGACTGATTTGTAGAAACAAACCCGCTCGCGTGTGTCCGTCGCGGGCGCCCGCGCCGTGTACCCGCCGCCCGCCGCGCGGTTGCGAATCCGCCACCCGCGCCCGCGCTCCGTCGCGCTGTCCATACTATTTTTCATTATACACCCGCGAGCGTGCAACCGCGCCAGTCTTAGCGTTAGCCCTCAGAGTTAGGAGAAGCTGATTTATGGGAGATGGTGAATTATTTCTGAAATCAAACAAAATTTTCAAAATTATATTGTTTTTTAGCATGCATAAGTAGACAACGCGGGTTAGGTTTAGGTAAATAGGTACATTCCTGTCATTTGCAAATTCCAATTTATGTTCAATTAAACCTAATATACTCATAGCATTACTTTTCGATAGACGAAATATAGTTTTGAATGCTATTTCATCAGTTACGACGTTTTTGCATAATCTTAGGTCTTCTCGTAATCGTTTCCAAATCGTCCAAGTATTCAATAATATTAAGATTATAATCTCCTTCCAATATAATATAAAAGCAGCTTCTTCCATTTCGTAAAAAATAAAAGCACACGCCAGTTAAACAGTTATATTAGTATACAATGAAAACACAAAAAAACGTAAATATCCACAATAATCTTGGAGCACAATATATAAAAATTCAAATTTTAAATATAGATAATAAATAACCTACAAATTTATTTGTCAAACTCTGTAACCGAACGATAACCGAGGTATGCGAGCTCGGTTAAGATAACCGCCCGGTTTAGGTCCTTAACCGGCGTACGGATGGTCGTGAACAGTAAATTTATAGTAACCGACGGTTAGCTTATGTTAACCGTTGGTTATGATAAACGAAATCTAGGTGCACACAGGCCTTATAAATGTGCTTCTGCCCCACCAAATCAATTGAGTACCTGCGGGAACATGCAAGAGAAAATGGGGTCTCAGATAGTTTTTCATGGAATCTTCGGGACTTTTCTATATTAAGTCAGATTACAGATGTTGTTGTACGAGAGAAGAAATGAGAACTTGCTTTAGGCAAGAAGGATCCATCCGGGATGTTTGAGTTCACCAGAAGGCACTTCGGACCACGAAGTGCCGGGCACACTTTCCAACGACATATCGACAACGTACTGAGAGGACGTTCTGACATAAAAAAACTCATTTTCATTTTATTTGTGATAATAAAACCGCGAAAGTCGATTTACTAATTAATTAATACATATTTAACATAATGCTTACAATACCAAGAAGAATATTATAATTTGACAATTTAAATGTTTAAACACTAGGAAGTCATGTGATTTAGTAATCACATGACTTCCTAGTGTAATAATAATGTTTTTCCTCGTACCTGTAAAATTCACTGCACCTACCTTACGCGGTTTTAAACACTGTTAGTTTCGCGGTTTCAGAATATCACCGACGAATATCTAATATAATTAATGTCATTGCTCCACACTTAGCTGTTATTTTGAATGAATTTGTGGACGTAGGTACTTTTCCGAACCTTATGAAGCATAGCAAACTAATTGATAATGTTACTAGGTATGCAAAATCGATTGAAATCTTTTTTTGTTGTAGTCAAAAATACCTAGTTATGTGTCCGTCCGCCTTAGGTTAGTTTTCGCTGTGTAAGCTCTTTTAGGCCGTGCTGTGACACGGTCACTCACTATGATTTAGAATAAAAGTAATACTCAAATCGGACGCATGTCTTTTTATTCTCATTTCTATTAAGTCAGATTATCAAGATATAATCCACAAACGCTCCCGAAACCAAAAGTGGCGCAGCCTGGTATAGGATTTTCGAATTCCGATAAAACTTTTGGCATAAACGGTTAGAAATTCCTACCTAACCAAATAAATTTTCTTTTGTGGTGAGCAACGGATATGGAGACATCGGTGATATTGGGGTAAGTGAGCTATTTCGCCATTCCCTTCTGCCAAAATCCTTATTCCATAATTAGTATATAAGTGTGTACATTGTTATTTCCTGGGATTATATGTAATTTGATACACGTGCTTGCTTAGTAGTAAGAATGTAATAGAGCAGTTATGAATTAAAAACTTTATTGAGAGATATTAAATACTTATAAAAATACAAAGTTTTGATAGAATTGAAAACTTCAAAATAAATTTTCCAGTTAAAGTTATTTTATAATTACTTTAATTTACTATTATTTTATAATTTTTTTATATAAATTACATTATTATTAATTAAGATTAGATTTATTATTTTCATGCTTATTTTGTCTTTTACTTGTATTTAATTGTGTGCGTTTTATTATAATTGTGTTTTTTTAATAAAGAGTCAGTTGCACCCTCTATAAATTCATTACTCTATCATCATGCTAATAGTTACGTTCGTACCAAATGAAATTATCGAATTGATTCCTCATTTTTCAGAAAATAGCCACGGAGATAAACGAGAAGTCATAACAATAAATTGTGATCCTAATCTAAAACTTCCTTACATTTACTTAATTAATTAATAATTAATAAATGCTAAAAAGATGATCGATACAGGTAGCATGAGATATTTTCTTAGTCCCCGAAAAGCTTATGAATATTTTAGTGAATATATTAGAAAGGAACCGTTTCAAATTGTTAGCGCCCATGCCTCTGGTATACACGATGAAGTGTTAGAGATTCCTCTTTTACCTACTTTTGCTAATGAAAGTTCACATAAATTTTACTTATATGACGTGGACTCTCGTTATAATGGTCTTATTGGTAATGATCTACTTCAACAATTAGGCACTATTATAGATAACAAGTATTAAAAACTAATACTACTTGTATTCCAATAATTAACCAAAACCTAAATATTACAATTGATATACCTGCAAGATCAGAAAAACGGGTTAAATTACCAGTCAAACAATTTTCAGATGATGTTCTTTCTAAAATAAAGATTAACGCCTTAAACTCTACCGAAGATAAAGCCACACTTGTAGTTAAGGTTGATAAAAAATTAGATCGCAGTGATTCATCGACTATAACTATAACAGATGCAAGTCGAACAGCCACTGCTAATTCCATAAAGTTTACTGATGAAAATATAAATAATTATCCTGTACGATCTAAATCATCTAGTCGAACGAATACAATTCATTCAGATCTAAATCCCGGTTCATCTGGAATACCAATTTTAAATGAGGCTATAGATACCAAGCCAAATCAAATTTTAGTATTTTCATGGTTAAAAGATGAAATTCATGATCTTTTACGGGATAAACAAAAAAAAGTCTTAGAAGTTTTCTTACCCATAAATAATCCCGAATTAGTTAAAGAATTTTTAAAACAACTCTACACGAGTGACATACGCACTGACCTGACGAAATTACTTTTCGAAAGCCGCCACACATCCCAACCCTCTAGTAGTTGAATCGTGCTCTTACGCGCCCGAGTTAGACGCCGACTGCAAACGCAGACGCCCAAAAAGTGTCCTTTACGATCCTGACGACGACATAACTACGGACAACGCCTCCCAGGACACACATACACAATCTACACAGCGTCTTCGCCGGCGAAGACGAGGACCCCGCTTCCTAACGTCACCCGGACGTGCCACTCACGCACGTCAATCAAGGGGGAGCGTTGGTCTGATTTAATAATCACGCCAAACTACACACCCATTCCAAACGTCCCTCTATGCCGAGGCCCGAGTCTCACAGGAGACGCCCTTAGAGAGTCGTTACGCCTTCTTTTCTTTCGCCTTCGGGCACCCTCCGGCGATGCTTCTGCGCTCGCCCAACCCCCCGGTGACGCCGCTGTGGTCCCTTATGGAGCCTACGGCAACTACACAATAAGAAAAAAAAAAAAAAGGAGGATCATTCGATCGCTAGACGGCGACGAGTGCGATAGCCCCGCAGTCTACTCGTTTGCCAGTGCTTACCTGAGCGGTAGCCCCGTAGCCCTCAGGATAAGTATTAGCTAGGAGGCTAGGGAATGCGGTAGCCCCGCAGCCCATTAATAGGTCATATCTTTTATGTTCTGTATTGTACTAAATTGCATGTTTGATCTGTGTCAATACCTGAATAAAAGCTTATCAGTGGCAACACCGGCTGTTTTACTCATACGCCATCCTCTACATTTAAAATATATCAAGATGACAGAGACAAAACCAGAGATGATGGTTATGACACAAGAACAGTTCATAGCACTGATTAGTACGATATCGATCGACGCTGCTCAAAATAAAAATAGTTTTGCTCGATGTACGAAGTCGAATCTCTTCGGTGAAAGAAATCACAACAAGGTTGAAGAATTCATAACAAACATCGCAATCTATAAGAAAATAGAAAAGATAAGTGACGAAGACGCATTAGAAGGGTTGACTTTGTTGCTAACGGATTCTGCTGCTACGTGGTGGGGCGGGGTAAAAAGTGAAATAAAGAAGTGGAGTCAACCTTTAGAGGCCATAAGAAACGCATATGCTCCAAGAATGCAACCTCACGAAGTTTATTTAGAATTATTCACAAGGAAACAAACTTCTGAAAAAATCGACACCTTTGTATGCGAAAAACGGGCGTTGTTGTCCCGACTACCTCCCAAAAGACACAAATAAGAAGAGGAAATAGATTTTGGATATGGCTTATTAAATATTCGATACAAAAAGGAAATTCTGCGATCTGAAATCAAAACGTTTATTGACTTATTAGACCGAGGCAGACATTTAGAAAGTCTTGATCAAGAAACTGATACGATTTCTGAGTGTAAAACTACCTTTAATAATAGTGATAAGGATAGAAAATTTTTAAAGAGGTGCACGTTTTGCGGTAAGAAAAGCCATGTTTTTAATGTTTGCCGTAAACGGATTGCTGTAGAAGAGACGACTAACAAAAAGGTGGAAACCATTATAAGTTGTTATGGATGCGGAGCACCCAGTGTCTACCGAAGTAACTGCCTAACCTGTAAAAATAAGGAGACACCGCCGAAGCTAGTAGCATTTTACACGGTACAATCGACGGTGTCAACTCAGACAAAGATTCCGAATATTGAAATATCAGTGAATGGTGAAATAGGTTACGCTTTCATTTGATACAGCTGCACGCACCAGCATTGCTAGTAAACAGCTATACGAGATGTTGCGTAGAAAGGGTACCTCATTTACGCGCCAAACAACAGATATCACTCTTGCTGATGGAAGCGTAAAGACATGCAACTTACTGGTAGCAACGGTAGAGATAATGATCGGAGGACGACTACTACCAATTAAGTTATCGACGATACCTGAAGCAACTAATAACCGTACTTTGTTGGGTATAGATTTCCTCGAGGCATCAGGAATAATATTAAACTTACCACAACGAGTTTGGTATTTCATCGATGATCCACAAAAGCATTTTTCGTTCCTGCAACTGACATCAGAATCAGTTCCATTGAAGGCTGTAAAGCTGTCTTTTGATAGCAAAGAAGGTATTGAACCAATCAATGAACCCATATCTGAATTTTTGAAATGGGCAAACGAATTGAAAATGTTGTCACCGATGCCGGACACGCCGTTTCCTTTACGTAATATGGAAGATAGCTCACCTCCTAAGAAACCAAGGTGGAAATTACACAAGTTGGACACACCTCTGAGACAGACACGACCACGAGAACCAGCTGACATTAATTCTACTGTAGATCCTCGTATTATTTATCTGCCAATAAATCACATAGTGAAGGAGCAACTTTCAATGAACTCCTCTTAGAATTCAAAGATGTAATTCACAAAAGTACAGAACCAACACCATTAGAATTGATAAAGCTAATCATCCTCCAAAAATCAATAACTGATGACACATTATTTGTACACACGTATAATATAGGTATAGTTAAGAGTATTGAAAAATAGTACTTACTTCGGAGCGCTGTAAAACCTTAGCTATTGACTTAATGAAAAAATGTTGTTTAGAAAAGTTGTTCCTCAAAAAACGATCTACAAAAATGGTTTGAGATCATTTTATCGTAAAATGTTAAAAAAAAGTTACATCGAAAAATATAAATTTTTTTCTTGAATTTCTGAACATTTTCGCTTATAACTTTTTATTTACAGTTCCTCGACAACAAGTTACTGGACTAAAGTTGTGGAGATTTTAATTTGCAACAAAAAATGTTAACAAATTTTTTTTATTAAATTAATAGTTTAAAAGATATACCGTAAAAATCATTTCAACCCCAATTTTCAAGGGTGGCGACCCCACAAACTTTACACTGAACCCCCACATCAAAAAAATAAAATTGCGTCCTCTAAAAAACGCAACCCCAAATGTAACTTTTCAATGGACTAGGTCTTCACAACCTTAAACTGTACTTTTATCTCCAAATGGATCTAACCTATTCATAGCATTTATCAATTTATTTCGCATTTTAATGACATTTGGAACAATAAAAAATTTTTTCGGCAAATTTGTAGTTGTATTTTTACAATTAGGCAGAACACATGATTTCCAAGTATAAGGATTGGACATTTTAAAAGTATTTAGGTATAATTTCTACGACACGGGCGCGCGACCGCGAGCGGGCTTAGTAAGCCAGACTGAGCGTGTTGCACGTTGACGTGGCTGGGAAAGGTCTAAGAATTATATTGGCGTATTCTGTGACTTGTCCAAGGCATTCGATTGTGTTGACCATAAAACTCTTTTTTTTTTTTAATTGAGGCACTATGGCATTAAAAATGGTGCACTTAATCTCACTGTCTCTTATCTCAGTGATAGAATTCAAACGGTATACATTAATGATAAAAAGTCGCGTGGCTCATCTCCTAAAATGGGCGTTCCGCAAGGTTCAATTTTGGGTCCTTTTCTTAGCTCAGCTGCATTTGCAGTGAGAATAATAAGACAGTTTACCGATGTAAAAACTGCTAGACTAGTTTATTTTGCGTACTTCCACAGTGTGATGTCTTATGGCATTTTGTTGTGGTGCAAGGCTGCTGACTAAATTCTCTAATTATACTTCAAATACGAGCGATTCGGTCAATATATAAACTAAAACCCCGTGAGTCCCTTCGTGACAATTTAATTTTGATCTTGTGGTAAAAAGTCAAACTTCTTTGTCTATGATCTGATGTACTATAATAATATAATAAGGAATCTTTCTAACCAAATTTGCGTTATTTACTCTATTACGGAACGTCAATGTCAGGTATTGTATTTTGACAAAATAGACAAGTCAAGATGGTGGAAAAGTGGGAACTGCGTAGTTGTTATATCGAGCCACTTTTGTCGTTTTTAAAAAAAAGGTCCGAACAAAAATTACTAAAACTTGTGTCATTTATGGTTTTTTAGCAATTCTGAAATAAATAAATTCAGAATTGGGATTCAACTTAATGCCTACATGCAAAATTTGTCATCGCAAGTGTTTTCAATGCAAAAACAAAGATCGTATTTCGACAATACCGTGATTGTAAAAGTCAACCAAAAAGTAACGAGTTCAAGTGGATTATTGAAGTGATTTAACTGCAGGTAACAGATTCATAAGCTTCTCGTCATTGTTTGGTAAGAAAACTGATTCATGTGATATTGCATAAATCTTGTAATTGCACGTCAATTTCCTATTGGAGTAGGTAACTACACTCTCACCAAATTCATTACAACCAACTCTACAAATATCAATGTCAGCCTCCATAGTGCAGTGGTATGCACGCTTGATTCATAAGAGGAGGTCTGGGGTTCGATTCCCGTCTAGGCCGATTGAGATTTTGTTACTCCAGGTATAGTTAGTGATTTAATGTTCTTGTACAATGTCATGTAGAAGACAAAATGGGTGTAAGAATAGTTTAATGTTAAATATTCAGTGTGTTACAAAAAGTTTTGTATTTATACCAAGTAGCAAGGTCTCACCTGTCAGTGAGTTTTAACATTTCTTAAATTAGTAATTAATGCAATCTGTTAAAATTTAAATCTATTAAGATATTGCACTGTTGTATGTGCATGTACATTTTCTATGCCAAATATAATTTGCACTTATAGTTTTGTACTTCTACCAAGTAGTAACCTTTCATTTGCTTATGTGTGAAAACATTTTTAAAATTAATTACTAATGCAATTTGTGAAGACTGAAATCTGTTGAAGAGTACACATATATAGTCTAGTGGCAACGCTCCTGTTACAGAGATGTTATAAAAATTACAAAAAGTTCCCTTAGTTGAAGTTGTGAATAATACTGCATCACTGGTGTACATTTCCTGGCACCCGTGCGTACATCCCCTATATTGAGAGAGGTACTAGCTATCTGTTGGATGCAATGTTATCTGCCCAGGTTTCTTATTAAATGAAAAGTAGAATATTAATAATAATCATATGCAAAATTAATCACAGTTGTGATATAAAATTAAAAAGAATTGTGTTTATGACAAAACGCCTCCTGGATATATTGCTGCAATTTGGCAAGAGTACGTCGACGACACGGAGAATTTTAGGCTATTTTTTGTTCGTAATCACATTTGCATGTCATTCGGCTTATTACTCTGTACATATAGACACGTAGTTTTGTTAATTAAATTAATCCTTGTTATAATTATAATTTATGGTTTTAACTTTACGACTTATTTTACGACTCGGACCGTCACGCATGAATAACTATAATTTAACTTAGCTGCGTGACCGCGATAACGGATTACTCCCTACACTGATTTACTAGTATAAAATAGGCCAGAGTAGCCTAAGAAGATCATTCCTAGTTTCGCACTCCTAGAGTTAACATATATTATTTATTGTAATTTGTGTCACAAGTAATAATTAAAAATCATTATAGTATTTTTGAGTTATTATTCAAAGAAACCCTTGGATAAAGTCTTCTTGACCACCCGTCCGAGCCCGCCAGGTCACGACTACAAAACTGGCGCAGTCGGTAGGATAGTTCGCGCAGAATCGTCGATAAAACGTTTCCGCAACAAGAACATCGGCACCAAGAAGACAAATCCAGCGAAAGGAAGACTTGTGATCCTCGAGTGGCAGTAAGGCAGAGCATCCGTGTCAAGTGTATTCGCTTCTTGAAGAGCAAGCTGCACTTCGGCCCAGGGCGCTGCAATATCCACAAGGGGTAACGTACCAGGCATCCTAGGAATCGGTAGGAGATTCTTCTTCCAACTCCTTCCTTAATTTCTTATGTATCATCCAGAACGAAACTGTGAGCAGCAGAGATTTATGTTACTGTGTTTAATTAAAATTGTCCAAACATTAATAGTTAATTTAAACTCACTTTTAAACGATTATAACCGTCAACTATATATCTGTGAAACAACTCATAAAAGACCCCACAGACTTTAATACAATTATTTGTGCAATTTATTTTTGATTAGATTTAAGCTATTATAATATTATATATTATTATATTATATTACGTTATATTTTAAGAAAAATTAAAAACGGGACCAAGGGTAGTAAAAGTAAATCAAATCAATCAAATCAAATCAATCTTTATTGCGAACTTGGGTACAAGTAGGTGTTATAAGATAAAAAATAAACAATCAGCCAAATTCCGCCTTGTGAGCATGCAACAAACAAGTAAATTAAATAAAAGCTAATAATTCTAATTACAATTAAATATTATTAATTTATTACAAAAGGACAGATATCTTTGTAGTTGTGGTCCTTTTATATGGATTGATAAAATAACTATTCAGTAAGATGTTCCCTCAAATTAGATTCCAATGTCGTCCTTACGTCAAAATAACGCAACCTTTATAAATGTCAAATAATAATAATAGTAATAAAATAAAACTGTCACCTGCCACCAGTCTGACATAACATAAAAATCAAGAAAATAATTTAAAAATATTGAAAAATATGTAAATAATTCAAAACAATACTAAAATAATAGCTAAAAATAATTAAAAATGTACACAAAATTATATAAAAATGAGATGTGGTGGCGGCCGATCAAAATCATGCGCACAATCAAGAACTAGAACATCGTCGTCGTCGTCGCCGCCGTCGGATGAATATGGAACTCCACCAACATCTGCGAGGGATGTGACGCCCTCTCCAGCTCGGAGGACACATCGGGGCGTCACCACACGGCGCAAAGCAACGGCGACGGACGACGAACCACCAGCCAGCTTGGGGCAACAGGGGCCTATGGTCCCCGCGAATGCTCCCGCTGCCGGTGGTATAGTGCGCCGCATGAGATGGTCTCAGAATATGAATGAGAGTGTCATGCGTGCGTACTACGGGGCGACAGAGGGGGGAACTAACCTCACTGCGTACCGTGCAAGAATGCTGTCTCTGTTTCAGGCGCTTGAACCAACACTGACCGTGACTGCACAACGATTGGCGGATCAAGTACGGGCCATCCAGCGACGTCATCTGCTGGATGAGGCTCTACTTGAACGGCTGCGTTCAACTCTACCACAGGTTAATACCACTTGTAACTTACCTCAGCATGCAATACCAACAGCATTGCAAATTAACATCCAAGAGGAGTTACAGAGTGGTATCGATCTGACAGTAAGTAACCGGGATGATGAGCAACTGAGGAGAACTTTGGAGGATGCGATTCTGATGTACAGGTATATGCCTCTTAATTTAAGACCACGTTTGCCTCGGTTGCCTATACATAGACGAAATATGGCATTAGTGGGGGTTCTAGACCAGATATTAGGTAATTACCTTTTAACATCTGAGGACCTAAGTGATACGCATTCGATCCTATACTGTGGAGCCGTTGCGGCGTGTCGAATCGCGGGAGTTAGATTCCCTGAACCACGCACGGCCCCGCAGAGGACGGGTCAAGCTCCAGCTTGGCAGACCAGAATCGAAAGGCGTATCACACTGGCTAGAACTCTCATTGCTAAGCTAATCTGCTTTAAGGAGGGCAATAACCGCCCTAGGGTCATGCGATTCGTGAACCAGGCTTTTGCTGGGACTGATACACGTCCGTCCCAGTACTTGGACTGTGTCACGGAACGCATCGACTTCTTGAAGCAGAAAGTCTATGCATGGGCAAAACGTATCAGGCGTTATAAAGAGCGCAATGACCGATACTATCAGAATCGGATCTTTCAAAGTGACCAACGGAAAGTATATAGGAACTGGGAGCAATCTAGTGTTTGTGTGACTAATGGAGAGTTTCCAACTTCTGATGCTATGTCAGATTTCTGGCGTAGCATCTGGTCGGCCCCCATTGATCACACAACCGGCGTTTGGATGAATATTGTCAAGGAGAAATGCGCGATGGTAGAAAAAATGGTTCCAATAACCATAACTGCGGAAGACGTAGGTTGTGCAATTCGGCCGGCTTCCAACTGGAAATGTCCTGGTCCGGATGGATTGCACAACTTCTGGTTGAAATGGTTCCGCAGTGCGCATTCTATCTTGGCAATACAATTCCAAAGCGCCGTTGACATTGGATCGCTACCGACACTCTTAACAACTGGTGTCTCGTTCCTATTATACAAATCCGGAAGTACCACGGATCCCAAAAACTACCGACCAATTACATGCTTACCTACCATATATAAGCTCCTTACATCCATTCTGACATCAAAAATAACAATGCATATTAATGCAAATAATATTTTGGCCCCAACACAGAATGGATGCAAGGCCCGGTCTCGTGGTACGAAGGAACTGCTCCTCATTGACACTGCTATTTGCCAGCAGGTTCGGCGAAACAGAAAAAATCTCACAGCTGCTTGGATTGACTATAAGAAGGCCTATGATTCAGTGCCTCATTCATGGCTCATGGAGGTCATGCGGTTGTACAAGGTCGATGCAACCCTATGCTCTTTTCTCGAGTCGTGCATGAGTCAGTGGATGACAGTCCTTAATCATCCAGGCATCTCTGAGAGTTCTGAATTGACAGAACCGATAGGGATTAGGCGGGGTATTCTCCAGGGCGATAGTTTGAGCCCTTTATGGTTTTGCCTAGCTCTTAATCCTCTCAGTACTTTGCTGATGGATTCAGGGCTAGGCTTTCGCCTTCGCAGGGGTGGTGAACTCATATCTCACTTGCTTTATATGGATGACCTCAAACTGTATGCATCAAAGCGTTCAGACCTTGTGTCATTGTTGAAGATCACTCAAACCTTTAGCAGTGACATAGGGATGGAATTTGGTGTAGACAAGTGTGCGGTAATCAATATCGAGCGAGGTAGAGTTGTGAGCTCTGAGAATATAGTACTTTCAGAAACTATTATTCTCAAATCACTTTGCGAAGGGGAGACCTATAAATACCTTGGAATGTCAGAAGCACTCGGTATTGAGGTAGGGAATATGAAACAACTAGTGCAGGAACGGTTCTTTGGCCGCCTGAAAAAAGTCCTAAAAAGTCTTTTATCAGGTGGTAATAAGGTGCGTGCCTACAATAGCTGGGTCATGCCCTTACTCATATACTCTTTTGGCATTCTAAAGTGGACTCAAACTGAACTGGACTCCCTGGACTGTAAAGTCCGCAAACTGCTGACGTCATATCGGATGCACCATCCACGTTCATCTGTAATGAGATTGTACCTCCCACGCAAGTGTGGGGGACGTGGTTTCTTGAATGCCAAGAACCTCCATAATCGTGAGGTGTGCAATCTCAGAGATTATTTTCTCAAGATAAATGTGGGTATGCATAAGGATGTCGTTGCAGTGGACAAGGGTCTTACCCCACTATCCCTTGGCAAAGAGAACTGGCGTAAGCCTAAAGTAATTAGTAACTCAGATCGTGTGGCGATATGGAAGAGTAAAGAGTTGCATGGACGTTTCTACAAGGCCCTCACGGGACCGGATGTAGATCAAATAACATCTGTATCTTGGTTGCAATTCGGTGACCTCTTTGGGGAAACCGAGGGTTTTGTCTGTGCAATTATGGACGAGGTTATCAAGACGAGAAACTACCGGAAACATATTATGAAAGATGGCACTCTAGACATATGTCGAGCATGTCATCAACCTGGGGAATCCCTCAGACATATAGTTTCCGGGTGTTCTCATCTTGCTAATGGCGAATACTTGCACAGACATAATCAAGTAGCCAAGATAATCCACCAACAACTTGCTCTTCAGTATGGCCTTGTCGATTCTGAGGTGCCTTACTATAGGTACGACCCAGCGTCAGTTCTTGAAAATAGCAGTGCGTTGCTCTACTGGGATCGAACAATTATCACTGATAGGTATATTGTAGCCAATAGACCTGATATAGTGATAATTGATCGATTAACGCGCCGTGCAATGATTGTTGATATTACTGTTCCACATGATGATAATCTGGTGAAAGCTGAAAAGGAAAAAGTATCAAAATACTTGGACCTTGCTCATGAGATTACCGTCATGTGGAATGTTGATTCAACAATGATTGTTCCTATAGTCGTTTCAGTCAACGGTCTTATAGCGAAAAGCTTTGACCAACATCTTAAAAAGCTTTCGCTTAATTGTTGGATCAAGGGTCGGATACAGAAGGCAGTAATTCTTGAAACGGCGCGTATTGTGAGGAGGTTCCTCACTCTGGAGCCCTGACCACCGGTTGCTTGGACCCCCGGGCCCCGCAGCAGGCGGAATGATTTTTTTATAAATTTTTAATAGTGTTTTTATAATTGTTTTATATAGCATTGTTGAAAATTTAAAAAGAAATGTAAATAAATAAATGATAGTTTGAGATAGTAATAATAAATGTCAAAGATTGTCCAAGTCAATGCCATTAAATAAAACTTAAAACAAAATTACAAAGGATAGATTGTCAAAATATGTCAAAAGGTTGTGTCATTAAGGTACTCTTGGATCGAATAGTATGATTTATTAATTAAAAATGTCTTTAAAGCGTTTTTAAATGTCATTAAGCTACTTATATTCTTAATATTTTTGCATAATTTATTATATATTAAGATTGAAAGGCAAAATATACTTTTTCTAAATTTAGCTGTATTTGCTGGACGAATGCAGAGCCTTAAAGGGTCTCTCAAATTTTTTAAATTTTTAAATAAAGTGATGTTACAACGCACAAAAACAATGGTTTCATATATAAAAAGAGAGGGGAACGTTAGAATTTGTAAGTCTTTAAAATATGGCCTACAGCTTTCCGTCCAGTGCAGGTTTTTTACTGCCCGAATACATCTTTTCTGAGCCCTGAAAATTTTCTCCCTGTCAACTGAATTTCCCCAAAATATTACGCCATACCTTAAAATCGATTCTACATACCCAAAATATGCTACACGCAGTGTTTGCAAGTTAGCTGTTCTATTTAATTTGTAGAGAGCAAACGAGAACGAATATAATTTTTTGCAAATCTTGTCAATCTGTGGTTTCCAATTCAATTGCTTGTCCACCATCATTCCCAAGAACTTGGTCTCATCTGTCTCATCAATTTCGATTCCCAAATGATTTATATTAAGATTTGTAAGTCCATGTTGCTCCCAGTTAAATTTCATAATTTTAGTTTTCTCTAGATTAATGTTTAAATTGTTTTTGACCAGCCAGTCAATTATTAGATTTATCGATTCATTAATCTTAGACTCATAGCTTGCCACATCGTGTCCTTCGTAGATAACTGTACAGTCATCTGCAAAAAGCACTACCGATTGGGAAATCACTGACGGAAGGTCATTAATGTATAAAATAAATAATAGTGGACCGAGGATACTACCTTGTGGCACACCGTATTGGACTCGACGGGATGTCGACTGATAGTTTTTTTCTGTTAGTGTAGTGGGACATATTTTACATATTTCAGTGATTTGAAATCTTTCAGTAAGGTAAGATTCCAAAAGATCTAACACCGTTCCTCGTACTCCATACTTGTAAAGTTTATTCAATAAAATTTTGTGGTCCACAAAATCAAATGCCTTCGTCATATCCATGTATAAAGCAGCTACTGGCAATTTTCTGTCTAGACAGGTCATGATTTTGTTTAGGAGCTCATAAATCGCGATGTTAATAGATTTATTTTTTCTAAAACCTTTTTGCTCATTTACAAGTATAGCATTATCTTCCAGATAGTTATACAAACGATTATAAATTACTTTTTCAAATATCTTCGCAAATATTGTGATTAAGGCAATAGGTCTATAACAACTAACATCACATCTGTCATTTTTCTTAAATAAAGGCTTAACTATCGTTAGCTTTAGAGCTGCAGGAAATTCACCGTGCTGTATACATAGGTTCATAATATAACATAAAGTTGCAGAAATAGACAACGATGATGCTTTAACCACTTTTGTCGTTATTCCATCATAACCCGTGCTTTGAGTGTTTTTGAGCGACTGTATTAAATGATGTATTTCTACTGGAGTGACAGGGGACATGAACATGGAAGAATATTTATTGAGCTCTATATGACTGGTGTCTATAACAGATTGCTTTTGTAATGGTGTCTTCTTTGTGATGTCAACAAAATAGTCATTAAAAATTTGAGCTATTTCATTGGGATTTGTTATGCTTTGGTTTGTATATTTAATTTGATCTATTTGTTTTTCTAAAGGAGAAGAATTTTTATTGTTTTTAATAACCCTCCATGTAGCTAAACATTTGTTTTTAGCATTTGCTATATAAAAATTATTTTGTGATTTCTTAGTTAACTCAATTACTTTTTTTAATTTCGTGGCATATGTTTTAAATTTAGTTTTATTCTTATGATTTGGATTTTTACGAAAAGCCCATAACATACTTCTCTTTTTTAAACAACACAACTTAATTCCCCTTGAAATCCATTTCGGTTTAGTTTTAAGTGACATTTTAATTCTTAATGTCGGAAAGCATAAGTCATAAAATAATTTAAAGATGTCAAAGAAGCTATTAAAGGCGACATTAGAATCATTTGAAAGAAGTACTTCACTGAATGATAGAGAATTCAGACACTCTATGAATTTATTTATGTTTTCAGCACAATAATCACGTTTAGCGATGTACCATATGCTAATATGTACAATATGCTAATGCTTGACTCTTTTTTATTGGAACTTTTAATAATTGAGCAGTATGGTCAGATAGTGCAAACTCTCTTATTTCACTTTTTATTTTCTTACAATTATGGAATGCATTATCTATGCAAGTCCCACTAGACAACCTAGTTGGCTGAGTAAATTCAATCATTAGATTATAACTATTTAAAATATGTCGTAAATTTTTTGTCAGGTTATTTACTTTTAGAATGTCTATATTAAAATCTCCCATTATTATTATCGTTTTCGATTTAAAGCAATACTTGTGGAATATATTTTGAAGAGTACTAAAAAATGTATCCATATCTTTAACAGAATTTCGTGGCACTCTGTACATGCACATTATAATGATTCCAAAATCAATTAGTTCAAGTGCGCAACATTCTACTACATTACAGATCGATAGGTCTTGAATTTCAGTAATAATTTTATATTTAATAATATATTCCGTTAGGATACAAGAACCTCCATTTCTATTGTTTCGTACAAAATAAGTTGCTAATTTATAATTTGGTACAGACAAATGTTGTATATCTTCTTCAATCATGTTATGTTCAGTTATACAAATGATGCCAATTTGTTTATTTTCATCCTCTAATTCCGATAAACAAACTCCAAGAGTGTCCGATTTACCCATCAGCCCATTTATATTTTGATGCATAAAATATAGATTACTATCTACGAAAAAATTTTAAATGATCATTAGGACTACAACTATTTGATGACTGGTCTTTTAATTCACTAGTTACAGTTTCGGTCTGAGTTGTTTTGTCACTTTTTAAGAGCGGTTTATTATATATAGTTCTACATTCAACGCTATTCTTATAGTCTGTGTAATTAAGTTTATAGCCGATACTTAAGATCTCTTTCAATAATGACCTTGATAAATTTAGAGCGAATCTATTTCTGTCAGGAATATATCTACTGTAGTCCATGTCCAAATATATCGCTTGCCTAAAATTATTACATATAAATTTTAATTCATAATTAAGCTTAACAATATTTAAATAATCATTACGGGGTACTTCAGATATTATTACGTTTGTGTTTTGACATGAAGTAACCCAATTTATAATATTACATTTAAATCTAAACGGATTGTGGTCATTCGAACCCACTAATACTACCACACAGTCTCTAAAATTTAAATTAGATATTTCATCCTTCCAAATTTTCAGAACTTCATTTGAGTCCGCGCCCGGCTTTATAAAACTTTTTACTTGAAATCCTTGTCCTAGAAGATTTTCCAAATGTGCTCTCACATTTTTTCCGTACTGGTCCCCAATTACTATTATTTTATTTTTTTTGGTTTTATTCAATTTCTTATTAAAATTGATTTCAATTGTATTGTTACAACTAATAGGAGACCTAGGAAACATTGCTTCTGGATTATGGTCACTGTTGATTAGTATACTGTCACTTGAAGGTTCATTGCAACTTGAATTATTATTTACTTTTGAGTTATTTTTTAACAACATACAGTCATTTCTGCTGGGCGTATCAGATTTACCTATGTCAATGTGTTTATTCGATAAGGTGTCTTGCAATGGTGACAGAATATCGTGCAATATTTTAAAGTTTTTCGTAGTTCCCGCCTTTTTTCTGGGTGTTGAGTTAGTGGATCTATTATCATTAGTGTGATAGTTTAATTGCTTTAAAGTTTTGATTAACTTCTGACTATTTTCAACTTCTCCTTTAAGTCTGTAGTTTTCTGATAGCAGATTTTTTATTTCCTCATGTGCAGATTCTAATTGTAAAGTTAGTGTGTCATTTCTTTGTTTTAACTCTGCAACTATTGAATCTTCAACTGTAGATATATTTGGTAAACTATTCAAGGTATTTTCTAAAAACATAGCTGTTGTCGTTGTTAAGTCAATTTCCAATCTAGTCAAGTCATTTTCAGAATTACATTTTGCTGGTCTTCGTACAGTAACGTTGTCATAGCATAAACTATCGTCGTTCATTTTCTCGTATAAAAATATTCAAGTATATAATATATGCAGTTGTCAAAAGTTGTGTCATAAAGTACGTTTAAAAAGCTTAAAGAAAACACAGTGTAGACAGTGCCTTATTTACATAATAATCTGTGCAATATATTGTCTGTGCGTTTACAGTTTAGTCAAACTGACATTGCTTGTAATGACTGATGTCAATGTCAAATCATAACATCACGTCACCGTTTGTTTACGTCCCAAACAAGTGTCTTCCTTGTAGTTCAGATGTCGCAAAAATAATTGGGTCAAGGACAAGGCGAAGGGATAATGAACTTGAATTTTAAATGAAATGACACAGGTGATATTCGCTAGTAACTATAACAGTTTTGAATTGCACCAACGACTCTTTTATCAACTGTGTAGCACTATTTTGAATTGCGTTAACGATTGTTTATCTAATCATATCGTTTTTTATTAGAAATACACTTAGTTATTTAAACTTCCGTAGTAGATGTCACAATTTTAGAGTACTTATCTTATTTTAAAATATACTATTTATTGTGGTGATTGTTTATGCACATATTCCGTTAGGTGTTCAAAAGTCCAGTCGTAATTTTGCGCTTACTATTTAGTTAGGTACGTCAATGTTCTACATGCAAACACTATCACTGCTTTATTATGCCTCACTATATATTTTTCAAATAGAATATATTGTAAAATCACTGAATTTATATTTTTAAATAATATTTTTTTGGAAACACTGTGTTTACAGCGCAGCAGTAGCGCCACCACAACCCACAAAAAAGAGAATAAAATAAAGATATCACTTAAAAATTTAGAACTCATTCCAAGTGAATTCATTAAATTAGTTCCCTATTATGATGGAAATCCAAGACAAACGAACTTGTTTCTAAAAAATGTGACTATTTACTTTCTATGTACAAAGGAAAGAAAGAACAAGACGAATACTGTTAGTATAACTCAATATAATACCTAATCTATGTGTGTAATACTTAGTCTATGTCTGTAATCTATGACTTTAGTACATTGTAATTGTGAATCCGTGTGTCTAATTATTAAGCCAATAAAACTGCAAGTCAATCTAATTTAACTTGTTTAATTAATAATCAAACAGGTCATGGGCCCAGATACGCCTACCTGTTAGCTAAAATAAAATTAGATTTTGGAGTGTAAAAATATTACATACATCAAGCGGATTGAGTATTGACGAAAAGTGAGGTTAAGTCTAGCCGGCGGGCTGGCGGTAAAATTTTCGTTGAGAAGGATATACTTGTTTTGAGTTACTATAAAACAAGGCAGGAAGGCAAGATGGACGTAAATAGCCCTCACAATGTGATGAAACTGGAAGGTGCAAGAAACTGGAATGTTTGGAAGTTTCAAACTACAGTACTACTGAGGGGTCAGGGATGGTTGAATATCGTGGAAGGACGAACTGTAAAACCCGAAGATGCAACAGCCGAATGCCGAATGAGTCAAACATTGAATTTTGCCAGAGACTTCAAATTTTGAGGAGTAGTCTTTTCAATAAAATTAATCGATTAACTGAACATGAACCCGAGAGTAAATGTAAAATGTTTAGTTATGATAAAATGGCACTTAACGTTTTCTTATGTAATTTAGAGCCAAGATTAGCAAACTCAATCAGAGTTCAACATCCAAGTAATTTAGAAGAAGCTTTATCTTTGACTTTAGAAGAGGAAGATTTTCAATTGCAATATAAATTTACTAATGAAAGAAAACACAGAAATTTTACTTGTCCTAAGAAACCACAACATAATTTCAATCGGCAACATAACTTACCTAGTTCTAGCCGCCAAAATTATCAAAGTTATTTTAAACAACAGTTTCTGCCAAACTATAATCGATATAACAATTACCAAAATTATCGCCCAAACAATTATTCAAATAATCAAAACATTCAACCAAAAATGCAACCTAATCTACCTCAAACTAGTGGCCAAAAACACGATTATGTACCAAAAGATTTCAGGCAATCAAATAATTTTACTAGAAAATTTTACCCATCACAAAATCCTCAATCAAATTTAAATCAAATTTCAACGCAAGTAGAAAATACTAACATTGTCGATGAAACGGAAGAAAATTTTCAAATAAAAGCCTCAACCTCGTCTGTACACAATTAACATCCGACATTAACACAGAATTACCTTATATTTTTGTACCTGATTTTAACTTAAAACTCTTATTAGATACAGGAAGTGCTAGATCATTCTTGAGTAATCAAAGTGTAGAAAAGTACTTCTCTGAATATAGAATAGATGAAAAATTTCAAGTTGTGAGTATACACGCAAGTTCAGAACATAACGGCGCAGTCATAATAAAATTATTTAATAATTTCAATACCGATAAGAAATATAAATTTTACAGTTAATATAGAATTAGCCTCACGGAGTGAAGCGAAAGTGAAAATACCCACTGACTTATTTCATGGTTACGGATTACTAGAATTCCAAGAATTTTCTAGTGGCGTAAGAATGCCAAGCGCAATAGTAAAATGTAACAAAAGCTATGCTTACACGGTAATTCAGAATAATGATCCTATTTATACTAAACAATATAGGCAACCGCCAGCACAAAAAGCGAAAATTAAAAGACAAGTTGAGAAATTAATTAAAGAAAATATAATTCAACCAAGCCATTCGCCTTGGAGTGCACCAGTTCACTTGGTACCTAAGAAAATAGATGCCAGTGGTGAACAAAAATATCGTATGGTCGTAGATTACAGAAAATTGAATGAAATTACATGTGATGATAAATATCCCCTATCAAATATAACGGATACTTTCGACAAATTAGGGAATAGTTCATATTTTACAACCCTCGACTTAGCAAGTGGTTATCATCAAATAGAAGTACAGGAGGAAGATATTCCTAAAACAGCTTTTAACACTCAATTTGGGCACCATGAATTTAAGCGCATGCCTTTTGGGTTAAAAACGGCTACGGCTCCAGCTACCTTTCAGAGAGCTATGGATAATATTTTAAAGGGTTTACAAGGAATACACTGCTTAGTTTATCTTGATGATCTTATAATATTCTCAAACAGCTTAGACGAGCATGTCCATAAATTAAGGATAATTTTTAAAACTTTAACCGATTCCGTGCGGATGGCTCCGCAGAGGCGCCGTGTGTATTTTTTGTGTACGGCGGGTGGCGCCCGAGAGGAGCCAGAATTTTTTCCTGTAAAACTCTACTAAAATAGCTTTTTTCAGAGGTTAGCCCTAAATGAAAGTTTCCTTATTTGTCACGTAAATTACGATCCTAGTGTTAGCTTCAAGATATAGCATGAAAAAAGACATTTCAGGCGTTGTAAACCTTTTCAATAGAAATAATAATTATGAAAGATAACTTTTCTGCATGGCGGGCCCAAAAAACTGATTAATTTACATTTATGAACAGTACATATAAGTGTTCTGAAAATATAAGTGTCTTAATGTATCACGCAAATCCTGTCCAGAGAAATCACTTTAAGGTGTAGCGTTATTTCACACCCTTCGGGGATGGTTACCGTTTCAATAAAAATTTTAAGGGTTTTAAACGAGTCGCACTCATTATGACAGTTAAATATTTAGAAAAAAAACCGTTTTCACGTCGCCTCTTTGTGGATATGCTCTTGCAAGTTTATAGTAGGTAATAACTAGGTAGTTTGTTGAAGTCAAAATTACTATTATTACTTATTACTTGGCGTGATGATATATATTATGTTTTTGTCGAAGTCTGTCCAAATTTACTCGGACGAGGCATGTCTTATATATGATCAAGTCAATGTACGAGTACTTAGTTTATCTTTGATGCGTAACAACAACAAAAACGATTCTTAGAAAAGCACTATCTATTGTTGTTACGTTAGGCGATCATATCAAAGATGTTGCAAAATGTTTAAGCTTTTTATTACCCTACCAGCTTATTGTTAATTTGCCATGCCGACCGACCCTTTTTTATTGATGGGCTAGGAAAGTTATTACTTATACTAAAAACAAAAACTCATGGCAGTCGGTGCCATAAATCACTTTAACAAGGATTCTTACGCGCAAATTACTTAATTATCGATGATGTTTTTTCGTTTAGTTCTGTTTTGCTAGTTATAGTGATCAGACGGTAGTCTCGGTGTAACCATTGGATTCTGTTAGATTGCTTTTGTGACGACTGTGGACTGTGTATCTGGACTTCGTGATTTTGCTTCAGTGACTACCCCGGCTAGTAATTTGGACTCTGTTTTGACTTTTGGCTTTACAAGGTGAGTTAAACAATCTTCTTTTCTAGTGTTATTACCTTTTATTAAAACAGTTTAAAACCTATGTATATTATTAAACTTAGTAACTACAGTAACTACACTACTCTATATAACTTATTGTCGTTATTGAGAGTGGGTGTGATGCTATGTAGAGTGTATCACTGTATGGTAGACAAGATAAACCAACCAAAGTCAATTGTTTTCGACGCTTTAGAGAGTTTGTCGTTAAATCGAGTGACGTTACATGGAGTTTACACTGTATTAGTAAACTTAGTATGTAGTAGGTACTTACAATGTAGTAAAGTTAGTTTGACACGTGTTTATTTGGTATTAGGTACCCAGGCGTTTTGGGAAGGTAAAGTTTGAATAATAGGTGAAATTAATAATTATGTAATGTACTCGTAATCGCTATCGTAGACATTTTATTGCCCTAGCGCGGCGGCATCGAGTCTTTGATACTACTATAGCTGTTTTGGTGTTGTATGCACCATTGGAATTTAACATGAGCTTTTAATCTTTACATTTATTACTTTAATGCCTCTCTCACTTATAAAATGTATAGTTATGTATAAAATAAAAGTGTGTTGACTGCTAGGTATGTTATTTTACTATTTTTTTTCAGTTCCTAACCGAAATGGCTACTCCTCCATCCCCTGAACCTGGCCCGTCAAATTGGGATCTCATATCTACGGAGTTATCCGGATTGATGTCTCCGAGCCATATGTACTTATCAGACATGCCGGGCATTTATGCAAGTATGAGTGATGCAGAATTGTATGGGATTTTGACAGAGGATGTGGATAACTTTCTTGAAGAATGGGTAAATGAAAACGCAGATGAAGAAGCCGATCGTGTTGAAGATCGATTAGACCAGGACGTTGAAAATACAACTGAGGAAGCACCTGCCACCGATTGGTTCAATGGAAACCCCTCGAATATGGCCGAGATTCCTTTTACGGGCACACCTGGCTTATTACCGCCTCATGACATGAGTGGAAAAACACCAATAGATTTTTTATTTTTATTTTTCAATAGTCGTATCATTAATTTAATTTTAAAGTGTACAAACAAGTGCGGCAATGAATTGAAGATCGCAGCACGCACCGCACAAGCTCGTTTTTCTAAATGGAAGGAGATAAGTCTTGAGGAGTTCACAGTATTTATCGGCATAATTTTATTTATGGGTACCGTAAAAGTTAACAGAATGGCCGAATATTGGTCTCGACATTATTTAATGCGCCTAAGTCCTTATTTATTTATGGCTAGGGATAGGTTTTATTTAATATTAAGAGCATTAAATGTCCAAGATGAAATGAGGCCAGAAAGTATTTTTAAGGTAAAGTCGTTGATACATATGTTCAACGAAACAATGTCGTCAATTTATTACCCTTCTAAAAATATTGCAATTGATGAATCATTGATTTTGTGGAAAGGACGCCTTTCTTTCCGCCAGTACTTAAAAGGGAAAGTCCATCGTTATGGCATTAAATTATATATGTTAGCTGACATGAATGGCATAGTAATAAGAATTCATTTATATGCTGGTTCTGGGGATCAACTGGTAGGTGGAAAAAATCATGTAAAAAAAGTAGTAATGTTGCTAATAGAAAAATATTTAAATAAAGGCCATTCACTTTATACTGATAATTATTATACCAGCGTCGGTTTAGCAGAGGAGCTTTTAGTTAAAAACACGTACGTAACAGGTACACTACGAGCAAAACGCGCTGGTAATCCCACTTTAAGTAATATAAAATTAAAAACCGGTGAATCCTGTATTGTTCACAATTCCAAAAAAATTGTTGTTACCAAATGGCAGGATAAACGCGAAGTGCTGCTTTTGAGCTCACAGCATAAGAGCATTTACAAAGGGACTAACAGTCGCCGCATACGCACGATAAAATATAAGCCTGATGTAGTAATTCAGTACAATAAATACATGAGAGCAATCGATAAGCACGACCAACTTTTGAGTTATTATCCCTGCAAACATAAAACCATACGCTGGTATAAAAAAGTTATAATTCATTTAATCCAAATATGTTTGGTGAATAGCTATCTTTTATATAGAGAAGTAAACAAATCGAATATAGAATTATATGATTTTAGAAAAAGTGTGTTAGAAAATTTATTAAAGCCACCAACCGTGCCAGAACGATCCCTTACTGAAAGGAAAATACATTTACCTAGTACTTTTACTAAGAGTGTTGGAAGAACAATGAGAAAACGATGCAGAGTATAGAGTGCTATAGCAAAACTAAAAAAAGAAACTTGGTTATATATGGTTGTCCTGATTGCCCAGATTTCCCAGGGTTATGTCTCACCCCATGCTTCCGAGAATACCATAAATATTAAAAATGTAATAGACATTTTTCATAATTATGATATTTCTAGGTTTCAGGTATTTCATGATTCAACACACACTAAATGTTATAATTTCTTTAATTGATTTTTTTAATTACTTATAACAAACAAGTCTCATTAATAATTACTAAATCAGTCTTTTTCAATGATTATAATAAAAGTCTAAATTACAAATAAGAACAATTTTGTAATCTTATTACACAATGTTAATAAATAAAACTTAATATGTAAAACCAATGTTTTTCATTTAACTCACGGTACCTTTACCTGTGGTTTAATAATCAAATTATTTTTTTAGCGTTTCTATAATTTTTTGCATTATAATATACCTCTCACTAATATTAAAACGTAGTAATTCGTTAGATACGAATTGCCCGAAGTATTTACAGCCATGAATATCCATGACTGTTGTATACTGTTCTTTATTTTGTACCATTATATTTTCAGTTAAAGTCGAAACATCTTTGGTGGATATTTCTGCGTATGTTCCACAATCTATCGTAGGTTTTTTTGTACCTTCCGTAAGAAATGGACATAGATAGATACATACAATACATACATAAAAAGGTTTACAACACCTTACATAAATGAGTCACTTACCTTCCATTTCCATTAATACACGTAGATAATCACTTTTTTATACACTCAACGAACAATTAAACCGCTTACGGTCGATTTTGGTTGGAGACTAAACTTACAGCAAGTGTAAACAACAAAAAAAGCGATAGATTACAATACATGGCGGATGGCGCCTTAGGGGAGCCATCAAAGTGCCTGGCGTTAGGCGCCCCAGAGGAGCCACAAAACATTTGTTCGTCGCCAGGCACAAAAGTTTGTCAAATAGTATACCGCATTGAATCGGTTAAGCCTTTGGTCCTGGTTATTATCATCAACGATGTTCGCGCCATGCCAATCGAGAATGTGCAGCGGAGCGATGGTGTGGCCGCGCCAACGGGCTGCTTACGATGTCTGTGGTGGCGTCTCTGAGCGGTGGAACATGTTGTGTCTGTACTGTCGAATTTTATGAATCTATTCCCTTCTTGAAACAATGTCTTTGTAAAATTATAATTCTTAATCATTAAAGTCCTAACTCCTTAGTCAACTGTATTCAAATTTTTTTAATCATTATTCCCAACTTAAAACACCACTGGGCACATGGCCGCACCAAGAAAACTGGCGACCGTGACAGGACCTGCAATCGGAAAGAAAGGAACGCACGTGCCGGTCTACGCGGCACGAGGCGGCGTCGCCGGCAGCCAGATCTACCGAATCTCCAACAACGCCAACGTTATGTGAGCCCGTTCCTTACTTTCGACCACGTCCCCTTTCAACCTAATTAAACAATGCACGTGACAGTCTTGTGCCTAACCTAATCTGTAAAACTAATATATTTACATCCACTTTAAAAATCAGTCCTAGTTGCAAATATTGCATTTATTTCTTCGTACTAATGATCATAACCTAGCCAAAAGATATGGCTCGGCTAAAGCTGAACTTCTTCTAATTTCAATAGTCTTGTTATTTGTCTATCAAGTAAGTTTAAAAAATTATTACTCAAGATGCCGCGACATGAGGAGAGTTTTGATAATTCCCTGCGAGACCTAATGTCAAAGCGAAGCTCATATAAAGGTAGACTTACCAAATTCAAAAATTACTTAGTGTTTAATGAATGCAAAATCTGTGCCGCAAGTAGAAGTCAGTAAGCTATCAATTAAGTTAAGCCGGTTTGAAACATTGTTCTCTGAATTCGATGAGTTGCAAACACAGATAGAGGTCTTGAATGTTGATGACCAAGATGTCGAGCTTAATACTAGGGACACTCTCGAACAAGATTTTTGTTTCTGCATTGCTACTGCTCAACAACTGATTGAGGATAACTCCTCACCAAAGAAACCCCCGCAGTCTTGCTGTTCCAACAATGATAATGATAAGTCAGTATTAGGGTTTAAGTTGCCAACCATCCAGATTTCTAGATTTGATGGATCATATTTTAAATGGCTAGAGTTTAAAAACGTATTTACCTCCCTGATCCACAACAATGAAAAGATCAAAGATATTCATAAATTTTACTATTTGAACTCCTACCTGGAAGGGGAGGCTGCCCGTGTAGTCAGTAATCTAGAGGTCATGGATAAGAACTATGCCACAGCATGGGAGCTTCTGTGCGAGCGCTACGATAACAAGCGCCAGTTAATTAATAATCATCTAAAAGCATTGTTGAATGTTGAAACAGTTCGGGAATCAGAAAAGTCCTTGCGTTTTATTGTTGACCATGTTTCAAAAAATCTGCGCGCCCTCCATACATTAGGGTTGCCTACTGAGAGTTGGGATATGATTATAATTTATTTAATTTCTCAAAAACTAGATTCAATCACAGCTCTCAAGTGGGAAGAGTGCAGGAGTATAAAGGATTTGCCTACCTCAAGTGATTTTTTCGAATTTCTTATACATTAACAGAGCAGATGTTTTTCGAAACTATTAAAGGCCGTCTAAATAAATCTGATGAAATTACTAACTTTTTAAAAAATAATCCTGTAATATCCGATTTTGCAACCGACGAGCAAATAAAATTTTCATTTATACCCGCTTATGCTCCTCACTTCGGCGGGCTATGGGAAGCGGGAATCAAATCCGCTAAGCATCATATTAAAAGATATATGGGGAACAACAATTTTACATTTGAGGAATTGAGTACGCTTTTTTCGCAAGTGGAGGCTATACTGAATAGTCGTCCCTTGTATCCTATGTCTTCCTCTCCAGACGACTTTCTCCCTCTTTCCCCAGGACACTTCCTGATTGGGCGGCCTCTGACGGCACTGCCAACACCGCACATCGAAGACCTGAGCTGCAGTAGTCTCGATCGCTACCAGAGACTGAAGAAGGTGCACCAGCGATTTTGGAGTCGCTGGCAGAAGGAGTACATAAGCGAGCCAGCAGCGCACGAAATGGCGTACTAGCTATGGCAAATTAAGCGTGGGCGATCTCGTCATCCTACAAGAGGACAACGTCGCGCCCCTCAACTGGCGCATGGGCCGAGTCACCGCGTTGCATCCAGGCTCGGACGGCATCGCCCGGGTAGCCGACATCCGCACCGCTCGGGGAGTAGTGCGCGAGCGCTAACACGCATTTGCCCATTGTTCCCCCCCCACAGAAGCAGAACCTTAAACGCTTAGCGTTTCAGAGGGGGGAATTTATGTCAACGCCAAATTATAGCCCAGTTATGGCTTTAGATAATTATTATTTTTTATCTATTTTTTGTGTCTATGTTTTATTTATGTACTATATCTTTTATGTCTATGTCCATCTGTATGTAAACCGAAGCAATAAAATAACGGACACTCCGCAACCAAAATTCAAGCCTTTTTTCTATCAACGTACCTGTAACTTTCATCTTAGAGAACCCGCCTATCTGGTTCTCATGTGTCGGTTTAAATAACCGACAGCTGGTATACCCGTTACACCGGGAAGTCTACGTTCAGCTGTATCATCAAAAAATTGGTCTGATAACTTTCCAATGGATGAGATTTTGTCCAGAGGAAATTGGAAGTCCTAAGAGACTTTTACACGCTTTTACAGACGAGAGATACTGCCAGCCTCTGCTAGCAACAGCATTACTAGAATGTTTAATCCAGCTGATTAGTAAAGTTTTTATTAGTATCAGTACCTATTGGTCTTTTGAAACAAATTATACTAATAGAGGACTGTTGTTATTTCCGATTTGTTAATGATTGTTTTTTTTTTGTTGTATTATATTTATTACTGTGCAAGATAAATCTTATGTTTAAGGTATAATAAACATGATCCTATGTAAAGCATCATTTATTTGTTGCACACTCCAAAGCCGTTTTATGTAATACTTATAATATATTTCAAACAATGAGTATCGCTTAATCTATAGGTATATATTATTTTTCTGAAGTCAATCAAACTTACTTCACATTGGCGTCCCCACCACCAGGCGATAACAAACACGTCTCAAATAAGTAAGCTTTAAATAACGGTCTAGAATTTAATAGCAGCGTTTTACCTGAAATAAAACGCATATTAAATACTTACCTTATTTGAAGCTTACAAATAATTTCTGCCTGGTATTTTCGACTCAATGATTCGTAGACTGCCTTCAAGCCTCCGACTGAGCTCGGACCTGCCTGGTGGGGAGTGTGCGAGCGAGACAGATGTACACGAGTGAAGGAGAAGGACATTAAACGGAAAACAGAGAGGGCCTATCTCAAATAAGTAAGCTTCAAATAAGGTAAGTATTTAATATGCGTTTTATTTCAGGTAAAACGCTGCTATTAACCATCTACCCACTAAACAAAGTTAACTGTAAAAGAAAATTAATTACACATTTACAAAACCTATCTATCTATAGAAGCAGCTTTTCAGTATCATCATAAGATGATACTGAAAAGCTGCTTCTTACCCTAAAATAAATATAATTAACAACAACAATATTGAAATACCAAATTATAATTGAAAATTGGATGAACTTACCTAAGTGAAATCCAATTGTAATTTTATGAGTGTTGATCTGAAATATAAATTGTTTTACAGAGTAGTTCCCTTTTCGCTATTCGATGGCATCGCGAATTTATTTAGAGCATAGATAAAAACAAAAAATAATAACTATGCGCTAATGGTACGACTATTACATCTTGTCTGTGGTAACCCTAAACGTCACTGATTTAGAGCAAATCCTGGATATCGACCAACTTTGGTGATGAATTGAGCTAGGTACCCATTATGCACTGGGATAGCTTTCCGCGAAAGCAGGGTAGGGAGGGTATTTATATTTCAGATCAACACTCATAAAATTACAATTGGATTTCACTTAGGTAAGTTCATCCAATTTTCAATTTTATTTCATGTTGATCTGAAATATAAATTGTTTTACAGAGTAGTTGTTCAGAGTCTGATGCATAATGGGTTGTTTTAAGATATTATGTCAATATTATAACAATATAAATTCTTTGTAACTGAAAATTTTGTTTATTTATTTATAATCAATCATCCTTGAATGTATGGAAACTTGGTAATATTACAATTATAAATATGCATATGTTTAAAGAAAAAAAATTACAATTCTAATCTATTTTATAACATAATGTATAATAAACAATCATTGTGTAAAGTTAAAAACTGATTGAACAAAATCATCATTCACAATTTCTTGAATGGGTATGTTATAAAACTTAGCAAATGTTAGTGAGCTATCGACCAGCCAGCAGTTTTCCTAATAATGTCCAAGGACACACCAGCCCTAATATTAGCAAATGAGGTGGCAGAGTGACGAGTACTATGAGAAGTGAATTTACTTGTATCAATACCGCTTTCAGAGAGGGTGCATTTGATCCATCTGCTTATTGTTTGTTTTGATGCACGACGGTAAGGTTTTTTGAAAGTGATAAAAAGGTATGGTTCCTCATTTCTAATGGCTGCTGTGTTCTGGATATAGGCCTGTAGTGTACTAGCAGGACACACTTTAGGCTCTTGAGTATAAAATGGGAGATACAAAGTAGTAGATTTTTAGTTCTAACAGATGTTTTCACTAAATCACTTAAAGTTATAGTGATTTTAACATTAGACACTGATATACCGTCAAGCTTAATCAAGCTTAAAGATATAGTTTGTACCCTCTGGGCAGTTGCTAATGCAAGAAGTGTGGCTAGCTTTTTAGAGAGCATTTCTAAGGTTAAGGCAGAGTTTTGTGGAAGTTGGGCAATATGATGCAATACAATACTCGGGTTCCAAATTTCTGTATACCGTGGCATGGTTGGTTTCAATCTGAATACTCCCTTAAGGAACCTTTTTATTCTATCATCTGTACCCAGTATTTCACCCATAAGAAGGGATAGTGCTGATCTATGGCAGTTAAGGGTGTTATAGCCTGCACCGCATTCATATTTTTCTGTTAAAAATTTAATAACAAATGGGACAGATGTTACAAGTGATCCCTGATTATGTATGTGGCAAAAATTCCACCAACTTTTATAAGTAGTATTGTATTGTTTCATAGTACATGTTAATATAGAAGCTAGCATGATATTCAGTGAGCTTTCTGGCAAACCTCGCCGTCTGAATGCTTGCCGCAGAATATGCTCGCTGCCAGGGTAAGGTGGCTGCTCAATGGATGCACTGTCCTAAGAGGGGATATTAGAAGATCAGTATTGGGTTGAAATATAATTGGTTTAGTTATCATTAATTTCATGGCGAGAGGACACCAGGGTTGTGACTCCCAAACTGGATAGACCATGATGCCTTTTGATTTATCAACTTTTATCTTCTTTAGACATTTGGTGATTAAGCAAAAGGTGGGAAAGCATAGTGTGGTGGATTATGGAAGGTCCAAACCACAGTGGGAGACGCGTTGAAATAAAACACGTAGTAATTTGCAGATTGTAGCGGAGATGCTTGCGCGTCGAGCGGCGAGAGTGGAGTGAGTGCGGCCATACTAGATAGGCGTTATTATATAGGAGTAGGAGCGTTCGCATTCTCTTATCTTTATTGTAGTAAAATGGAATCACAGGTACAAATTACAGTCAATCACAGGTAGACACAGAATTAGGATAGAAAGAGAAAGCATTACAGTGCAGGTGAGACAACAATATAGGTATAGTAATTATAATATTAGAATTATACAGTGAACATTCATATAGCATGCATTTACTTGTAGATAATATTAACTATTTGTATTACGTATACTTATATAACTACTTAGTATATATTTAATACATATCTATTTATATACATAATTATTCATCCTTAATCTACTATATTATTGACTACTATAATATTATTAATAAGTGTAGATACATAGAAACTAACACATGTAGATGTGAAATCGTAGTAAACTAAGTAGGTAAATAATCCCAATACAAATCATATCTGTCTCTTCAGATGAAGATCACTATAACTAATATATAAAATATCGTCAACAAGAATTGTTGGTCCTAATGCGACAAATAATTCTTAACATTCTCCCCCTCGTGCGAAGGTAAATTCTGAAGCACTAAATCTAGGGGTTGACGATAAAAGATATTAAATCTAATAGGTAGTAATCAATTATGATATTAAGACCAAAATAGTTTTAGCTTTCAAGGTAGTTAGCTTTTAGTCTGATATAATTCTAAATTGGTTTCAGTAATTGATAATTTCTAGGTTCTTCAGTAGTCCTTTGATGTTGATGCTGTTCATGAATATGAGATCTTATTTAACTCTATTGTGACATCAATAACATCTTTATTAGATCAAGGTTCTGGATGTATCTTGTATAGAATCGATGGGCTCGGTTTTGTTGACTAAACCAAGTGTTTTTACTTTCTTGAGTATGGTTTTCCAGAATACACCGTTTATAATTTTTAATTGCTCGTGTTAGCAAGGAGCTCTTCCTCGTCTTGATAATGAGAATGTTGAATCAACTGATATGTTATAATGTGTCTTTCTATAAATCCTAGTGTCTTCAATAAATAATATTTCAATTTATTAATCCATCCAGTATTTATTAGAATGATAATACTGACTGAGTATTCTGAATAACTTTTCTTTTTGTTTAAAGAAAAGGTTTTTGTGTAATAGTAACATGTAGGTCAGGTTTTAGGGCTGTGCTATCTGGATACATTCTTAGAATTGTATTCACAGCGGCATTATTATAGTGTTACTAATTTGTATATGTAAATGTTATAATATATTCAGGTCCTTGTTATTTCGTTTAAGACTTCTTATCGTTCGCGGCGTTATTATTATCCGGTGGCTATAATTGTTATGATTGATGCGATGTCATCGTTGCAGCTGACGCTAATTTAATTATGTTTTATTGTTGTGTTTTCTACTTTGAGATTTTTATTATTTTTTTTAACAATTTTAAGTCCCTATTATTCTGACTGTTTTCATGTTACTTTATTAGTCGCTATTATGTGCTGCCCTCAGTTTTGATGTTTTCTTAAGCTCTTGAGCCTGGTTTTCCAATATGCACTGTGTATATCTTTAATAATAATATATAAATAATCACGAAGCTCCCCCTCGTGTCGATACTTAGTATGTTGAAATGACTGTGACGATGTTATAGGTATATTTATCTCTGGTATTTTCAAAAGATAACTCCCCAAAATATTGAATCTTCTTTTATCTATAAACTTTGGTTTCGTAAGTTCCTCCTTTATTTTGATTACATTGTCTTGATTATTATATGTTAGGTTGCTACACTGATTGAGTTTTATTCTTCTGACAAATTTCTTCTGTTTAATTAATGTAAATACTCTTTGTTTATTTATATGTGTGTTGTAAGGTTGTTTATGTTTTGCTCTTGTTACTATAACATATGGGTAAACTCTTATTTTTGGGAACAAGTTATTAGCGGCGTTAATTATTAATTTTAAAATATTCTTAGGTGTTTCTTTGAAATTTAATACCTTTAATTTTATGACTGGCTTAGAAGGTTCTTTGTTTAATATTTCTATTTGTTGTTTATTGTAGTTACGTTGTTGCTTACGATATCTATTGTTGTTTCGCATCAGAATCAGTGGCTTGCTACACAGATGGCCATTAGTAATCAGGTATAATTGTATTGTTTTCTTATCTGCAGCTGACAGCAATAAACTAAGTTCAGGGATCTCGAAAATATGTTTTATTATGCCCCCTTCATTTGTTCTACTATATTCTTTGTGGTTAATTGCAACCTTATTATTTTTTAGTTTTGAACTTTCTTGAGTTAATTGTTTTATTATAATGCTGTTACAGCGTAGATTTGGAACTATTGTTGTATTATCTACAGGTGGTTGCAATAAACTGACTTTTATTGTTTCTGCGGCAAATTTTTTAACTATCTTGATTTCCCATTTTAGCACTTCTTCACGTATTGCTATTGTTGGCTTAGCAATTGTCTTTTTTACCAAAAAACAAAGATAACCCTGGTTAAACCGTTTTATAGTTTGGTTGCTGTGTTGTAAGCTTGAACTTATTCTTTTATGCTTTGCAGGTGGAGGTCGTAAAGTTATGTTTATTGTTTCTTCTGAAGTTTTTTGTATTGTACCTTGCAGGTAATTATTTAATATCATTGGCGTGGATTCATTTGTTGCGCAGATATTCCATACCAAATTTAGGCAATTTAATAATTTCGTGGAGTTGTTTGAGTAGTTACGACTTTCATTAAAGTTACTTAAATTGTAACTCTGTTCGTTTATTGTTTCAATGCATAGTGCGCCATTATATTTTAATTCGACTGTTTTAATTTTTAAACTTGAAAATGATTTGATATCTTCTAATGATTTTGTCTCCAAATTAAGATCTTGTATGCTGGTAGTTCTGTTCTTAAGAGGATTTTCTTTCAAACGTTTAATGATATATATTTGGTTGATAAAATGATTCCTACTCGGTGATATCTCTAATGCAAGTATCATCTGTGCAGTTGCGTATTGTATGTTCAGCTTCCTTTGTAATGGAGGTCTTTCTGTAAAGTTATTTGTATTTGGTTTGTGGTTTTTCCCAAACTTGCCACATCTTATATGTTTATAGATTTGTATTCTGAGTTCATTCGAGAGTAGATTCTTATTAGTGACATAACATTGTTCTGACTGGGGTAAAAGAGTTTTGTCATCTGTAGTGGAATTGAATAAAATTTTTCTGTTCTCCTCTTCAGAGTCGCTGTCATAACTTGATTCTGAATTACTATTTTTATTTAGTGTTAAGTCTGGTCTTATTAAAACTTTTGTGAACTGGAAGTCTTCATTTGTGTTTGTAGTGGTCGGCAGAGGTAAAATTGTATTTTCGTGATTTAATGCCTCTTCTTCGTTATTTAAATTTGTCTCCTCTTCGAGTCGTCTAAGCTCTAGCTTAGTTCTTATTATAGCGAGCTCAGCATTTGCTTGTTCCAACTGTTTCTTCTGAATTTCTAAACTAGCTTCTAAAAGAGTCCTTTTTCTGGATGTTGCTTTTTCTCGTGTCCGTTTACTCATGCAGGGGTTGTCGTGTGAAACTCGTCCATCATTTTGTAGGCATCTTAATAGCTTTCGCATTTCTGTGCATATTAATCCGTCCATTGTCTTCCTTATGACGTTGTGATTTAAATCAATTAATTTTCTTGCTTCAAGCAACTCTTGCTCTCTTCGATTTGTTGGTCCGTTATGTTGACCCTATCATTCCTATCGTTCCTAGTACTCTACCGTCCCTAATAACCTATCAACCCTACGAGCCCTAATGCCCTAGCAGTCCTGTTCGAGGGTCTCGAAAGACACACTCTCCCAGGGATGGAATAGAGGGTAAGGTGAGGTGAGGAATCGCCCGACAGAGGGTATCACGTGAGGAATAGAGTGCTCAGGTATCGGGAGGAACGCCCGACACCCTCGGCTGTGCCTTCCAGGAGGACCCCTATATCACGTGAACCGTATCGGCGCGATCAGGCTGTTACAGACTTATAGCCGGTTAAGGCAAGCTGGCAGTACCGCCTGGTATACTGCTCCCGCCGTTAGGCGTTAAACTCACTGTCCACCGTTTGACACCGTTAGGTGGTGAACAGATGAGTCGCGGTAAAACCGCTAAGAGTTTTCTCCAACGCGACGAAGCGATCTTCCCAACAGCCTCGCGGTCTTCAGCAGCTACTCGGAGCGTTGCCTCAATGCACCCGCAGCGAAGGTGGATTCCTCTTCTCCCGTTGAAGTTGTAACTCCTTCGCAGGTTTTCTACAGCGCGACGAAACGATCTTCCCAACAGCCTCGCGGTCTTCAGCAGCCACTCGGAGCCTTGCCTCAATGCACCCGCAGCGAAGGTGGATTCCTTTTCGTCAAAGTGTCGTAGATTTCGTTTGGTCTGTAGCTCGATGAAACAATCTTCCCCACAAGCCTCGCGGTCTTCGGCAGCTACTTCTGAGCTTCGCCTCAATGCACCCGCAGCGAAGGGTCGATGCCTTTTCTTCTGACTATGCAGACTTCATGACGTCACTTCAGTTCTTGAGCCTAACTGAACGATCTTCCAAGCCCGCGGAACCCTGTTCCGCAGCGATAGGCCGATTCCTCTTCAGTTCTTGCTCGTCGAAAACGCTCTCTTGCCTGAGCTTATTTCCGGTATGTTGTTTGCCGGCTCGGTGAATCCGGTTCGAAGGACCATAAACTGTGGTGGATTATGGAAGGTCCAAACCACAGTGGGAGACGCGTTGAAATAAAACACGTAGTAATTTGCAGATTGTAGCGGAGATGCTTGCGCGTCGAGCGGCGAGAGTGGAGTGAGTGCGGCCATACTAGATAGGCGTTATTATATAGGAGTAGGAGCGTTCGCATTCTCTTATCTTTATTGTAGTAAAATGGAATCACAGGTACAAATTACAGTCAATCACAGGTAGACACAGAATTAGGATAGAAAGAGAAAGCATTACAGTGCAGGTGAGACAACAATATAGGTATAGTAATTATAATATTAGAATTATACAGTGAACATTCATATAGCATGCATTTACTTGTAGATAATATTAACTATTTGTATTACGTATACTTATATAACTACTTAGTATATATTTAATACATATCTATTTATATACATAATTATTCATCCTTAATCTACTATATTATTGACTACTATAATATTATTAATAAGTGTAGATACATAGAAACTAACACATGTAGATGTGAAATCGTAGTAAACTAAGTAGGTAAATAATCCCAATACAAATCATATCTGTCTCTTCAGATGAAGATCACTATAACTAATATATAAAATATCGTCAACAAGAATTGTTGGTCCTAATGCGACAAATAATTCTTAACACATAGAAAAAATATGGTTCCCAGTTAATTGTGAAGGCGTCTATATTAAATGCATATGGATCTCTTTTCCATGAGATATATATGTCACACTTTTTATTGATTCTAGAAGCAAAAAGATCAATGTTAGGTTCTCCAAAGGGTGTTTTATTAAAGAATAAGCTTCATTGCTCAATTCCCATTCAGTGTCCATATTTGTGTTGCGAGACTCCTCATCGGCATGGATGTTATCCTTGGACTTTATGTAGGATGCATATATGTTAATATGTCTTTCTTCACACCAAGTCCAAATATCTCTAGAGATGTCATTTAAATGAGGGAATTGGACACTGCCCATTTTATTGATACATGCAATGGCAGTTGTGTTATCAATTCTAAGTAATATATCACAATTATTTTGTGTCTTAGCAAAACATTTTAACCCAAATGAAGCAGCTAGTAATTCTAACTGATTTTAATGAGGTTTTTGTTCTGAGTGTGACCACAACCCTCCATCACTCTCACCATTACAGTGTATGCCCCACCCAGTTAGAGATGCATCTGAAAATATCTTCATTTAAAATTGTCTATCAGAAATATTTTTATTTATTATTCCTATACTAGAAGACCACCAATTTAAATCAGCAAATATATTACAGTGTAATGTCATTATTGCATCATAATTGTCATGGTGTTGTGATAATGCTAAATATTTTTCTCGTTCCATTATTTTTGTATGTACCATGCCATATAGTATGGCTGGGCATGCGGCAACTAAAGTGCCAAGTAATTTAGCAAATTTTCTGATTTTACAATATTTCAAATTTTTAAACTTTGCTATTAAGGCTTTAATAGTGTTTTGTTTCTCTTCTGGTAGCTCTAGGGTCATATTATGAGAATTAATTGTGAATCCAAGGAATTTACAGTACATACTTGGCACTAAGCTGCTTTTTTCATAGTTTATAATTAAACCTAAACATTGAAATAATTTCAGTGTTGCATCCCTATTTGCTATACATTCATCAAATGTGCCACCAATACATAAACAATCATCCAGATATATGGTTGACAAAAAACCTTGTTGTCTGAGGAGGCTGACAACCAGTTTCAATAATTTTGTAAAAACGCTAGGGGCTGTACAGAGGCCATAGGGTAGGGCTGTAAATTGATATAAGGTTTCTTCAAATTCAAAGCGTAAATATTTTATGCTTTCTGTGGCCACTGGTACTAAAAAATATGATTCTTTTAAATCTATGGAGCACATGTAATAGTTCTGATCTACAATTTTGATGGCTGTCCTTATATCTTCCATCTTAAAATGTTCAACTTTAATAAATTTGTTAAGAGGTTTTAGATTAAGGATGAATCTAAACTTCCCATTAGACTTTGGTCTTAGGAAAATTTTGGAAATAAATTGATCATTACTATGAGTACATGTTTCTACAGCCCCTAGTTGTAGTAAACTTTTTACCGCTTGGCGCATATTATTAAGCTGTGTAACAGGTAGATTATTCTTGGGCATAGTGGTTTGCATAGGTTTTCCCTCAAAGGGGATATGGTAGCCTTTTACCCACTGTAGAAGAACGGGATCATTAGTGATGCATTCCCAACATGAGTAATAATGGGCAATGTTGCCTGCATGTACCTGGTTATTCAGCATTTGTATCTCCGTGGAGCAGCCCTCTCGGGGCGTGTCCTGGTGTAGCTGCGGCTGACTTGTCGAGGCGGCGGCTGTGTTGCACGGTTCCTTGGTCCACCTCGGGGTGCTGCCGCTACTGTCTGCTGGCCTGGTTGGGTCTGAGGTGGACCATAATGGTTTCCCGATGTTCTGTGTTTCGTTGTATGCTTTTGTGGCGGTTTGTGTATAGGTTTTTTAATTTGACTTGAAGACTTCTTCAAATCTAAGCTATTTTTAATTTTGTTTGCTAGGTCAATACTATATAAATTTTCGTCTCTCTTCACCTTTTCTACTATGGTATTAAAGTTTTTGACCAGTAAGGGGGAAATGAGAATGCGCCGAGTTTTTGTATTTTGAAAATTGATATCGGTCAGTAATTTTGAAGAGTCAGCTAGCAGTGCGAGTAATTCTATGTTGTTGATTTCCTTTTTTCCTATTAATTTTGTCATGACCTGACCTATAATAGCAGAGGCCAATCCTAGTTGTTGTTGGGTCATCTCAATAGATTTGTCCCTTTGTTTGGAGCTCTCTGTCATAACAGTCTTTACTTCCTCATTGAGTATAGGTGCTGCTAGGAGCTGGCAATTTTCTGGAAATTTATATTTTTTCATTATGTTCTCTCTTTCTTCTTTTGTAAGGCCATTGGTTAGGAATTTAGTGTTATCCTCGTATTCTGTGCCCAGCGCGTCGCGCAAGTCAGCCGTTATGCTTTCGGGTCCGACGACATCTTCATATACACATTCTGAAATTATTTGTCATGTTGTAATTGTTGTGAGGTTATATTGACAAAAATGGAACATCGCGTGTTCATATTTTGATAGTAGGTATCTCGTACATATTGTTGGTATCTCGTACCGAATTGAAGCTATAGTATCTCGTACTACGTTCAATCTTCGTGCTCAAGAGTATCACGTACAGGCACGGTTGTTGTGTGGTAGGTATGAAATAAAATTATTGTTAAAGATGAAAATCTGTAAATTGGGTTAAGAACATAAATATACCTTGTATTTCCGAATGATCTGAGATGCGCGAATCAGGCGACGGGTTTCGAAGAAGAGATCTGGACCTTGACGGGCTCCGACTAAGCTTCCTTTGAAGCCGGTCGAGGCGTCGTTTGTATTTTTCAATTTTCCGTTCTAGACTTCTGCCACGCATATTTTGTATAGAGCGTGACGCAGTTTACGATTTTGAGCCACTTTTTACACTTATTAGCACCAATAAGGCAAAATTATTATAAATTACAAAGAATTGCACGATGCCGAACGAAAGCGCGAAAAAGAAGTGACGTTTAGGGTTACCACAGACAAGATGTAATAGTCGTACCATTAGCGCATAGTTATTATCTTTTGTTTTTATCTATGCTCTAAATAAATTCGCGATGCCATCGAATAGCGAAAAGGTAACTACTCTGTAAAACAATTTATATTTCAGATCAACATGAAATAAAATATCATTAATTTTGCATTTAAATACTACTGACTACTTGCACTCACACAGAACACTACATACTACCTACACTTTACACCTGTTACTCAAAATCACACATACACTTCTCACACACAACTCACAGTAAATTAATTTTACTTTTTGCCTTAACTTATATTTAAGTTACTTTCAATAATTAACGCTCAATACTTTTAAATGTGTAAAATCTTTGAACAAAGGAAGAGCGATGGAAACTACAACACAGTTTATACTAGTGCAATTTCCATCAAATAATATGTTTAGAATGAAAGCACACAATTTACTACTTATTTAGGATAAAATCTAAATAATATAAGATGGATTTTGGTAACTTAGCTATAAGTATTTTTTATATGTGCCCTTCTTTAAAATAAATATATATTATTATATTAAAATTTTAAATTAAATTTGAAGATTTTTATTTTAAAAGTTTAAAAATTCTTTAAAAATTTAGGAATATTATTACAGTCAATCACAGGTAGACACAGAATTAGGATAGAAAGAGAAAGCATTACAGTGCAGGTGAGACAACAATATAGGTATAGTAATTATAATATTAGAATTATACAGTGAACATTCATATAGCATGCATTTACTTGTAGATAATATTAACTATTTGTATTACGTATACTTATATAACTACTTAGTATATATTTAATACATATCTATTTATATACATAATTATTCATCCTTAATCTACTATATTATTGACTACTATAATATTATTAATAAGTGTAGATACATAGAAACTAACACATGTAGATGTGAAATCGTAGTAAACTAAGTAGGTAAATAATCCCAATACAAATCATATCTGTCTCTTCAGATGAAGATCACTATAACTAATATATAAAATATCGTCAACAAGAATTGTTGGTCCTAATGCGACAAATAATTCTTAACATTCTCCCCCTCGTGCGAAGGTAAATTCTGAAGCACTAAATCTAGGGGTTGACGATAAAAGATATTAAATCTAATAGGTAGTAATCAATTATGATATTAAGACCAAAATAGTTTTAGCTTTCAAGGTAGTTAGCTTTTAGTCTGATATAATTCTAAATTGGTTTCAGTAATTGATAATTTCTAGGTTCTTCAGTAGTCCTTTGATGTTGATGCTGTTCATGAATATGAGATCTTATTTAACTCTATTGTGACATCAATAACATCTTTATTAGATCAAGGTTCTGGATGTATCTTGTATAGAATCGATGGGCTCGGTTTTGTTGACTAAACCAAGTGTTTTTACTTTCTTGAGTATGGTTTTCCAGAATACACCGTTTATAATTTTTAATTGCTCGTGTTAGCAAGGAGCTCTTCCTCGTCTTGATAATGAGAATGTTGAATCAACTGATATGTTATAATGTGTCTTTCTATAAATCCTAGTGTCTTCAATAAATAATATTTCAATTTATTAATCCATCCAGTATTTATTAGAATGATAATACTGACTGAGTATTCTGAATAACTTTTCTTTTTGTTTAAAGAAAAGGTTTTTGTGTAATAGTAACATGTAGGTCAGGTTTTAGGGCTGTGCTATCTGGATACATTCTTAGAATTGTATTCACAGCGGCATTATTATAGTGTTACTAATTTGTATATGTAAATGTTATAATATATTCAGGTCCTTGTTATTTCGTTTAAGACTTCTTATCGTTCGCGGCGTTATTATTATCCGGTGGCTATAATTGTTATGATTGATGCGATGTCATCGTTGCAGCTGACGCTAATTTAATTATGTTTTATTGTTGTGTTTTCTACTTTGAGATTTTTATTATTTTTTTTAACAATTTTAAGTCCCTATTATTCTGACTGTTTTCATGTTACTTTATTAGTCGCTATTATGTGCTGCCCTCAGTTTTGATGTTTTCTTAAGCTCTTGAGCCTGGTTTTCCAATATGCACTGTGTATATCTTTAATAATAATATATAAATAATCACGAAGCTCCCCCTCGTGTCGATACTTAGTATGTTGAAATGACTGTGACGATGTTATAGGTATATTTATCTCTGGTATTTTCAAAAGATAACTCCCCAAAATATTGAATCTTCTTTTATCTATAAACTTTGGTTTCGTAAGTTCCTCCTTTATTTTGATTACATTGTCTTGATTATTATATGTTAGGTTGCTACACTGATTGAGTTTTATTCTTCTGACAAATTTCTTCTGTTTAATTAATGTAAATACTCTTTGTTTATTTATATGTGTGTTGTAAGGTTGTTTATGTTTTGCTCTTGTTACTATAACATATGGGTAAACTCTTATTTTTGGGAACAAGTTATTAGCGGCGTTAATTATTAATTTTAAAATATTCTTAGGTGTTTCTTTGAAATTTAATACCTTTAATTTTATGACTGGCTTAGAAGGTTCTTTGTTTAATATTTCTATTTGTTGTTTATTGTAGTTACGTTGTTGCTTACGATATCTATTGTTGTTTCGCATCAGAATCAGTGGCTTGCTACACAGATGGCCATTAGTAATCAGGTATAATTGTATTGTTTTCTTATCTGCAGCTGACAGCAATAAACTAAGTTCAGGGATCTCGAAAATATGTTTTATTATGCCCCCTTCATTTGTTCTACTATATTCTTTGTGGTTAATTGCAACCTTATTATTTTTTAGTTTTGAACTTTCTTGAGTTAATTGTTTTATTATAATGCTGTTACAGCGTAGATTTGGAACTATTGTTGTATTATCTACAGGTGGTTGCAATAAACTGACTTTTATTGTTTCTGCGGCAAATTTTTTAACTATCTTGATTTCCCATTTTAGCACTTCTTCACGTATTGCTATTGTTGGCTTAGCAATTGTCTTTTTTACCAAAAAACAAAGATAACCCTGGTTAAACCGTTTTATAGTTTGGTTGCTGTGTTGTAAGCTTGAACTTATTCTTTTATGCTTTGCAGGTGGAGGTCGTAAAGTTATGTTTATTGTTTCTTCTGAAGTTTTTTGTATTGTACCTTGCAGGTAATTATTTAATATCATTGGCGTGGATTCATTTGTTGCGCAGATATTCCATACCAAATTTAGGCAATTTAATAATTTCGTGGAGTTGTTTGAGTAGTTACGACTTTCATTAAAGTTACTTAAATTGTAACTCTGTTCGTTTATTGTTTCAATGCATAGTGCGCCATTATATTTTAATTCGACTGTTTTAATTTTTAAACTTGAAAATGATTTGATATCTTCTAATGATTTTGTCTCCAAATTAAGATCTTGTATGCTGGTAGTTCTGTTCTTAAGAGGATTTTCTTTCAAACGTTTAATGATATATATTTGGTTGATAAAATGATTCCTACTCGGTGATATCTCTAATGCAAGTATCATCTGTGCAGTTGCGTATTGTATGTTCAGCTTCCTTTGTAATGGAGGTCTTTCTGTAAAGTTATTTGTATTTGGTTTGTGGTTTTTCCCAAACTTGCCACATCTTATATGTTTATAGATTTGTATTCTGAGTTCATTCGAGAGTAGATTCTTATTAGTGACATAACATTGTTCTGACTGGGGTAAAAGAGTTTTGTCATCTGTAGTGGAATTGAATAAAATTTTTCTGTTCTCCTCTTCAGAGTCGCTGTCATAACTTGATTCTGAATTACTATTTTTATTTAGTGTTAAGTCTGGTCTTATTAAAACTTTTGTGAACTGGAAGTCTTCATTTGTGTTTGTAGTGGTCGGCAGAGGTAAAATTGTATTTTCGTGATTTAATGCCTCTTCTTCGTTATTTAAATTTGTCTCCTCTTCGAGTCGTCTAAGCTCTAGCTTAGTTCTTATTATAGCGAGCTCAGCATTTGCTTGTTCCAACTGTTTCTTCTGAATTTCTAAACTAGCTTCTAAAAGAGTCCTTTTTCTGGATGTTGCTTTTTCTCGTGTCCGTTTACTCATGCAGGGGTTGTCGTGTGAAACTCGTCCATCATTTTGTAGGCATCTTAATAGCTTTCGCATTTCTGTGCATATTAATCCGTCCATTGTCTTCCTTATGACGTTGTGATTTAAATCAATTAATTTTCTTGCTTCAAGCAACTCTTGCTCTCTTCGATTTGTTGGTCCGTTATGTTGACCCTATCATTCCTATCGTTCCTAGTACTCTACCGTCCCTAATAACCTATCAACCCTACGAGCCCTAATGCCCTAGCAGTCCTGTTCGAGGGTCTCGAAAGACACACTCTCCCAGGGATGGAATAGAGGGTAAGGTGAGGTGAGGAATCGCCCGACAGAGGGTATCACGTGAGGAATAGAGTGCTCAGGTATCGGGAGGAACGCCCGACACCCTCGGCTGTGCCTTCCAGGAGGACCCCTATATCACGTGAACCGTATCGGCGCGATCAGGCTGTTACAGACTTATAGCCGGTTAAGGCAAGCTGGCAGTACCGCCTGGTATACTGCTCCCGCCGTTAGGCGTTAAACTCACTGTCCACCGTTTGACACCGTTAGGTGGTGAACAGATGAGTCGCGGTAAAACCGCTAAGAGTTTTCTCCAACGCGACGAAGCGATCTTCCCAACAGCCTCGCGGTCTTCAGCAGCTACTCGGAGCGTTGCCTCAATGCACCCGCAGCGAAGGTGGATTCCTCTTCTCCCGTTGAAGTTGTAACTCCTTCGCAGGTTTTCTACAGCGCGACGAAACGATCTTCCCAACAGCCTCGCGGTCTTCAGCAGCCACTCGGAGCCTTGCCTCAATGCACCCGCAGCGAAGGTGGATTCCTTTTCGTCAAAGTGTCGTAGATTTCGTTTGGTCTGTAGCTCGATGAAACAATCTTCCCCACAAGCCTCGCGGTCTTCGGCAGCTACTTCTGAGCTTCGCCTCAATGCACCCGCAGCGAAGGGTCGATGCCTTTTCTTCTGACTATGCAGACTTCATGACGTCACTTCAGTTCTTGAGCCTAACTGAACGATCTTCCAAGCCCGCGGAACCCTGTTCCGCAGCGATAGGCCGATTCCTCTTCAGTTCTTGCTCGTCGAAAACGCTCTCTTGCCTGAGCTTATTTCCGGTATGTTGTTTGCCGGCTCGGTGAATCCGGTTCGAAGGACCATAAACTGTGGTGGATTATGGAAGGTCCAAACCACAGTGGGAGACGCGTTGAAATAAAACACGTAGTAATTTGCAGATTGTAGCGGAGATGCTTGCGCGTCGAGCGGCGAGAGTGGAGTGAGTGCGGCCATACTAGATAGGCGTTATTATATAGGAGTAGGAGCGTTCGCATTCTCTTATCTTTATTGTAGTAAAATGGAATCACAGGTACAAATTACAGTCAATCACAGGTAGACACAGAATTAGGATAGAAAGAGAAAGCATTACAGTGCAGGTGAGACAACAATATAGGTATAGTAATTATAATATTAGAATTATACAGTGAACATTCATATAGCATGCATTTACTTGTAGATAATATTAACTATTTGTATTACGTATACTTATATAACTACTTAGTATATATTTAATACATATCTATTTATATACATAATTATTCATCCTTAATCTACTATATTATTGACTACTATAATATTATTAATAAGTGTAGATACATAGAAACTAACACATGTAGATGTGAAATCGTAGTAAACTAAGTAGGTAAATAATCCCAATACAAATCATATCTGTCTCTTCAGATGAAGATCACTATAACTAATATATAAAATATCGTCAACAAGAATTGTTGGTCCTAATGCGACAAATAATTCTTAACACATAGAAAAAATATGGTTCCCAGTTAATTGTGAAGGCGTCTATATTAAATGCATATGGATCTCTTTTCCATGAGATATATATGTCACACTTTTTATTGATTCTAGAAGCAAAAAGATCAATGTTAGGTTCTCCAAAGGGTGTTTTATTAAAGAATAAGCTTCATTGCTCAATTCCCATTCAGTGTCCATATTTGTGTTGCGAGACTCCTCATCGGCATGGATGTTATCCTTGGACTTTATGTAGGATGCATATATGTTAATATGTCTTTCTTCACACCAAGTCCAAATATCTCTAGAGATGTCATTTAAATGAGGGAATTGGACACTGCCCATTTTATTGATACATGCAATGGCAGTTGTGTTATCAATTCTAAGTAATATATCACAATTATTTTGTGTCTTAGCAAAACATTTTAACCCAAATGAAGCAGCTAGTAATTCTAACTGATTTTAATGAGGTTTTTGTTCTGAGTGTGACCACAACCCTCCATCACTCTCACCATTACAGTGTATGCCCCACCCAGTTAGAGATGCATCTGAAAATATCTTCATTTAAAATTGTCTATCAGAAATATTTTTATTTATTATTCCTATACTAGAAGACCACCAATTTAAATCAGCAAATATATTACAGTGTAATGTCATTATTGCATCATAATTGTCATGGTGTTGTGATAATGCTAAATATTTTTCTCGTTCCATTATTTTTGTATGTACCATGCCATATAGTATGGCTGGGCATGCGGCAACTAAAGTGCCAAGTAATTTAGCAAATTTTCTGATTTTACAATATTTCAAATTTTTAAACTTTGCTATTAAGGCTTTAATAGTGTTTTGTTTCTCTTCTGGTAGCTCTAGGGTCATATTATGAGAATTAATTGTGAATCCAAGGAATTTACAGTACATACTTGGCACTAAGCTGCTTTTTTCATAGTTTATAATTAAACCTAAACATTGAAATAATTTCAGTGTTGCATCCCTATTTGCTATACATTCATCAAATGTGCCACCAATACATAAACAATCATCCAGATATATGGTTGACAAAAAACCTTGTTGTCTGAGGAGGCTGACAACCAGTTTCAATAATTTTGTAAAAACGCTAGGGGCTGTACAGAGGCCATAGGGTAGGGCTGTAAATTGATATAAGGTTTCTTCAAATTCAAAGCGTAAATATTTTATGCTTTCTGTGGCCACTGGTACTAAAAAATATGATTCTTTTAAATCTATGGAGCACATGTAATAGTTCTGATCTACAATTTTGATGGCTGTCCTTATATCTTCCATCTTAAAATGTTCAACTTTAATAAATTTGTTAAGAGGTTTTAGATTAAGGATGAATCTAAACTTCCCATTAGACTTTGGTCTTAGGAAAATTTTGGAAATAAATTGATCATTACTATGAGTACATGTTTCTACAGCCCCTAGTTGTAGTAAACTTTTTACCGCTTGGCGCATATTATTAAGCTGTGTAACAGGTAGATTATTCTTGGGCATAGTGGTTTGCATAGGTTTTCCCTCAAAGGGGATATGGTAGCCTTTTACCCACTGTAGAAGAACGGGATCATTAGTGATGCATTCCCAACATGAGTAATAATGGGCAATGTTGCCTGCATGTACCTGGTTATTCAGCATTTGTATCTCCGTGGAGCAGCCCTCTCGGGGCGTGTCCTGGTGTAGCTGCGGCTGACTTGTCGAGGCGGCGGCTGTGTTGCACGGTTCCTTGGTCCACCTCGGGGTGCTGCCGCTACTGTCTGCTGGCCTGGTTGGGTCTGAGGTGGACCATAATGGTTTCCCGATGTTCTGTGTTTCGTTGTATGCTTTTGTGGCGGTTTGTGTATAGGTTTTTTAATTTGACTTGAAGACTTCTTCAAATCTAAGCTATTTTTAATTTTGTTTGCTAGGTCAATACTATATAAATTTTCGTCTCTCTTCACCTTTTCTACTATGGTATTAAAGTTTTTGACCAGTAAGGGGGAAATGAGAATGCGCCGAGTTTTTGTATTTTGAAAATTGATATCGGTCAGTAATTTTGAAGAGTCAGCTAGCAGTGCGAGTAATTCTATGTTGTTGATTTCCTTTTTTCCTATTAATTTTGTCATGACCTGACCTATAATAGCAGAGGCCAATCCTAGTTGTTGTTGGGTCATCTCAATAGATTTGTCCCTTTGTTTGGAGCTCTCTGTCATAACAGTCTTTACTTCCTCATTGAGTATAGGTGCTGCTAGGAGCTGGCAATTTTCTGGAAATTTATATTTTTTCATTATGTTCTCTCTTTCTTCTTTTGTAAGGCCATTGGTTAGGAATTTAGTGTTATCCTCGTATTCTGTGCCCAGCGCGTCGCGCAAGTCAGCCGTTATGCTTTCGGGTCCGACGACATCTTCATATACACATTCTGAAATTATTTGTCATGTTGTAATTGTTGTGAGGTTATATTGACAAAAATGGAACATCGCGTGTTCATATTTTGATAGTAGGTATCTCGTACATATTGTTGGTATCTCGTACCGAATTGAAGCTATAGTATCTCGTACTACGTTCAATCTTCGTGCTCAAGAGTATCACGTACAGGCACGGTTGTTGTGTGGTAGGTATGAAATAAAATTATTGTTAAAGATGAAAATCTGTAAATTGGGTTAAGAACATAAATATACCTTGTATTTCCGAATGATCTGAGATGCGCGAATCAGGCGACGGGTTTCGAAGAAGAGATCTGGACCTTGACGGGCTCCGACTAAGCTTCCTTTGAAGCCGGTCGAGGCGTCGTTTGTATTTTTCAATTTTCCGTTCTAGACTTCTGCCACGCATATTTTGTATAGAGCGTGACGCAGTTTACGATTTTGAGCCACTTTTTACACTTATTAGCACCAATAAGGCAAAATTATTATAAATTACAAAGAATTGCACGATGCCGAACGAAAGCGCGAAAAAGAAGTGACGTTTAGGGTTACCACAGACAAGATGTAATAGTCGTACCATTAGCGCATAGTTATTATCTTTTGTTTTTATCTATGCTCTAAATAAATTCGCGATGCCATCGAATAGCGAAAAGGTAACTACTCTGTAAAACAATTTATATTTCAGATCAACATGAAATAAAATATCATTAATTTTGCATTTAAATACTACTGACTACTTGCACTCACACAGAACACTACATACTACCTACACTTTACACCTGTTACTCAAAATCACACATACACTTCTCACACACAACTCACAGTAAATTAATTTTACTTTTTGCCTTAACTTATATTTAAGTTACTTTCAATAATTAACGCTCAATACTTTTAAATGTGTAAAATCTTTGAACAAAGGAAGAGCGATGGAAACTACAACACAGTTTATACTAGTGCAATTTCCATCAAATAATATGTTTAGAATGAAAGCACACAATTTACTACTTATTTAGGATAAAATCTAAATAATATAAGATGGATTTTGGTAACTTAGCTATAAGTATTTTTTATATGTGCCCTTCTTTAAAATAAATATATATTATTATATTAAAATTTTAAATTAAATTGACTACCTTACAGAAAGGAGTAACATTGTGGCACTCGTGAAACCTTTATCACATGTAACTCTTTTACTCGTATTAAACAATTAGATTAGGTGTATTTAATAACTTTTTATAAAAATACATAAATTTAAATTTTTTAGGTATGAACTGACTTGCGTTTTTTACTTAAATTTTTAATTAGTTAAGTTAATTATTATATAAACATTCCACATTAATTTGAGTTTTATTTCATAAACACTTTTTATTAAAAAAATGTGCTAATATAAAAGATATCAATTTTACCAACTGATTACCTCGTTGACATATTTTGTATATATGGTTACAACGTTACATTTAAAATAATATAATTCTAATTATGCGATAGCAACATGTATTTTGTTCAAATTTTAGCTGGTTAATATTTTATTTTTCATTAGGATTTCGGTTAATAAAATATTTAAATTGAATATTTAAATCACTATTAAGACATCAATAAATCAAAGAAAAAGCCTGTTTATTTTTAAACTAACCCAAAAATATATTACAGATGGCTTTGACAAATGCCAAAAGACAAAAGAAATATCGAGAGCGTATGAAAATCCAAAATCCTGTAAAATATGAAAAAATAAAAAGAAAAATGTAGAAAGGAATAAAAAGTGAAAAAAAATAAAGAGTGCTCTAAAAAAGGTATAGAATTAAAAAGAAAACGGTGGAGAGAAAGTAAAAACCGCCATAGAACTAAGGCAAATGGTATATAAGCAAGCAATGAAAGTTATATAATAGCTTTGGAAATTCAAAGTTTGAAAAAGAAATGTGTAAGGTGCATGCAGAAGAATAAAAAATTGATTAGTATTGTAGAGGAATTAAAATTAAAAACATCTGAACCGTTATTATTATATATTTAAAACGTTATTATACAAAAATTACATTACATACATTCTTTAGGAATGATTAAGTGTACAGATATAAATGTAATATTGTCTGATTTGATATTTGACTTGAATTGTAAAGAATGTGCTTATGATGAATGTTTGAAGTGCAACAACGCATTCATAAAATTCAATGGGGACACTTTTCAAATGGACAATATTGTTACTTGGAATGAATTTACTACGCAAACACATGAATTTATGAATAATGATGGCAAAAAGATAAGTACTAAAAGAATGGCAAAAACAGAGATTCAGGGCAAATTAAAAACACGAACAGAACTGTTTAATAAAGAACTTAAAATGATGAAAAAACACGTGTTTAATATTAAACATCAGTATGCACAATATTTGTTATGTATTACGAACTTGAAGTCTGCAGAAGTAGGTAGCTATTCACATAGATTTTATGACATGCATTTTCTGCAAAAAATTACTACTAATTACGTATAATATTTTATTTATTTACGGGTATGGAAGAATATATAAGCACTGATTTAATTAATGAAACCAAAGAAAACCCGTATAATCTCGATTATAGTGTGATTGTACGATATTATATAAAAAATAAGTGGCAATATTACATTGGTTTCATTAAAAAATTTCGAATGAAGAAAATGACACATATTATACAATTAAATTCTTAAAAACTATTAAAAAACCAAAACTTAAATTTATTTAAACTAGAAAAGTAGACCGTGATATTGTACCCGTAAATTTGTGTTGTAAAAAAAGTCAATCTAACGTTAGTGAGGATTTTTTTTTTTTAGTTTCACTTTATGTTGTAAGTATTTATGTATAATATATCTACTTAAATTAAAAATATATGTGAATCATCAGTTATCTAAGGACCTACCTTAGCAGTATTCTGTATGTACCAAGCTTTATAATGGTCATGTGCGTAACATTCAGTCATGTACGTTACGTGTGTTATAATGTCATGTACCAACGTTAATAACTGTTATTGTTGCTAATTGTTATGAATGACTAGTGAATTTATGCACGCCGGATAAACCTGTGAGTAAAAGTTTTTAACAACTGACGGACATTTTGGGTAATCATTTGGAACCGAAACCAAGCGTATTAGCAGAACGCTTCAAATTTCGTCATGTCACAACGGATTTAAAAAAAATATCTAAAACATGCGACTTTGGGGCATGGTTGGATGAAAGTCTTCGAGACCAGTCGGTTTGCGGGTTGCGACTCTTCGCTGCGGCCGAACTGCTTATCAGTTGGCGTGCAACATGGGAGGCGGTGGAGAAAGATGCAGCAATGGTCGACAAAGGCCCGTGTGTGGGTAATGAATCGGGCGGCAGCGGCGGTGTTACGATGGATTGTCAACCCATCATAGGCGTGGCAAGAGCGCAGTATGGAACAAGCCAAAGGAGTGATGGTTGCTGCGGAGGTCAGGCGGGGGCAAAGGTCACGCCAAGACGAGTACGGTACTTGTGACGGTCAGCACAGAACTGTTGTATGCTGTTTACGCGATATTTTTGTCGGGTTTGTAACCGCCAGGGCCATCTAACTCGGGTTTGTGGGTTCAGAACCCATAATAACTCGACCGCAGTTAACATACCGGAGGAGACAGCTATAACAGTGAGGAGATAATTGTAAATTTAAATCAATTAACTATTGAAAATTGTAAGCCAATCGTAATTACGCTCGACGTTAATAACTATAAGATAAAAATGGAATGTGATACCGGTAGTGTGGTATCTTGTATTAGCTATGTACATATGATGTTTTAAGCAATTGTCATTGAAACGATGTAATTTAACCTTATACTATACGGGTGAGGAAGTCTATCCTATAGGAGTTATTCGTCCGCTTGTTAAATATAAAGGCAAAAGTAGATTTGTACACGGAGTCGGTAGTTTAAGCGCTCGGACTCAAGAAGGTGCCAAACAAGGTCTATATATCTTTAGCTTCTGTATGGATAGTGAAACTCAAGTTTAAGTCATCTTATGATCCTACTTTCACTTTTGTTGTCAAAGCCTATGTGCTTAACCAAATGTCATTCATTCATTCAAAACGAGTAGACGCTCAGTTAGGGCCAGAACTAACTAGTTTGGATTTAGCTGACCCGAAGTTTGACACCAAATAAAATAGATTTGTTGCTTGGTGCAGAAGTGTATAGCCAGATTTTAGTGGATGGTCTCATCAAAGGTCCTCTCGGGTGTCCTGTAATAGCTGACCCGAAGTTTTACACCAAATAAAATAGATTTATTGCTTGGTGCAGAAGTGTATAGCCAGATTTTAGTGGATGGTCTCATCAAAGGTCCTCTCGGGTGTCCTGTAATAGCTGACCCGAAGTTTTACACCAAATAAAATAGATTTATTGCTTGGTGCAGAAGTGTATAGCCAGATTTTAGTGGATGGTCTCATCAAAGGTCCTCTCGGGTGTCCTGTAATAGCTGACCCGAAGTTTTACACCAAATAAAATAGATTTATTGCTTGGTGCAGAAGTGTATAGCCAGATTTTAGTGGATGGTCTCATCAAAGGTCCTCTCGGGTGTCCTGTAATAGCTGACCCGAAGTTTTACACCAAATAAAATAGATTTATTGCTTGGTGCAGAAGTGTATAGCCAGATTTTAGTGGATGGTCTCATCAAAGGTCCTCTCGGGTGTCCTGTAATAGCTGACCCGAAGTTTTACACCAAATAAAATAGATTTATTGCTTGGTGCAGAAGTGTATAGCCAGATTTTAGTGGATGGTCTCATCAAAGGTCCTCTCGGGTGTCCTGTAATAGCTGACCCGAAGTTTTACACCAAATAAAATAGATTTGTTGCTTGGTGCAGAAGTGTATAGTCAGATTTTAGTGGATGGTCTCATCAAAGGTCCTCTCGGGTGTCCTGTAATAGCTGACCCGAAGTTTTACACCAAATAAAATAGATTTGTTGCTTGGTGCAGAAGTGTATAGCCAGATTTTAGTGGATGGTCTCATCAAAGGCCCTCTCGGGTGTCCTGTAACAGCTGACCCGAAGTTTGACACCAAATAAAATAGATTTGTTCCTTGGTGCAAGAGTGTATAGCCAGATTTTAGTGGATGGTCTTGTCAGAGGTCCTCTCCAATTGAGATGGATCTTATCTGCTCAAATTCACTCAGATGATTCAGTGTCTGAGTCGCACCAAGAACCCAATGTTATCGTCAGCATGCGAACCCAGTAGTATTAAAGGAGATGATTTGTTAAAAAAATTCTAGGAGTTAGAGTCTGATGATCCTTCTAATAAAAAGAAAATGCTGACTGATGATGAACTTAAGTGTTAGATTTTTACCAACACAGTTTCGAGAGATAATGATATATTAGATATAGATATTGTGATATGTTACATAGTGAAGCTTCCTTTTCGTGATAGCAACCCAACCGGTGACTGAAATTTCCACTAAGAGACTTTATCAATTAAAAAAAAGGTTATTAAAGAGTCCAGATCTTAAAGAACAGTATGCAGAAGTAATAGGACAATTACACACACCGCTATATAGCCCCAAAGTAAGCGTACTCGTAAGTAGCTTGTGTTATGGGTGCTATGATAACGGATGAATATTTTTATATATATTATACATAAATACTTATAATATATAGATAAACACCCAGACACTGGAAAACATCGATGCTCATCGCACGAACATTTTCCAGATGTGGGAATCGAACCCACAGCCTAGGACGCAAAGGCAGGGTCACTACCCACTGCGCCACTCGGCCGTCATAGATAGAATAGAAGAATACTTACAGTTAAACCACATGGAGTTCGTTCCTGATGATCAACGTGATAGACCTGATAAATATTTATTACATTACGCCGTAGTTCGTAAAGATAAATCAACTTCAAGGGTACGAGTCGTGTTTGATGCATCATGCTCCGGTATGAACGGCGTGAGCTTGAACGATGATCTTCTTGTAGGTCCACCACTTCATAATACTTTGAGGAAAATTATTCTGAGATGGCGAAAACATCCTATCTGTCTGGTATCGAAATTTTTAACATTTCTAATAATATATTTCTATTTTATTTTTAGTAAATATGAAGAGGAGAAAAGTCAATTTGAAAATGACAACATGGCGTAGGAAGATGACTAAATCAGAACTTAGTAAGTGCAAAAACAAGCTTTCATACCAGGGGAAACAAATTATACTGGCAAAAAACTTATGTAGAAATTCAGAGTTCTTAATAGTAATGGATAGTTTGCCAGCATCTGCAATCAGATATTGATTATGCTACAGTTTCGTGAACACAGAAAAAGGAATAAATACTGTCAATTTCCATTTTTTAACAAAGTTTGTAGATTTATAAGAAAACTTTTGTAGTGGAGTAATATAAATAGAAGTACTGTAATAGCTTAAGAGTAGTAATAAACATACTTTAATCACGATCGGTTGTGTTATTATTTAAACGCCCGACACCACATGGCGACCCTGCCAGGATGGTGTCCAATGTCCGGCGAATAATGCTGACGCGGGGCATTCGTGTGTGCCTCGGTGTTCGAATCTAGACTTTTACGATGAATAAAATTAATAAGTCAATTGTCAGGGGTACATGTGCAGCGAAGGAAATATAAATTATAAAAATTATGGGCAACAAATGCGCAAAGTGTGAATGCCAAAACAAAGAGGTAGTGATACAAGACGGCAACAACACAGAGGTAACAACTAGCAACATATTGATAGCCTCAATTCTGGGAGTTTGTGCGCTAGCCATAATTTATATTGGCTTAAAAAAATATAAAAAATGCCACACCGGGCTGGTGAGACAGGAGCTACGGGAGGAAGCTTTTAGAAGGATACGGGCGCGTTGGTCCGGGCATCAACCGGCGGTCCGCGACCCACCTAATCCAGAAGTACAACAGTGAAGTGAAAAAAAAAAAAAAAAAAAAAAAGTGAGAAAAGAAAAAAGTGAAAGTGAAAATAAAAATAAAATAATGGGTATTGATGTATTAGTTATATTAGTATTGATGTATTAGTTATATAAATATAATAGTGTATGGATAGGTTACTAGAGATTTATAATTATCTTATATGTGAAAGTGAGAGCATTAGAAAGTTGGGACCTAAAAGGCGACAAGAAAAGTTAGGCCAGCAAAAATTTGAAAATGTTATTGCATTATATAAGGATTATAGATTACATATAAAAACTTTGCACTTAACAAAGTCATCAGATATAGAATTAACTTGTGAAGCGATTGAGGAAACTTATAAGAAAATTGTTAATTATATGCAAGTAGGTCCTATAGAAATTGTACAAAAAATGGATAACTTTGATTTAAAAACCGCGAGTACGTTGATTCCTTTAATGGATGGTAGGCAAGAAAATATTGAGCAAATTATAGATGGCATCGAGATGTATAGTAACTGTTTAAAAGGTGAGGAGAGCAAGAAATTGTTGATTTCATTTGTTTTGAAAACAAGATTATCTAAAACAGCTAAGTTGAAGCTGAATCCCGAATATTCTACAATTGAAAGTTTATTATTAGATATAAAGAAATATTTGCTAACTAAGAAATCAGCCAATTCCTTGCTATCACAGATAAATAACTTATCTCAAAATAATATGTCCATTAGCAAATATGGGGAAAAGTTGGAGGAACTTTTTATAGGGCTCACTATAACACAAGCTGGCGAAAATGAAAAAGCACGCGAAATATTGAGACCTTTAAACGAACAGTTGGCAATAAAAAGATTTTCAGATGGTCTTCGAAATCGGCGGCTGAGTACAATAATATCAGCTAGAAACTACAGCGCGCTGAAGGATGCTGTGCGCGCAGCGGAAGACGAGGAGCTGGCAAGCCCCGGGTCTTCGTCCCAAACAGCAGTATACTCCTACTCACAAGGTAACAGAAATCAATCATATTATCGTTACCCCAGGTACAATCGCGGACGACAGTTTTACCGCGGCTATACACCTTCGCGAGGAGGTACGTATCAACCCATATCCCAGGTTAAGAGAGGACACAATCAGCCCAATATAAGTCGCTATAATTATCAAAGTAATACGGCACCAACAAGGAATTACAATCAGTCCCGATATCCGAGGAATAACGTAAGATTTTATAGAGGTAACTCAAATAATAATTATTATCGCAAAGGCAATGCCTACGTCACAGAGTCCGAGCAGAAGGAAGAAGATCTAAATTTGGCAGAGTTTTTTCGAGCCTAACTATGCATTCATATGTGAAGGGTTGGATTTCATCTATCTGTTCTGCGGCAATCGAAAATGTAAGTTTTTATTAGATACTGGTGCATCTTTATCTATCATTAACAGTCAAATCATTCAAAGTAACATAATAAAATATGACAGTAATACAATCATAAAAGGTATAGGTGGAAAAATAAAATCGAAATGTTTCGCGTATATTCCATTGCAGTCAGCAAACGGTTTTACATTTCGTCACAAGTTATACCTATTCGATCACGTTCCATGCGGAGCGGACGGTATTATCGGTTTAGACTTTCTTAGAACTTATAATGCAAACATAGACTTACCTACGAACCGACTCACATTACATTTAGAGCATTATGAAACATGTACCTTACAAATAAGTAAATGTACTAGTAAAGATGTAGTATCAGAAGAATATTTAACGGTTCCATCACGTAGCGAATCAATTCATTATTTGAGTATCAGTAAAAATGTATATAAAGATAGTGTTATATATCCGAAACAGTTACATGAAAACATATTTTTAGCAGGTTGCATCGTAAAGCCAATTAGGGGAAAAATACCAGTAAAGATATTGAATACGGGCGAAAAACCAATGAAAATTCTCAAATCTAACATTATTCAGTCGGGAGATATTGATTATTTAGAAAACTACGATTTATGTTCATTTAGCCAGTCTCAAAAAGATGTTAGTCGTGTAAAGAAACTATTAACAGAATTAAAACTAAATCATTTAGATTCTAACGATAGAAAATCACTACAAATAATATGTGCCAAGTATTCCGACATATTTTTCTTGGAAGGTGACAGGTTAGGTACAGCGAACGTCGTAGAACAGTCGATTATGGTGAAACCTAATACCAAACCCGTGTATACAAAACCTTATCGGCTTCCACAGTCATCGAAACAAGAAATTAATAAACAAGTGCAACGGATGCTCGATGACGACATAATAGAACCCTCTAATAGCGAATGGAATAGTCCAATACTATTAGTGCCTAAAAAGTCAGAAGGTAACAAAAAATGGCGTTTAGTAATAGATTACAGAAAAGTTAATGATTCGATACAGGACGATAAATTTCCCTTACCCAACATAACTGAGATATTAGACTCTCTGTCCGGAAGTATTTATTTCACCCATTTGGATTTGTATCAAGGATTTTATCAAGTTAGTTTAAAACCCGAATGTAGGAATATCACTAGCTTTGGCACAAGTACTGGGCAATACAGAATGAAGCGATTAGCCATGGGTTTAAAAATTAGTCCTAATGCCTTCTCGAGGGTTATGTCCATCGCAATGTCAGGTCTAACCTATGAAAAATGTTTTATTTACTGCGATGATCTAATAGTTTTTGGAAGAAATATGGAGATTCATAATAAAAATTTAATGGATGTCTTTGAGCGTCTTCGAACAATGAACCTTAAACTCAACCCACATAAGTGCGAATTTATGAAAAGACAGTTATTATATTTAGGACACGTGGTGTCAGCTAATGGAGTTCTGCCCGATCCAGAGAAAACTAGAGTATTACAACATTATCCGGTACCAACAAATTCGGACGAAGTTAGGCGATTTGTAGCGTTCTGCAACTATTACAGAAAGTTTATACCTCATTTTTCCGAAATCACTTTACCATTGAATAAATTATGTCGAAAAAATGTAAAATTCTTATGGACTAAAGAATGTCAAAACAGCTTTGAAACTTTGAAACACAAATTAACTACACCCCCAATCTTACAATATCCAGATTTTTCACATACTAACACCTTTGTTCTCCAAACAGACGCGTCAGGCATAGCTATCGGATCAGTATTGTGTAATAAAAATTTAAAACCTGTAGCATATGCTAGCAGACCTCTAAATAAAGCGGAGCTAAATTATCCAATTATTCAGAAAGAACTTTTGGCAATAGTTTGGAGCATAAAACATTTTAGACCATACCTATACGGAAAACAATTTGTCATCAAGACCGATCATAAACCTTTAATTTATCTATTTAGTATGAAAGATCCGTCAACGAGACTTTTAAAGTTCAGATTACAGTTGGAAGAATACGACTTTAAAATCGAGTACATAAAAGGCAGTGATAACGTGGCAGATGCTTTAAGTAGGGTGACCATAAGTTCGGAAGAATTGAAATCATTAAATAGTAAAGTTAGTTTGGTTATGACGAGAGCACAGAAAGCTAAGTTATGCAAAGAGGAGGTGAATAAAAGCACAGACACAAGGGATCCTTGTATACCTGCCGAATCAAGGTCTGGCCAACCGAGAATCGCAGGGATACTAAGGAAACCGAGTGACTACGTAGAGTTGAAATTTATTCAAGGAAGTCAGTTAACTAAGAAAACTCTAACTTATGAAAAAGAATGTTTAGCGTATGAGGTCTCGACTCATTCAATTTACATAAACCTCAATTATATGTCGCATTTTACGCGAGTCGAATTTGCGAATTTATTGAAGGAATTTTGTAATGAATTGAATATTGAACGACTATGTATAATTAAAGATGAAAGAAACGTAGAATTTTTAAAGCAACTAATAAATGAAATAAAAAGTAGAGAAAAATGGTCCGGACCGCAATTAAATATATTAAAAGGTATAAAACGAGTCCTCAATGATGAAGAAAAGATATGCATACTACATGATTATCATCTACTACCTACGAGTGGGCATGCGGGTGTACAACGCATGATCAACAATATAAAAGGTAAGTACTTTTGGCCTGGTATGGAATCCGATGTGCGGAAATACGTAAGCAAGTGTGCCAAGTGCCAAACTAGTAAGTATTCTAGAAATATAGTGGAACCGATGGTCGTGACGACGACAGCATCGGAAGCTTTTGAAAAAATATACTTAGATATCATAGGTCCTTTAGATAAAGACATAGACAATAATGTTTATATTTTAAGTTTACAATGCGAGCTGAGTAAATACGTCGAGGCGTATCCCTTACAAAGTAAAGACACGGTAAGTGTGGCAAAATCTTTTGTCAATAACTTCATATTAAGGTACGGACTTCCCAGAGTTATCGCGACAGATCGAGGAACGGAATTTCAGTCAGAAACGATGAAAGAGGTGTGCAAGCTACTTAAAATTGAAAAGGTAAGCTCGACAGCTTATCATCATGAGTCGATAGGCTCCTTGGAAAATACTCATAAACACCTCGCTGCCTTCTTACGAACTTTATGTGATGGACATCAAGAGACATGGAGTCAGTGGCTTCAGTTTTGGTGTTTTTCATTCAACACTACTGTCCATACTCAGACTAAGTATACGCCGTACGAACTCGTATTTGGCAATAGTTGTAACTTGCCTAGTAATTTAAGAGATAATGTGGTAAAGCCACTCTACAATCCAGATAATTATGCACTAGAGCTTAGGTATAGGTTACAGTTAGCATGGAAGGAAGCGCATAAAAACTTAGTTTTAAGTAAATTGAAAAGGAAAGATGTATGGGATAAAAAGTGTAATTCGATCAAGTATCAAAGAGGTGATTTAATTTTAATCAAGAATGAAACTGGTAAAAAATTAGATATGCTATATAAAGGACCCTATAAAGTAATAAGTGAAAATGGACCTAACGTTACTGTTGAAAAAGACGGAAAAGTGGATAGTGTCCACAAAAACAGAACAAAACCATACGTAACCTAGTATTAAGTGTTTAGCGTTAGTTACGATAGATACCTATCCATTATTATAGCTAGCTACTACCTAGCGGTATTGTATTTCAAGCCTGTGTTAACAATATTATATTTCATTATCAAGGCACGATGACAGTGTCATTCCTTTAACTTGTAAACACTTTATACTTACACCTTAAAATATGATTATGATATGAATGTGTTAACTAATTAATTATAAGTTTTAGGAAATAAAAAATAAAAAAAAAAAAAAAAAAAAAAAAGTTTATCAGTAATATAATATTTTATTCGGCATTTTATGCAGATACATGTATGTAAAAAAAAAAAAAAAAAAAAAAAAAAAAAAAAAAAAAATCGTATTTGACATTTTTTTTTTAAATTTGCCCCGATGATGTAGTGGAGTAATATAAATAGAAGTACTGTAATAGCTTAAGAGTAGTAATAAACATACTTTAATCACGATCGGTTGTGTTATTATTTAAACGCCCGACACCACACTTTTGTCTCTGCCATCACCCCAGACATTGAAAAGAAACTATTATTTTAGCCAACATAAAGCCTGGTATAAACAAAAATATTTTTATACAGTTAAAAAGGAAAGCATCCGAAATGAAATCAACAGAAAAATTTTGTATTTTAATATATGATGAAATGTCTCTTTAAATAAATGTGACATATAATGAAAATAAAGTCTAAAATTACGGGCTGTCTAAATAACGGAGAAGAAATAAAACTTATTTATGCAAATCATGACCTACTTTTTATGATTAGAGAGCTGCATACAAATAATAAGCCGCCAGTGTCGTACAATTTTTTTACTAGAGCCTTATATAGACCAGAACTGGCCCAGCAAGTAAAAGAAATAATTTTTAATTTACAAGAGGCTGGATCAAAAGACGTCACGATTATATGTGACCAAGACATTAATAATCGTCAAGCTATAAGATACCTTATTAATGAAACAAGGGCTGATCAATAAACACGAGGTGAAAGTGCAAAATACAACGTGTTTATGGTAAATGGATAGGAAGTAGTGCCTCCATATGACCTTCCTCATCATTTTAAAGGAATAAGAAACAATTGATAAACAAAAAATCTGCAATATAAAACTAGTGAAGTAGTTAAAGTAGCCAAGTGGCATCATTTGGAATTACTCCATAAAAATCCTGGCTATAAAGGCGTGAGGCTTGTACCCAAACTTACAAAACATCATATTGTTCCTAAAAAAATAGGAAAAATGAAAGTAAAATATGCAAGCCAAGTATTTAGCTCTACAGTTGCATCTAATAAGGGATGCTTTGCTAGTACTTATTTTATTACTTCATTTAACTAAGTATCAAAAAACTTTATTCGTACCTTAAATTATCGCCATTTCTTAATATAATCCAAATATTATTATATATATGACGATTCAAAATAATAAAAAAATAATTATTGATATTAACATATTCTATTCTACACTGTCATTATCTACTGTGCCATAATAACGTTATTATTTATTATTTTGTGGTTTGGAAAATATGATTGCAAGCAAGTTATGGATAGCAGCCCTAGGCGGATCGCCGACGCAGCAGCCCCCTACCATCGACGAACATCGTCTATCCAGGTCAAGCCGACGTACCACTAACGTATTTGGCGCAGTCACTTTCGGTAGAATCTTCACGGGAGTAAGTCATATTCCCGGGAAACTTTCAAGTTTCAATTCGAAGATCAAGAACCTACGGACCGGTGGTACATCAAGAGGAGAATCCAGCAATCGATTCCGGAAGAAGAAAGAATGCAGTGAGTACATTTGAATATTTCTCGTGTTGCTCTCCTTTACCTTTAAGCCAATTTTGATTCTTTCAAAATTTTCCACCTAAGAGCCTCTAGGTCTCGCGAGCCTGAATCTCGGCAGGCCCGTCGATTAGTAGTAGATAGGAATAGATCGATAGATAGATTAGATTTAAAAAATAAATTAGATTCAAACATGTCCAACGACCCGGAAACTATTTTTAAGGCCCTCCGCCTCGTGCCAGAGTTCGATGGCAATCCAAATGTGCTGACGCGCTTTATTAAAATATGCGACCATTTAGCCGCACAATATCTTAGCGCTGCTCCGGGCAGTGAATTTTCAAATTCATGTGTTCTTAACGGAATACTTAATAAAATTAAAGGCACCGCAGCTTGCACTATCAATTCTAACGGGATACCTGATAGCTGGTTAGGAATTAGGGCCGCTTTGATCAATAATTTCTCAGATCAACGCGACGAGATAGCGTTATACAATGACCTCTCTTTAGCAACGCAGGGTAATAAAACACCCCAAGAGTTTTACGAACAGTGTCAAACGTTGTTCAGTACCATCATGACATACGTGACGTTACACGATACTATACAGACGACTATTGACGCGAAACGCAACCTATACAAAAAGGTGACTATGCAGGCTTACTAAATGTGAATCTAAAACTATGTAAACATAATTCTTTTAATTATTGTGCCCATAGTCATAGAAAAAGATCATGGTAATTGTTCAGTGTGGATGCGTGCGGCATTTTAATCAAGACCCAGTTTAAAACTTTTTTGTTGCTATTCGTGGATTCTGCAACACTAACCAGACACATGAGCGGTTTGAATCCGCATTCACAACATTAACCATCAATAGCCGTTCTAGTGTCCACACTACAAGAAGAAATTGTGAGCACGATTTAGGAGAAGCTCTGATAACATTATTTGAAGAAGATAATGACGGCAAAGTTGACGACGATTTAAGCTATGTATTAGAAGATATTTTAAACATTAATCTGCAGCCAAAAAAATAGGCTCCTCTACATTATATTAGTGGCTATTTTATGAAAAAAACAAAAGCAATTTGTAAATCTTGTGAAGCATGCAAACGTGTTAGTATGTAGAATGCAATCTATAATTTTATATTTTATTTGTGGTAGCTTCATAGTTATCATTCAATTTTATCTGTGGCTGTTTTCAGCAGCGCTCTTTTTTGTCTGCGACATTAAGATTAGAATATTCTAACCTTCTACTAAAACGTAAAAATGTGTTCTCGTTGTCGTTATTGTAAATTGTAATATAGTTAAAGTTCAATATAGCATTGCATGATTAAACTCTTTTCTTGGTTCAATTTAATAACCTTACATGGTAGCAGAGCATGGTTGCTTACTGGGTCACCATGAAAAAATGCTACCGTTTGAAATTTGAAATGTCGTCGCATACATTTAATATTGAATAGCTCACAGGTCGCACTATGTGACATGGAAGTTCGGCATAAAACATATCATCAGCATGAAAAATTATGGTACTGCGTCGAGCCAGCGGACGACAGTAAGGCAATTCCAAGCAAGGACGCAAGGTTCGGATAAAAATAATTTTGCTGTTGGATCCTATAAACTATGTGCACGTGCAAGACGCACGCACATCAAAAGATGTCTGGAAAAGTCTCGAAAAGACCTTCGACGACAACGGCCTAACAAGACAGGTAGGATTGCTTAAAAATTTAGTCGCCACTGGCTTAGAAAGCTGGGAACATCGAGGAGTATGAAAATCGCATTATGAGTACTGCCCATAAGCTTCAATTTTAACATTGACGATGAATGGATTGGTACATTAATGCTTGCCGGTTTACCTGATACAGATAATCACATAATAATGGCTTTAGAAAGCTTATGCATAGATATTAGTGCAGACTCTATTAAAACAAATTTAATCCAGGAAGTAAAGAGCCCCGAGCCCTCTTAATTTTATATAAAGAAGAAATAGCTCTGAAAGAATGTTTAAAAATGAACACTATACAGGAGTAAAAGGCAAACACATTTATTATTGGCTGCAAGGAAATTAGTGCCGATGGGATTCACTACAGCCCGGACGTTGTATGAAGAAATGTAAGTAGCTTAATGCCTCATTACAATGCACCTGCACTTTCTGATACAATGTTTGGGCAATGTCATTATCCTTTTCATCACCTAATAAATTTAGATGAACTTCCCAAGGTCAGACTGTGCTGCCATATTGCAGATAATGCAGTAAGACTGCATAACAACTTACTACATAACTCTTTTTGTTCGGACAGGGTCCAGTACTCCAGCTAAGACGTTCCGGAACCAGAGGCTTTTTAATATGTAATAGAAATTAACATGTATGTATAGATAAAAATAATATAATAATGATATATATAATAAATCTTAAATCTACCTAATATATGTAAATATGAATGCTGTTCGTAAGTCTCGCTTAAACTCTAGAATGGCTGAACGGATTTATCTTATCTTGGTCTTGAAATGTTAGTTCTAGGAAAGGTTTTTTTTCCGTCTGTTTTTTTCTGTGACTCGGCAATATGTCTTAGGACATTGGGCCGTTCGTCTGTGGGTTTAGTTTTGTTTGTTTTTTAGCAGGAGTATGTCCACTGACAAAATCTCCCTTTTTTGCTGAGTCTAGCTTCAATTTTTTGCTAGGTTTACAATGCTATTTCGCTTTAATCTGCGAAATAGCAGGCTGCCATCTCCTGCCAGTCCGTTGGAGCTCGTTCAGTGGTTCCAGCAGATTCTTGAAGGCGCCAGTATTTCTTGTATATCAGAAATACAATGTGTATTTTTGCTCGTCGATATTGGGAGGTATCTGAAAATCCTCCTGTTCAAAAGCGGGGTTTTCTACTTCCTCTACTATAACGCTATCAGTGTCCTTGCAATCTGCTTCGTAATATTCGAGATATTCATCGCATGTGTAGTAATAGGGTTCATACTGACTATAGATATGATCGTAATCGTACTGAATACCACAATCGTAACCAAACTCGTTAAAATTTACATCACGAGATTTGAAAGAGTTGGTCGGAGGCGGGTTGCCGTGCTGTCTCCAATCATGTCCAGTTATTGGCAATTGTCTCTGAACGAAAGGAGTTACGCCACTTATAGGACGCGGGGTATTAAAGGTTTGGTTTGGCAATCTAAATACTTGACTTCCCGGTTTATAATTAGGCGGGGATGCACGGAACATTTGCTGAGTACTTGTTAAGCCCCTTGGTGGACCGGTTCCAGGTCTCCAACCTTGCGCACCTTGCGTCATACTTTGCTGACGTGACGGTCCAGGCACGTCATATCCAGGTGTCATTGGAGGGTTAAAAGATTATAATGGTGGGACATTATTAAAATTATTGAAAGGAATTCTAAAATTCATAGAAGGTTGTGGTAATTGTCTGTCAGTACAGTCTTTCTTATTTGGGCCACTCATGTTGCTGAATATAGAGTGTTCAATTCTTCCTAAACAAATTGAAGAGCTTTCTCCATTATCTCAGGACGCATACAACGTATCCTAGAACCTAGTGGGTCTTTCAATCGACGCAGATAAACTTGTAAAGTCAGTTTAGAATATAATTTTGCCCTTTTTGCCTCAACTGTGGTTGGTATAGTTTCATATAAACTAATTAAGGTCATTATCGTACTAAATTATTTCCTTGAGACTGCAAGGATAGGTTATTTCATTATATAATGTTGTCTCATCACGTTGATCCGCGAAAATATTTATTAGTGCGTTGCGGATACCCTGCCAGTTGTCCGGAACGCCATAAGAATTGATTAGACTCGCCTTGCCCTGTTACCTTATTAAGGATGCTGTTAAATAATGCCAAATTAGATAACTCAAGACCAGATTCTGATTTGAAATGAGTTAGTAATTAAATAGTTGGTAATTAATAATAACTAATTGATCGCACAAGTTGATGAATCTCGTCAAGACATGTTTATCTCCGTCAAACTCTGGCAATAATCTAAGCGACTTGAAAAAAATGTGTGTTTTGTTTGACATGTCGCTCAAATCTATATTTCTATGTTTGTCTATTGTACTAAGCCTGCTACTATTCCTATCGCTAATACTAGTATGTTGTTTCCGTGGATGGAAAATCTTGTACGTTAATAATAGTTAAATATGAGTAAAAATATTTTAATTAATTTTAACCAAATTTAATTAAATTTCTATAATTAAGATTTTGTCACGTTGTGTAGCGACATCTGTCGGCAGTGCGGCTAAGCTTGTGATTGATTCGTGGATCGTGAGCGGAGCACGGCAAAAAGTTGCAGGTTAGCGCCGATAGATGGCTCTGTCGTTAAACACAGCGGTGTCATTTCTATTTCGTATTTCTTTTGGATTAAAAAGGAAAAAAGAAAATAAAACAAATAGTTAGTATTTTGGAAAATAAAGGTTTTGTGTTTTGGAAAGTTTCGCTTATCCTCTATGTAAGCATAGAGGAAAGTCCCTTTCCGGACGTCTAACTTTATGATGGATGTCTATGGCGGAAAGCAGCCATTTTGGAGAGAAGTCTTTTCAATTCGTGACGCGACGGCGTGAAGACGAAATTGTGGCCGATTGAAAGGATTCGCTTCGCCCATGGGTTCAGGGCTTCCAATTTTGCAAAACCCAGTAATTATGTTATAAAAAAATATATAAGTTATGAAGTAACAACATTTCGGTGAGTTTGGCAAATTACTTCGTTCGACTCCATGGCGTGCTCACGCGGAAAGTATTGTATAACTTTTCCGTTTTCGTTTCAGGTTCCCTAGCAAGTTAATTAGGTTTATTTTCGTCATCGGGAGGGAATAAGCGAGTGCTACTTGGCTAGGTAAATATGGGTGAAGATCACCAAAGTATTTTTCGAAAGCGTGGCATGACGTCAGAGGTCAGCGAACTAATTATTGTTTCTTGTTTCAGCGGGTTTATCGTTATATTTATTCAACGTTTATGTCTATGGTTATCTACATTCAATATTTCATCGTTATTCGTCCAGTTAGACCATTCAGTTATCTGGTTGTGGATGTGGAACCTTCGAGAGAAGCCTTCGTTGGAAAAGATTCGGTTGACACCGGCGTGGAGGGCTTCAGTCCGTATTTCCGTGCGACGCGACAACGGAGACGTTGGAAAATCGGAGGAAGTGCCCTATCGCACCGTACAAATGGTGAGATGAGCTAAAAGGTCAGTGAACTCACATATTGTACTACGTAGAGGTCAACAATTTAGCGAGGTCAATGAACTTTAGAATTATGAAATAGTTTCTTCAATTAGACAGTAAATGCAATAAGCTTAAAAGTTGGTGGTATTCTGTTCCATTACTTTCGGTTATATTAATTATGTTCCGTTATTATTCTGTTCTTTAATATTTTTGTTACATCAATGTTCTGTTCCTGTAATTTGTGATTCGGTGGTATAATCATAAATCTGATTAAGCTAGCACCTACTGTGTCTTGTAGACACCGGTAACCTGTCTCAGTAATGATGTGGTATTAACTTTGGGTTGGTTTTGGACTGACGTTTTGATTTGAACCCAAGCGCTCTGCTGCTAAGGCTGTCCTAGACCGGAGTTCCGGAAACCACAGTCAGTCCTGTCCATTAACATAGATTGGTATGACACAGGAGACCGGTGAATACAATTAGGTTCTTTAATTTAGTATTTAAAATAATCACTGTAACAATTCAGCCACCGAATAAACAGACTTATCGTTATATTTATTTTGAATAAACAGACTCAGCAAACGTTTTGAATCTTTTATTATTCTCTTTCTTTGTACCAGACTATGTCTGTATCAACCCGTACCAAGACTCAACGCGTATGAGTTAAACGTGTGACCAAGAGTCCCCTTTTTCCGATTCTTTGCGGCCGTTGGCTCCCAGCACCAACCCGGGGGGTTCACGGTGTCGCAAATGGCGCCCACGTTTTAGGATTTAGTATATTTAAATAGGATTCAGTATATATGATAGGTATTGTTACATATGTAAATACATATCTTTAGTTTTGGACTTTTGTCATACAACTTAGAGCGTTCTGGTTACAAGAGTTTGAATATTAGACATTAAGTTAGGTATAGTAATGGAAGTAAACTTCTATTAAATTTTTTTTGAAATGTTGTGATACCTACCTGTCATAACAGATGTTGTGTAGCAAATAGTGTTGAAGTTTAAGTTCTGTTTCAGTATTTAGAATTTTTTTTTTGAAACTTATTAAGGTATTTTGGTTGACATTTGACACGTTGTCAACAACACTGAAGAGAAGAATAGTTCAGTTATTCAGTTATTATAATCCTAGTAGAGAGGGATTAATGGATTTTTGGGTTTTCAACACTTATCTGCTATATAGGTATTAGGGTACACAATTATTTGTGTAAACTTTCGTGGTCACTTTATTATATGTAAAAATATAATAGTATTGTTAGGTAATATTTAGATTAATGATTATAGTTACTGGAAGATCTTTGGATAAGTTTTTATGTTAATACAGTTGTTGACTCTTGGTATTGGTTTGGTTATAGGAAAACGGAACAAAATATCACCAATAAGTTTTTTAACTAATTTTAAACATATCTAGCTAGCGATGGGAACTATTTTTTTAATGTTGTTACAGTATAGTTATAATTAGTTTTAAGATATTAAGAGATTTGAAATATTTGGGAGAAATATACTCATGTTTGAGAATTCCATGTTAAGAATTACTTTTGTTTACATTTAATAGGAGTAACAATTAAATATTTTGATACTACTATATTTTGGAAATAAGTATTTTGATACTAGTGTATCTTGATATACTACAAGTTTTGATTAAGGTGTCACATAATGACGTGTGGAATTTATTTATGTTATGATTAGTAATGTGAAACAATGTAACAAATTTTGAATAGGGTTGTCACAAAAAGAAATTTTAAGGGTTGACAAATTGAAAAAAAAATTTTTCTGGACATTGTTACACTACACAATTTACATTATTACTGAAGGAGTTATTAAGATACAATTTAAGTAATTAAAGCATAATATGTTTGGAATGAGACTAATGTAAACAGTCTACCACCACAATTAACTTCCCAAATTCAGTATATTTTTTTTGATTTAAGATATTAAGTTTTATAAATTTGAAATTTTTTAAAAATGGAACAAAACTTTAGTCAGTGTCATTCACTGTTAAAGGATGAGTTATTATATGAAGTATCCATTCGTTCTGAAACACAGGGGAATACAGTGATGGAACTTAGGAAACAATTAAAACAGTTAATTAAAGAATATCCACCCGAGAATATACCAGAAACGGATTGCGCAGTAGATTCAGAACTTGATATCGTTACACAGAAACTTCAGGATTTAGAAGAATTGATTAAAAGATTTGGTGATTCCGGTGATAAACATGCGTTTAGTCGTAGTAAGGCGTTGTCAATTCATTTATATCACAGGCTCATGAGGATTCAGTGTTCGGATAGGCCCTCAATAAAAAGGAAAGGCGAATTGCACTCAAAATTAGAGAGCTTACTTGTAAAAATTGATCCGGACGACAATTCAAATCAGGAGGAATTTTCAGGTCATAAGGATAGTACCATTGTAGAATGTACAGGAGAGAAAAATGTAGTGAAGTGGAAACTGTCATACAATGGGCAAGGGGATCCTAGGAGTTTTGTAGAACGAGTCGAGGAATATAAAAAATCTTATGGAGTTTCAGATGAAAAATTGTTCGCTTCAGCATTTCATTTATTTTCGGGTCAAGCCTTATTGTGGTATAGGGGGATTAAAAGTTTTATTTCAGATTGGAGGGGTTTGAAGAAGGTTTTTTTGGAGGAATTTGATCCTGTGGATTACGACTACAGACTATTAGGAGAAATTAGATCAAGAACTCAAGGTAGAGAAGAATCTGTGAGCATCTACTTTTCTATCATGTTTTGTATGTTCGATAGGTTGAAAACTACCCTTACGGAAGATCAAAAATTAGAAATTTTGTTACACAATATTAGGCCATCATATTCTGAACAATTAGCCTTGGTAGAAATTGACTCTGTTGCCACTCTGAAAGACAGATGTCGTAGGTTAGAAGCGGCGAAACAACGTTCATCTTTGTTTTCTGAACCATCATCTAATAGTCAGGTAAATTTAAACCCAGAATTCATGTATAAAGGGGGACCAAAAAAGATAAGCGTAATCTCAAATCAACAATCAACCTTCAAACCACTAAATAACAATCAGTGCCGTTCAGAAATTAAACATGAGCCAAAAACAAGTGCTGCCACCTGCTACAAATGTGGTAAAGGACAGCACAATTTCGGGAAATGTTCTGTTGTTCCGAGGATATTAAGATGTTACGGTTGTGGTAAGGAAGGGTTTACTTTCAGGAATTGCCCAAATTGCATTTCAAAAAACCATATTAAGTCAAAGCCTCCTCATTTTAAACAAAATACTAGTTCAAAAAACTAGTAGTTCAGGGCTGTTCAGATAAACAAACAAGTTTAAATTCATGTTTGCCTGACACAGTCCTGTGTTCATTAAGAAAGGATACGGTTAGACCGTACTTGAAAATTATGGTAGGTGAAATAGAAATCACAGGTTTATTAGATTCTGGAGCATGTGCTAGTATATTAGGGAATAATTCTCACAAAATCTTTTTAAAACTTGGTTACACCTTACATTCGGATATTCAGCATTCATTCATTACGGCAAATGGGGGGAAAATCAAGTGCAATGGTTATATGTCTATTCCGATCACTTATAACAACATGACTCATATTATGAAATTTTATATAGTGCCGACTATAGTGACAGAAGTAATTCTTGGTTGTGACTTTTGGAAAATATTTAATTTAGCTCCTGAAATTTTTGATAATTTAGAGTTCAGCACGCCTCCTTCAAACTTTTATAGTATCAGTTCTGTAGGTAATTCGCAAATACATACCATACAAAGTTTCGAGTCATTAACTTGCGGACAAAAAGAAATGGCTTCATTAGTAGTAAATAAATTCTTAGAAATTTCTACAGAGAAGATAGGATTAGGCAGGACACACCTGATAGAGCACGTCATTGATACAGGCGACGCAGCTCCAATCAAAGTTAAACAATATCCGTTGTCTCCTGATAAGAAAGAAGCTTTATGTAAGGAATTAGATAAAATGCTGGCCCTTGATGTAGTAGTTCCAAGTGAAAGTCCGTGGAACAATCCTGCTATCCTAGTAAAAAAAGCAACTGGGGAGTGGAGATTCTGTTTGGATTGCCGAAAATTAAACTCAATAACTAAAGGTGATTCATATTCTATTCCGTATATACCTCAAATTTTGGATAGTCTAAAAGAGGCTAAATTCCTTTCTTCTATTGACTTAAGCTCTAGTTTTTGGCAAATTCCATTAAATAAAGACTCACAAGAGAAAACAAGTTTTACGGTGCCGTCAAGAGGTTTATATAAATTTAAAGTTTTGCCATTCGGATTGTGCGGGGCTCCGGCCCGCCAACAACGTTTAATGGACACATTATTTAATCAAAATTTCAGCCCGGACATAGAAAATGGAATGGTTTTCTGCTACATCGATGACATTGTCATTTGTTCGGCCGATTTTGAAACACATTTAATTTTGTTAAATAGAGTATTGGAAAAGTTGAAATTTGCAAATTTGTCAATAAATTTCGAAAAGTGTAAATTTTTTAAGAAATCTTTGAAATATTTAGGTTACGTAGTTGACGAATTCGGCTTAAGAACAGACCCAGATAAAACTTCCGCAATCTTAAAGTTTCCTACGCCAAAAACAGCAAAAGAAGTAAAAATCTTTTTAGGTACTTGTTCTTGGTATCGACGGTTCATTAGGAATTTTGCAAAAATAGCAACACCGCTAAATAGATTAACCAGGACAGGTAAAAATGCACCGAAATTTGAGTGGAATGAGGAAGCTGAGACAGCATTCAATATTTTAAAAAATGCGTTAGTCACAGCACCAATTTTAGCAGTTCCGGATTTTAGTAAACCATTCAAAATTCATTGCGATGCTTCTTCATATGCAATTGGCGGTATGCTTTCACAGGATATAGAGGGTCATGATCATCCTATAGCATACATCAGCAGAAGTTTAAATAAAAATGAGAGGAATTATTCTGCGACAGAACGCGAAGCTCTTGCTGTAATATATGCAGTGGAGAAATTTCAGGCTTATTTTGGTTCTGCACCTATTACGATTATAACGGACCACGCGTCACTGAAATGGTTCTTAAATTTAGAAAACCCTTCAGGGAGATTGGCCAGGTGGGGTTGCAGATTATCACAGTACAATTTCACTATCGAGCATAGGAAGGGCTCTGAAAATGTTGTTCCAGACTCATTGTCGAGACTTATTGCGGTAGAAGCTATCAACAGTAATCAGGAAAATTCAAATAAAGATTCTATTCCTGATGACTGGTATGATAGAACATTCAAAAGTTGTAAAGAGCAACCATCTAAGTTTCCAAATTTTTGCATTTTAGAAAATAAATTATTCCGTTTTAGTAAATGTAAATACAAATTACTCAGTGAATTTGAATGGAAGGAGGTAGTTCGTAAAAGTAACGTCAGGAAAATTTTAGAGGAAAACCATACTGATCCCAGGTCAGGTCATTTCGGAATATTTAAGACACATCGTAGAATTTCCCTTCGATATTACTGGAAGGGCATGTACAAGGATGTTGTGGATTTCGTGGAAAATTGTGAGATATGTTCCGCGTATAAGCACACTACAGCTGCTAAACCAGGTTTAATGGGTAAACCAAAGAAGTGTCAAAGGCCATTTCAGGTCCTTAGCGCTGATTTAGTTGGACCTCTTCCAAGGTCAAATTCAGGATTTACGTTTTTATTAGTGGTAACTTGCTGTTTCTCTAAGTACACATTATTATTTCCGTTAAGGCAAGCCACCAGTGCTGCCATTATTAAGAACTTAGAGAACCATGTTTTTCTTACGCACTCGATCCCTGAAACAATTATTGTTGACAATGGATCTCAATTTACTAGTTCTGATTTCCGTAATTTGATAAAAAAATACAATATTCCGAATTTGCATTACACCCCGTTGTATACTCCGCAAGTTAACCTCGTGGAGCGATACAACAAGACAGTAATGACTGCTGTAGCGTCTTACGTAGAAGATAACCATCGAAACTGGGATAAGAATTTGTCAAAGATTCAATTTGCAATTAACTCATCAGTTAATGAATCCACTGGGTTTACCCCGTTCTTTCTTGTTCATGCTAGGGAACCAATATTAAATGGTTCCTTTTACAAAGAAGCAGACAAAGAATATGAAGTTGGTATGCCTAGGGAGGAATATGCTGGTGAATTCGGGATTTCGACAGAGATATTCCAGCAAGTTCGAGAAAGGCTATTTCAGTCTCACGCTACAAACGCTGCTCACTACAATTTAAGACGGAGACCAGCAAAATATTCAGTAGGAGATATTGTTTGGAAGAAAACATACACATTAAGTGATGCTTCCAAACAATTCACATCAAAGTTAGCTCCTAAATATGAGAAGTGTAGGATACTCAAGGTTCTTTCACCTTTAGTATACGACTTAGTTCGTATTTCGGATAACCGTCCATTAGGGACGTGGCACATTAAAGACTTTAAGAAGTAAGTAATGTAAGGTCTAATTTTGTTTCTCCCTGTTTAAATGTATAAGCATTTAATAAGGATTTTTTTTTGAAAGTAGTGATGCACCGAGATGCGGTGACATTACCATGGTTTAAGTGTGGAATGGGATGTAGAGGAAGTATGAAAGAGATTATGAATGGTAAGAGAATCAAAACAAAGCAAATGGACCATACAATGTACACCTTAATAGCTTTAGTGAATTAAGTTTGTTTCAGAATCAACTTATTATGTTTTGATTAGGATTGACGAGGGAAGTCTCGACAATCTTATATTGTGTTGTATTTTTTGTGTTATTCCGGTAGGCAGAAGCAAGTTCTCGCCTTAGTTCTTTTGAACAATTTTCGAACAGCTGAAATAGGAAATCTGTTTCAGCTGGTAATATAGTTGAGATTGAAACAAAAAATGATGGTGGAAAAGAGAGTTATCTGAACTATCCTTATTGTAGGAATGATTCTGTATCTGTTAAGAAGTTCGGATTATTTTGTGTTTTATTACCGTAAAATGGATTTGCGGTATGCAATTTTCGGAAGGGGCTGAGGATAGCCACGATAATATTTCGGTCTTTTTTTTTTCTGCTTTCCTAGAACATTAGTTCTTTGAAAGAAATATTTCAGGCACAGCTACAGTGAATCTCACACATGGTGGATCACTAGGTTTTTTTGAATAATTAAGTTAGTTGTTAGTTGTTTTCATTAGGATTTTTGGAGTAATTAAGTTAGTTGTTAGTTGTTTTCATTAGGTTTTTGGGAGTAATTAAGTTAGTTGCTAGTTGTTTTCATTAGGTTTTTGGGAGTAATTAAGTTAGTCGTTAGTTGTTAGTCGTTTGGTCATTAACATTTAGAATTAAAAAATGTTGATTTTGGTTGGTTTAGAATTGTTTTTTGTTTGTTGTTTTCGGTGAGGTGTTCGGCTGACAGATGTCTTTGGTGAGGTTTCCGAGCCATACAGCTGAGGGCAGCTGCGGTTCGATGTCTCGATCCGTGTTTTCCTGGGGGGGGAGTATTGTCACGTTGTGTAGCGACATCTGTCGGCAGTGCGGCTAAGCTTGTGATTGATTCGTGGATCGTGAGCGGAGCACGGCAAAAAGTTGCAGGTTAGCGCCGATAGATGGCTCTGTCGTTAAACACAGCGGTGTCATTTCTATTTCGTATTTCTTTTGGATTAAAAAGGAAAAAAGAAAATAAAACAAATAGTTAGTATTTTGGAAAATAAGGTTTTGTGTTTTGGAAAGTTTCGCTTATCCTCTATGTAAGCATAGAGGAAAGTCCCTTTCCGGACGTCTAACTTTATGATGGATGTCTATGGCGGAAAGCAGCCATTTTGGAGAGAAGTCTTCAATTCGTGACGCGACGGCGTGAAGACGAAATTGTGGCCGATTGAAAGGATTCGCTTCGCCCATGGGTTCAGGGCTTCCAATTTTGCAAAACCCAGTAATTATGTTATAAAAAAATATATAAGTTATGAAGTAACAACATTTCGGTGAGTTTGGCAAATTACTTCGTTCGACTCCATGGCGTGCTCACGCGGAAAGTATTGTATAACTTTTCCGTTTTCGTTTCAGGTTCCCTAGCAAGTTAATTAGGTTTATTTTCGTCATCGGGAGGGAATAAGCGAGTGCTACTTGGCTAGGTAAATATGGGTGAAGATCACCAAAGTATTTTTCGAAAGCGTGGCATGACGTCAGAGGTCAGCGAACTAATTATTGTTTCTTGTTTCAGCGGGTTTATCGTTATATTTATTCAACGTTTATGTCTATGGTTATCTACATTCAATATTTCATCGTTATTCGTCCAGTTAGACCATTCAGTTATCTGGTTGTGGATGTGGAACCTTCGAGAGAAGCCTTCGTTGGAAAAGATTCGGTTGACACCGGCGTGGAGGGCTTCAGTCCGTATTTCCGTGCGACGCGACAACGGAGACGTTGGAAAATCGGAGGAAGTGCCCTATCGCACCGTACAAATGGTGAGATGAGCTAAAAGGTCAGTGAACTCACATATTGTACTACGTAGAGGTCAACAATCTAGCGAGGTCAATGAACTTTAGAATTATGAAATAGTTTCTTCAATTAGACAGTAAATGCAATAAGCTTAAAAGTTGGTGGTATTCTGTTCCATTACTTTCGGTTATATTAATTATGTTCCGTTATTATTCTGTTCTTTAATATTTTTGTTACATCAATGTTCTGTTCCTGTAATTTGTGATTCGGTGGTATAATCATAAATCTGATTAAGCTAGCACCTACTGTGTCTTGTAGACACCGGTAACCTGTCTCAGTAATGATGTGGTATTAACTTTGGGTTGGTTTTGGACTGACGTTTTGATTTGAACCCAAGCGCTCTGCTGCTAAGGCTGTCCTAGACCGGAGTTCCGGAAACCACAGTCAGTCCTGTCCATTAACATAGATTGGTATGACACAGGAGACCGGTGAATACAATTAGGTTCTTTAATTTAGTATTTAAAATAATCACTGTAACAATTCAGCCACCGAATAAACAGACTTATCGTTATATTTATTTTGAATAAACAGACTCAGCAAACGTTTTGAATCTTTTATTATTCTCTTTCTTTGTACCAGACTATGTCTGTATCAACCCGTACCAAGACTCAACGCGTATGAGTTAAACGTGTGACCAAGAGTCCCCTTTTTCCGATTCTTTGCGGCCGTTGGCTCCCAGCACCAACCCGGGGGGTTCACGGTGTCGCAATTTAATGAAACGAAAAATTAAAATATGGAAAATAAAGGATAAGAAATACTAAAAATAGGGATGGCAAATACTTTAAAGATTCAAAGTACTTACATTTGGTTTTTTCCAAAGAATCGATGTCTGGCACCGTTTCCTAATTCCCTAAGCGATTCTACCGACTGCGCCAAAAATATACGGTCGCGCCGAGAATCTCAGAAAAAAACCAAATTTACTTAATATTAATTTATTATTAGAAAACAACATCTTAATTAAAATTAATATAGATCGACCGCCTACTCCGAAGTGAGGAGTAAGCGTGATGAAGCATTACAGAATGGTGTACTGGACAAATAGGCATTTCGGGTATTGATGGTGACACCCGTGTGAACCCATGGAAGTGCAATCATGCACTTCTATAATACTTTTGGAGGCTATATATATTATATTTATATATTTTATCATTATTTCATTCGATATATTCATATTTATTTATTTAACGGCACGTTAGCCGACAGTCATACTCTTGCACTCGACGCGTCTAGCTAGCGGTACTTTATTATTCGCATACCGCCCTCTCAAAATTTGTGAATACAATTTATGTAATATCGTAATTAGTCTTTAATCCGTTACTCAGTGTTTAATATCACTTTTCGCTATTCATTGACTTTATAATAGTGTCCATAAGGCCTATACTGTTACTGTTACAGACAAGAAAATCCTTCCAGAAGAATGCAAGGAGACCGCAGATATACTACTCTTCTTCGATAAATTATTTGACTCAGTAAACGGGAGTTTTGTAAAAAGGAATAAGTTTGCAAAACCACTTTTGGGACCTGCAACGCAAACGTCTGTTCACCATAAAACATGGACCGAAGGGAAAAAGTGTTAAAATCAATGACATATATTAATAGTACTGGTAAAAAAGAGGTTGTGCCTTAAAGGTACTGAGGCCTTATTAAAAATGTTAGAAAAAGATCATGGTATTACTTCAATTTATTCATTCAATTCATTCATTTTGACCAAGACCCCACTGAAAACTTTTTTGGTGCTATTCGGGCTCATGCCGCAACACTAACCCGACACCTGAGCGGTTTGAATCCGCATTCGCAACATTAAACATCAATAGCCTTTCTATTGTCCACACTACAGGAAGAAATTGTGAGCACGATTTAGGAGAAGCTTTGATAACATTATTTGAAGAAGATAATGACAGCAAAGTTGACGACGATTCAAGCTATGTATTAGAAGATATTTTAAGCATTACTCTGGAGCCAAAAAGAGATCCAAAAATATGGGCTCCGCTACAATATATCACTGGCTATTTTATAAAAACAAAACAAAAGCAATTTTTAAATCTTGTGACACATCAAAAAGTGTTAGTATGTAGAATGCAATCTATACTTTTATGTATTATCTGTGATACCTTCATAGTTGTCATTCAATTTTATCTGTGGTCGATCTTTATGGTTCAACATCAGCGCTCTTTTTTTGTCTGCGTCATTAAGAGTGACTCTCGAATATTCTAACCTTCAACTAAAACGTAAATGTGTTCTCGTTGTCGTTATTGTAAATTGTAATGTAGTTTAGGTCCCAATATAACATTGGGACTGAATGATGAATGAAATTGAACTCTTTTCTTGGTTTAATTTAATAACCCTTACAAAAAGATTATTAGTTGCAACTGAACCGTTTTGGGGAAACCGAAGGGTTTGTCTGTGCGATACAAGATCAGGTGGTTAAGACGCGGAACTACCGAAAGTACATTCTGAAGGATGGCACGAACGACATTTGTCGAGCCTGTCGCCATCCCGGAGAGTCACTCAGACATGTGCTTTCGGGCTGTTCGGCTCTTGCCAACTCTGAGTATTTGCACAGACACAACCAAGCAGCCAAAATCCATCACCAAGAGCTTGCTCTGATGTACGGTCTCTTGGACCCGATCATTATATCTGCCAATGGGTTGGTCCCAGTCAGCCTCGCTCACCATCTGAGGCGGCTGGGGTTCCGTGGCAGTTCGCTCGCAGCAAGGATGAAGAAAGCGGTCTTGCTGGATTCGGCTAGGATAGTCCGCCGGTTTCTCCACCTGTCGCCCTACTGTACTAACGTTATCAAAAAATCAGAGAAAACTGAGTTCACCTTGAACTATTTGGGACAGAAAATAATCCGAAAAAGAGAAGATCTCCTAGTCGTTTGGGAATCAAGGGTAGAAAGATTAGGGTTAGAATATAAGAACTACGGAAGGGACGATGGAAAAGAGAACTGGTATGGTACATTCGGTCCCTATATTGACTTTTGTTGTGGATTTGGCCTAAGGATGAAGGAGCTCCGTTTAGGGCATGACAAAATGCCGATGGGAAAACAGGGTGACGTAGTTCAAGAATTCCCTGTCAAGAAATATGGGTTAAATGGCGCCCATCATCTCTTACTTGAAGGCAGTACCTTCCCTCCTGAGAAACGATCATCGATGGCTCAGAGTATGGGTCCAATGACTTCTGTTCTGTGCATGTTAAGATCAGAGGGAATCTACAGAGATAAGTGGGCTGCAGCCGTGAAGAGGGCCTTCAATCACATCCCAATTATCGATGACATCATCGAAGTGACTAAGAATCAGAAAAGAGCAACTGATGTGAGCACAATGGTGGGGCTTCTTGCAGAAATATGTTTGATAACGACCTCAAGACAAGCTACAAGAGTTTTCTTCCCTCTTGCAATGCTACATACTGCTTACACAAAACACAGCAATAACGTCACTGATTTTTGGAATTTGTTCAACACTACTGGATCTGGTGCTTTCTACACTTACAAGATTTCTCATGATCTTCCCTGGACATTCTCTGGGGCAATGACTGAAGAAGTAGCTTCGCAGATAGTCTTTCACTCCATATTTGGAACCTTCAAAGAAGACCTGGGAATTCTTGGATCGTCAAAGATTTATTTGAGAAGAGGCAATATAATAATAATGAAAAGGAAAAAACGAAAAATGTGACCATTAGTAAATATAATAAATAAAGAAATAAAAAGTCTACCAAGAAGAGAAATAAGATAACCAAAATAAAATAGGTAAAATCAAGAAAACATAAACAGATATAAATGATAGATAGTTTTGTTTTTGTTGCAAATTAGAAAGGCAAAAAGATATAATATGATGTAATAAATGCGCTAAATGGTATCATGAAGAATGTGTAGGATTAACCAAAGACGACGATGAAGTCATATAAGATAGTTTTGTATATGTTTGATCTCTTAACAAGGTTGATTTGATAACTATTATAATAATAGTTCCAAATAAAAAAAATAAGTGAAAATGTTAAAATTAAAAAACTTTTAGTTTTATTAATAAGGCCCTCTAAGATTTTTGTGAAATGAAAAAATTAGCGATTTATCGGTGTGGCGTGTCAATTTTGCTGCGATTTTCTTATCGGCTCCACCCGCGGGTGTTAAAATCTCCTTTGGTTGATTTTCTTTCTTATTTGCGTTGCGGTTTCTCCAAAAAAACTCAATGCGGTTAAAAAAGCATGTCACATATGCGAGGATTACACGGACGAACGAATGACAGTTACACCCTTTTTTTTTGACATAGCTTCTTGTCGCAGACTGACAAAAAAAATTAATTTATGCCAGCATGGACAAGAGAGGAATTGTAAAGGGAACTGGCGCAACCATTCCCACGGGCCTGAAGGGACTGCCTTAAAAAAAATTAAACCTAACCTAAACCTACAAGAAATTAAAGAAACTTATTGTTTAGGTAAGATACAACTGGCCTTATGTAAGAACCGGTAGCAGTCCTGATACGGATTACACGGATATCGCCGCTCGACGACGGGAAAACTTCCTCCACTACGCCCAGCGGCCAGTGAAGTGGTGAAGAATTGTCTACAATTATAATCGCGACGTCACCCTTTTGTATCGGGTTGGTCGGCGTATTCCATTTGCTTCTCGTTTGAAGCGTATGTAAATAGTCAGCCCTCCAGCGTTTTAAAAATGACTGTACTAATTTATCCAGCAATTCATGGCGTGCAAGCAAATGTTATCTATCTTCGCTGATTTCCTTTGGCATTTGGTATATATTTTAATGGCGTTAAATTTAAGAAATGAGCTGGGGTTAACGCGAGTGGTTCCGACGGATCGTTGGAGAGTGTGCGACACAATGGTCTCGAATTCATCACTGCTTCAATTTGAGCTAACACCGTGCTAAATTCTTCAAGTGTTAGAATTTGGTCACCTATTACGCGATATAAGTGTGTTTTTAGACTCTTAATATTGGTCTCCCAATTACCTTCAAAATGACTGGCAGTTGGAGCGTTTAAAGACCAGCTGGACTAGATACTATACTATACTATATAGCCAGAGGACTAGATACAGACATCAACAAACATTGAACACTTAAAGGGCGTGGGAATTGAGGGGGAAAGACATCATAGAGAGGATGGAGAAGTTTAGGGCAACAGAGTAAGATATGAGAAATAGAGCCTTCGTCTAGATCACATTCACACTTAGAGTGATCCTTTACTCTAATTTTGTGTAGGTGGACAGGTGTGCAGGCGTGGCCAATTCTTAAACGGCAGACGGTAGAAGTGACCCATCTGTCGGCATATCTGTGATGATAAAACCAAGGTTGCTTAGCTATATCCGCCTGAATGGAAGCATAGAACTTACCTTTAAGGGTTTTTGACTTGTTCCAAAATATTGACTAAGACTCATCTAGGTATTTTTTTGATAGGGTGGCAATGTCATGGGATGAGTTCCTAAAATGTTCTAGTGAGTCAAGTTGGACTGCAGGTTTAGCACAGGAGTCCGCAGTGTTATTCCCTGGGATGTCAAAGTGGCCAGGTATCCACACAAGTGTCACGGACAATTTCTCCATTCTGATGACATGAGAACAAAGCCTCCCTGATCTTTAGCACAATAGGGAATTTTGATTTACTTTTAAAGGGATTTTCCCTGATGGAGTATAAACAACTAAGGGAGTCAGTAAAATTACATTTTTTTTATGTTTGTTGTGTTTAGGGCTACGACGGTGAAGACGTGGGCCCATTCATAATACATGTGTCCCGAGAAATCTCAGACCCGCCAGCGGGTACATCAATTAGAGCTCTGAAGTTCTGACAATTTTTACATAAAAATAAATTCAATGACATCGTTGGGGATGTCGTCAAAAACATTGGTCACAATAAAATTAGCGTTGAACGAAATTCCGCTCTGGCTGCGAACCTATTTCTGAACAGCCCGTTATTAAAAGTAGCCAAATACCAGGCAATTATACCAACCTACAATATAACTCGGATGGGCCTGGTAAGAGGTGTCCCTACCGAGTGGCATTTAGATGAATTTGTAGAATCTCTGAAACTACCAAACGGATGTGGTCAGGTATTAAAAGCCCGCAGGCTGAACACAGTCTGTTGTCGTAACCTTCAGGGGTCAAATGCTCCCTGCTAAAATATTTTCTTTCTATACTTCCCTCTCAGTTGAGCCCTATAGATATCCTACAATCCAGTGTCTGAGCTGCTGCCGTTTCGGCCACATTTGTGCACAGTGCAGGTCTAAGCCCAGATGTTACACGTGTGCACACACAAGGTATTCCTGCGAGGTTACTCAGGACAAGGCAACTTGCCTATACTGTTCTGGTACTCATTTCGCATACGACAAAAAGTGCCCAGAGTTCCTCAGACAACAAAATATCAAGCTTGCCATGTCTGAGGAAAATATTCCTTATATAGAAGCTTCAGCACGTTTTCCACCAGTCCGCAGGCCACTTCCTGAGATGTTTTCCACCCCTTCTTTCTCTCCCAGGCCTTCAACTACCCATCCTACAAACCCTGGCTCTCCAGGCAATACCAACTCCCCGCGCAAATCCTACAGAGAGACTATCCTGCGTTCCCCTCGCCCTCGAGCCCCTATGAATAAGGGCTTTGACCGACAGACGCACCAAAATATTGTAAATAATCCTTCTTCGTCCCTTCCTAATGGTTGTGGCCTTAAGCCCAACCAAAGTGATAATCTCCCATCACAAGGAAAAATGATTGAACTGCTTTCAGAATTACTACCAAGTATTATTGCTCTATGCAGTGAGTTTTCCCTACCGCCCAACGTTGCCCAACATATAAACCAATTCTTTAATATTGTTAAAAATGGCCCCAATAGAAGTTCTGCAAAGGAACTGTAAAAGTATCAAGACTAAAACACAAGACCTAGTTTCAATAATTAACCTGCATAATCCTGTCATTGCTGCCATCGGAGACATTGGCTGAGGCCTGGTTCCCATTTTCGGCTACCGGGTTTCTTTTGTTTGCGGGATGACAGGGGTGACGGGTATGCAGGCAGTGCCATCCTTCTTTGGCACAATCTTTGGCTCATAGTGACCAGTTTAATGCTGTTGCTGTGAGAACTCTTAATATTTCCTTTCTATCTTTCTATATCCCTCATCCTAATTCTTCACTAATTCCGGAAATCCAGTCTATCATTGCATCACTTCCCAGCCCAGCTTTGATTATGGGTGACTTCAATACACATTGTGGGGGTGCTATAACAACAACAATTTTGGTTCTCTGCTGGTGGACATTGCTGAGGATACCAATCTGTGTATTCTCAATGATGGCTCACCAACTCGCAGAGTTTACCCACCCCAAAACCCAAAATCAGCAGTTGATCTTTATCTTTCTTCTCCATCCCTTGCATCCCAACTCACCTGGAGAGTACTTCCTAGCACATTTGGTAGTGATCATTTCTCTATTACTCTATCTTTAAATAATAGAACACTCCCTCCTCAAAACCCTAGCCCATTACAAAAGTATAAACTGCACAAGGCTGACTGGGCGAGTTATGCTCAGTCTGTTGATGATTTGATGGACTCTCTTCCAGCTCTTGAACACTGTGGTGATTCTTTGATCTACTATAATCAATTTGTTAAATCTCTTATTTCTTCAGCCGATTCTCACATACCGAAAAAAAAACGTGCTAGAAATCAGCTGCTTTCTCCCCCCTGGTGGGATGAAAAATGCACTGATTTATTTAGCCAGAGATGAACGGCCACCGCGCCTATCACTAGACGCGCCGCCGGTCGAGCCAGCGCTTCTCAAACTGCCAATGAAGCCGGCCGCGACAGATAACTAAATATATAATATAATATGATAAAACGTCTACTACATGATAGCTAGACTACACAACCGACGCGCACAATGCGCTTCCCTGCGACTCAACCGCAGATACCAGTGGGACGCTTCCCCTCCTCGCCACAGCGCGCCAAGAAGTGGAGCATGCCCACTATCTCCCCAGGCTCCCTAATGGTGACGGGACCCAGCGCGCCGACATACGTGTCGACTGCAGCCTCGACGAGCGCCGCGCCTCCCACTGGGCAGACAGCGCCCACGACCACCACCGCCACCACCCAAGCCGCGCCAGCCAAGCCAAAGGCCAGATATCCGCCGCTGATCGTGGAAGCCCTCCCAGATTGGTCAACACTCTTCCGGGAACTAAAGAAGATCCTGGGGCACACCCCAAGCGGACGCCCATTCGGTAAAGGCGTCCGTTTTCTTCCGAAATCGGACTCAGAATACCGCGTCATCCAGAGATACCTCAGTAACCTGGAGAAAGCAGAAAATATTGCATGGTTTTGCTACTCTCTACCTACAGAAAGAAGCCTGAAGGTAGCAATTCGCGGCCTGCCGGCCAACACAGAGCCGGCCATGGTCAAAGCCGAACTGCGCGAACTGAGTATGTCCCCGAGCACGTGCGTGCTATCACAGCCCGTCCAGGCAGACCTGGATGCCTCTTATTTGCCCAACTCCAACGAACACCAGGCATTATTCCCAGCATTTACGAGGTACAAGAATTGCTCTGCATGCTGGGGATTAAAATCGAATCCTGGAACGCTGCAGTCCACACACGCTCTAGGTGTTGAAATAAACATGAACCCATCGAGCAGCATCTGAAGGAATACTTCAAATCGCCGATAGCGCCAACGGAAGATCCCGTCGTTTTCTCCCCCGGACAAGTCCTGAGGATGATTCGGCGTACTAAACTGCGCAAAGCGCCCGGCCCCGATCGAGTCACCAACGAAGCCCGGGATACCTCGAAATACCTCGGGGTGACCATCGATCGAAAACTCTCCATGCACGCCCGCGTAAAAAACGTGATAGCACAGACGCGCACAGCGAGAAAGAAAACTTTTTATCACGTAGAAAATTGTCCAAATCACGAAAAAAATGGTAGTCCATTGAACCAAGGTCTGGCGAATATGGAGGGTGACGAATAGTTTCTAATTGCAGTTCCTGTAGAGTTAAAACGGTTTCTCGTGCTGTATGAGGTCTCGCGTTATCATGGAGCAATAATGGTGAAGATCGATTCATAAGTCAGGGCTGGTTTACTGCTAGTTTCGCTATCATTGTTTGGAGTTCGGCGCAGTAGACATCTGCCGTTATTGCTTGACGAGATCGGAGAAAGCTATAGTAAATAACACCACGCTGAGACCACCAAACAGTTACCATTTCCTTTTTATTGGTAAGCTTTGCTTTAGGATACTGTTGCGGCGTTTGACCTGAGGTCAGCCATTGCATTTTCCTCTTACGATTATCGTAAAGAATCCATTTTTCATCACATGTCACAATTCGATCAAATATTTCTTGATTTCTGTATCGATTCAACAAGGCAACGTAAGTTTCAACACGCGTTTCTTTCTGCAGATCAGTCAAATCATGATGCACCCATTTTTCATATTTTTTTATTTTATTGATTTGACGCCAATGAGTTAATATTGTTGGTAAAGTAACGTTAAACCATGCCGCTAATTCCTGGGTAGTTTGCCTCGGATCGGCTTCCACCATCTCTTTCAAATCATTGTTATTCACCTGTGTGGGCGGTCTTCCGCGTGGTTCGTTCTTCAAATCGAAGTTTCCATTACGAAAGCGTTTAAACCAAAATCGCACAGTGCGTTCATTAGCAGTCCCCTCTCCAAACGCAACATTAATATTGCGAGCTGTTTCTGCCGCGTTAGTTCCGCGTCGGAACTCGTATTCAAAAATCACACGAATTTTTCGAAGTTTCCGTCTTTATTGTCTAAGCTGAATAAAAAAAACAACTGAAAGTTGATAATCGAATGTTGCACATTTTTTAAAAGAAGAACTACACAGGTACCGTATGAAAAAAGTTTCACTTTAAAATCTTAAACCATGAAGGTTCTATGTCAATTCGAAGTACCTATTACAATAAAACGGCAATTTTATTCTTTAACCCCTATTACTTATTTTGGAGCATGATGGTAAGCGGGACCACCACATTAGCTGAAGTTAACTCCATCTTCCGGTCACTCACTAATGTCCAACTTCCAGGTACTTCCGAGGCCCCTTCTAATACAAGAACTATCCCTTCGGCGTCAAAAATAATTAAACCTTCCATCAGGACTCCCGTAAAGCAGAAGAGGACATGTCGAAAATAAACAGCTGATCGGTCAGATTATAGTGCTTGCGCTCTAAGAAGGTGCGGGTGGCAGGTGCCAAAAGGACGTTGTCTTTCAGTACCACATGACTAGGGATGTGACGTTTAGCAATTCTTTTTTATCGCTGACGATACTCGCAAAATAAATCTAGTTCTCTTTAATATTGTTTGGAAAATTTGTTATGAGTTATAACAATATGTTTGTTATTATTAACATGCCTAAGCATACAAAAAAATCTGTTTGGGTAGTCAGGCTAGGGAGCTTGTTTTCGCCTCCGAGATTATTTTGAAAAGGAACTACAAAATAATGAACCTTTGTTACCATTGAATCAAATTGTGGAAATACTGTTTCTCGTATAACCCGTGAGAAAATTGGCAAGGAAGGGATGTCTGAAAATAAAATATCGTCACACAATATTAAAAAGGACTAAGGCAAAGCCAATCACAAGTTTAGATGAATGGGTGATAGTCGACCAGGTCCTTCGACTACCACCCTACCATTGTCAATATAACGCTATTGAGCTAATTCGGGCCCAAATAAGAGGTATGTTTTTAATTTAAATTCCTATTTTAAAACCTTATAAAAATCAGCTTTCCAAACATAGCCTGTGGAACCTAACCTATGGAATGATTGATTATTTGATTGAATGATTGAAATACTTTTAGGTCACGCCGCAAGAATTAATACTTCGCCACCATTCGCAGCAAATAAAGTGTTTCCACTACTGCAAGAGGCCATCACCAATGTTCAACCTGAAGACTGGTCGAAGGTAGTGTTGTGTAAGACATACAAGAGGCAGTACATTTGTCCCATACATGACGTCAAAATGTAAGAGCGGCTCACCACTATAAAGTGTACTACTTCGAATTTTATGTCCCGGCTACGTTGTGCGTCGCGGCAGACGTAATCACTCATCGTAAGCGCGAGAGAGACAGGAGCGAGGCACGCTACAACTGTACAAATCATTCAATGTACAGATGCGATGAACGAAACGAAACCGCGACCTGACACGTGCGCTTCAAATTTAAGTTTGAAAGCAAAACAGTGACCAGTGCAGCAGTGCTAAAGTTTTGTAAAGTTATCGTTTTTGTTTTTTTAAGCTAATAAATAGAAAAGTGAGTGAAACAAAATATAAATATTATGTAAGTTTTAGTAATTATTCTTTTTATGAGTGACTTTCAATGGCTTGCTTGTTCGGCTAGGTTGTGTTATTATTTTGGTGTGGTTTATTATTATTGAGTTGGTTCTTTTGTTTGTTTGATAATATTTGAATAATACCTGTACTAATAATTAGGCTGAAAGTATCTAAGAAAAAAATATCATAACGGAATAACGATTAATTATATTATTAATCGGATGGAGCGCCAGCACAACATTGCAGGCAATGGTCTTTTCGTCTGTACTGCGGTAGTTTAATACCTACGGTCTAATGTTGGGTTATAAATCTGTTTTTCTAGTATGTAATCCAATTGTTTGTCATGTTTTTAAATGTTGTGTTATGTGATATTTTTTCTTTTTGTTTTATGAATGCATAGTATGTCGGCTGACCGAAAATCTTCAAAAGCTTGGCAGTTTTTTACGGATTTAAGTAACGACAAAGCAAAATGCAATTTTTGCCAAAAAGAATTTTCATATAAAGGTGGTGGTGCTTATAATTTGATAAGGCATACTAAAAGCAAGCATCCGCATGTATTTATTGCTATTCGCGAGAGTCCATTGCTTGACAGAGTAGCTTCTTCTGAAACAGAAATCCAGCAACCCTCAACTTCCACCGATTCAATTCCACGAGAACCAGAGGCACCTACAGCTTCCACATCTACTGCTTCAACTGCTTTCGTTTCTGTTAACCCTGAATCCTTACCAGTCACTTTTAAAGCTTCAGTTAACACCAAATTAACACAGTACTTTTGTAAGCCGCTTTCTGCAAAAAAATGTGATCTTCTAAATAAAATGTTAGTCAAAGTCTTTACAAAAAATTATTTAGCCTTCCATTTAGTGGAATCACCAGAATTTAAGGAATTTATAAGAGAGCTAAATCCAGCATATCAATTACCGAGTCGCAAGACATTGTCAAATGCACTGATGACAAATCTCTACAATTTGACAAAAGAAACTGTACAGTCAGAACTCAATCAGGCCGAGTATGTCTGTTTAACAACCGATGGGTGGACCTCTAGTCCCAACGACAACTATTTAGCAGTAACTGTCCACTTTTTTAATAAACAGACAAATTTGAAAACCTTGCTCTTAGAATGTATCCAGTTTCCGGAAAGACACACAGCAGAAAACTTAGCCCAAGAACTAAAACGCATAACAGATATGTGGCAAATAACAGATAAGGTTGTGGCAGCAACAAGCGATAACGCTTTTAACATCAAAGCTGCTATACGCCTCAACAACTGGCGACACGTTGCTTGTTTTGCCCATACATTAAATCTTATAGTCCAGACTTCTCTTAAAGAAATTAAAAATATAACATTAAAAATTAAACGTATTGTGGAGGTATTTAAGAGAAGTCCTCTTGCATCAGAGAGGCTCAAAAATATGCAAAAAAAGCTGGATGAGCCTCAATTAAAATTAAAACAAGATGTTTCCACACGTTGGAATTCAACGTGTGAAATGTTCGAACGAATCTTAAAAATAAAAAATAGCGTTATGTCTACGATAGCAATAGACTATCCAGACACTGAAAACATGACACCGGAAGACATAGAGGTCCTAGATTCGGCAATACAAATTCTCAGCCTCTTCAAGGACGTTACTGAGGAGATGAGCTCTGAAAAGAATGTAACAATTTCAGAGGTGCAATGATATTTCAAACATATGTATTTTTTGTTTTATTATCCTATTCTTGTAGTGAATACATTTTTTTTATTAATTTCAGGTTATACTTATATCAAATGCGCTTAAAAAGAGTTGCCTGAATTTTTTATCATCTTCACACCCAGAATGTGTTCTGCGAATGGCTCAAGTGCTGTTAAATGAAATCACCACACGGTTTTCAGGTTTAGTAATAAAGTATTTATAGTTATATTTGAGTTTGCTATGTAAGAAATGATAATTTATATTGTTATAAATAAATTTCAGGCATTGAAGAAAATAATATTTTTGCCGAAAGCACAATTTTAGATCCAAGATTTAAAAAGTATGGATTCGAAAATAAGTACAGTACGCTTGTGACAGAGCGTGTAGTAATTTAAAAACCATGGCCGGACGAATCGAAATCCACAGTGGTCACACAGATCTTCCAGAGCCGCCATCTTCTTCGTCACCGCCCCGTAAGCTTAAACGAAGCATATGGGACGAATTTGACGAGCAAGTCGGGATATTATTGAAAAACACCAATCCGACTGCAGGGGGTATTATCGAGGTTGACAAATACCTTGAAGAACTCTTACTGCCAAGGTCTCAAGATCCTGCCAAGTGGTGGCATTATAAAAAAGAGGCCTATCCAAGGCTGTATAAATTATTTATGAAACGGCTTTGTATTGTGGCTACATCTGTGCCTTCCGAGCGTACTTTTACCAAAGCGGGCCTAGTACTTACCGAAAGAAGGAACAGGCTTAGTGGCAACAAAGTTGCTAAGATATTATTTTTAAATTGTAATCTGTAAATATTTTTTTCCTATTTTTGTACCTATTTTTTTTATATTAAATATTTCTAAATGTTTTTTTTTTTTTACCTACAGAAACTCTATTTTATCACGTTAATCTATTCTTCATAATTTACGATGCAATACATTGTCATGTCATAAAAATCAAATAAAGTGTGATAGTATGACAAACTAACACAGTAACATCAAATATCCAAAGATTTTATATACTATTATATTCGTACTAGTTATTTCAAATGTAGCGCCGGGCTTCAACGTGCCTCGCCTCATTTGAAGTGGGACAATGTACCGACTCAGTACAAAAAAGAGGCTACTCTTACAAACTCTTTTTCAAGTCCTGTCCTACCCAACACTAGTCGAAGGTCGTAAATAAAACAAAAGGGACATTATGTCTGATTGAGATCGTGACATCCATATTGACAACATAATGAATTCATCGTTAATAATATCCGTCACAGATTCAGGTGATCAATTTTGTGACAATACGGATGTTATTGACTCTGATTTTTAGACGAATAAAATGTATTTTTTTAGCACACTTTTAAGTAACCTTACCCTATATATATTCCATTCTTTCAATTATAGAATTATAAACAATAAAAATTTTACTACGTACAATATCATTAAAATAAACGTCGACTATCTATCGTAGCAGTACATCCCATCACTAAATACATCTATGGCGTTACGTTATACGCCTTTGCTTAATTTTTTTTTGTTTTGTGTTGTTTTGTAAAAGTTTTATTTTATTTGTAGACCAGAACGTTTAACGGTATTAAATTTAAGTTACTACAGCTATTAACGATTAAATATATTACGAATGTGGCACAGCTGAAATTCAAGTCATAATTTGTAAATCGCTTCAACTTTCAAGAGTGAAACGGAAAGTTACTGACATGTCACCGCACTTTCTTAGAGCGCAAGCACTATAGACCTTTATAACATATATGACACTCGAAAAGGTTTATGAGTGAGGAGATTGGGGACCAAAAGCCAAGTCAGTTTCTTCGTCACATACACAGTTTGGCTGGCGCGGGATATCTTAATGAGTTTTTACGCACTTTGTGGACTATCCGACTACCGAGTTTGTTACCGAGCATAATTGCGAAGTGATTATCCGATTATTCTCATAAGCTTTTCGGGAGTAAAATATTTAGTAAGCTTGACTTAGTGCGTGCATATACTCAGTTTCCTGTTGCGCCTGATGATGTGCAGAAGTCAGCAATTACGATGACTGCGCAGACGTTTCAGCGTTTTATGGATGAGGTTCTAAGGGATCTGGATTTCTGTTTTTCTTTTATCGATGATAAGTTGATTGCCCCAGTGGCGCAACATATGGAACACCTGCTAGTCGTTTTTCAACGTTTCAACGAGCACGGAATTTTGCTTAATGCTACTAAATGCGTATTGAATGTGCGAAAAATTCAATTTTTAGGTTATCTTGTTTCTCCTGAGGGAACAAAGCTCGTCACGGTTAGAGTTCCAGCAATTATATAAAGCCTATGTCCAAATAAGGCCTATTTTTAAAATTTCCTGCTTCACGATTTGAAATGGCCGTCAATGTTTGTAGATGTGTACGTGTACAATAACTAACACCCACAAGCACAGCAAGTGGCTCGTGCCGCGAGCGTTTTGGAACCTGCAGTCGAGAACAAGAACTTCTGGCAGCGTAACCAGTAAGTATTTTCATTTTTATTTGTACACGGTGTGCAGTGTTTTGCCTATAGGATAATTATATGTAGCTATCTCCTCACATAAGTGAAACAGCTATCATATCGATATATTCCATATAATTGTTGTTTTGTTCACCCATGTGCCATGCCCTAATAAAGCCTACAAAAATAATGTATAGGCCTTATAACGGCACAGGTACAAGCCTTATTAGGACAATGTTTTATGTGTATATGTTTGGCAGTCAGAAAAGTGTGACAGTAAAATAATAAACCCTTGTTTCAGTAACATCATGGAAACCGCATCGCCAGCTACTACCACAAGGACAAACAGGGCTCAATGGTCTTCGCAATAGATAGATAATGCTGTCAAAATGATACAAAGAGGTATATTATCTACATATGCTGCTGCAGCCAGATACAACATCTCAAGAAGAACCCTACGCACCCTCTAGCGAGTGGGTCGACTACACGAAAGCTAGGTCGGTAGGCTATATTGACTACAGAACAAGAAGCTTGACTTGTCAGAAGAATCATACGTTTGGCTGACGTTGGAATACCGTTGACATCCAAGATGTTGCGCGTGAAGCCTTTTTCATTCTTTAAAATTAAGAAAATTCCCAACACTTTCAATGCCAAAAACACCTCGGGGAAGAAATGGTTGAGGTTATTTCTCAAACGACACCCCGAATTAGCACGTAGTAAAGCACAGATGATGAATGCAGCTCGAGCTCAAAAATTAAATAAAGATATTGTAACCGATCACTCCACGCAAGAAGTCTCTAAATTCTGTAATTTAGAGAGCCCTGTGGCTCAAGAGGTAACAAAAGATTTGTTTGGTGACAGTTTTATGAATTCTACATCACAAATTAATGTGCCATCGTCAAGAGTGGACGATGTTCCTGGTACTTCATCCCTGATAAAGATGAATAAAAAGACACTAAAATTAGCGTCAGTTATTGGCTGTACTTCTGCACATCCTGTAGTAGCTACAACGCTAAAGCAAACCACAGTAAAGACTTCTTTGACAGCAGATAAGCCTACGGAATTTAAACAAGAACGTGACGATAATAAACCTTCTTGATACTGTCCAGCTTGGGAGGAAGATCGAGTTGAAGATATACGACAATGTCTTACGTAGTCTTTGGTATCATGAGGTGTGAGTTGGCTGATAAGCACCCGCTGATAAAATACACTGTTCAGGACATTGTTTTAAAAAAATATTAAAAAGGCTGATTAATATAGTACTTTTACATGATGAGAAACTCGTTATATCTGATCTAAGTAATTAATAGGATCTCGTTAGATTTAATATAAGTATTGACAACATTGACATATTAATAGTTAATACTATGGACTTCGGGTGTGATGCAAAATTCACGACAAAATTGTCCCGAGATATCTTATATATACTAGGATGTATTTGTATTTTTATAAACAAACTAAAGCATTGTAATATATGTCTTATATTATTGTTATATAGTCTAATTTGCAACGGTCTAATTGCTTGCAATAAGTAATCAGCTTTGATTGACGGTTGCCATGACAGCCTTTTTTTGACATGGCAGTTTCTCGTAAAAATAGAACAATCTAAATGGTGTGGAGTAGGTAGCTTCGAATTTTTTAGGCATCTTTAACTTATATATTATATTCACACAAAACTTTAATTGTATCAGTGACCTCTATATGCTGGGATAAATCTAGTAACAACCAATATATTTTTATACTACAATGACGGAATAAAAAAATACTTACTAAAATAAATACTAAATAGATCACTGTTTTAAATAACTGTTCCAATTTTAATGTAGATAATTCTTATAGTTATCAAAATAAATCGAAAAAATAAAAAATAAGTTTATTAATTAAAATTTCAGAAATGAAGGAATTAAAAAAATCAAATATTAAATAACAAAATGCTCTATGCAGTCGTTGTTCTAAAACATTATTGACGTGTGTTCTCTCAGTAGGCTAATATGAGACTGAATGCGATTAGAAATCTTTTTCGCGTTATAGCTCTCTTTTGGTTCAGACACTTTTTAGCACTGACCCGAAGTCCATAGTATCAATATGTCAATGATTGACAACGTTTTGTATTCATTAAGGAGTTGAATGTTTTCTTGTTTTTATTGAAGCTTTATTAAGAGACAGCCCAATAAGGCCAAAGTGACATTTTGGTTATTTGTGTTCACAAAAGTGTGATTTTTGTTTTTAAACCAATTTTGTTTCATTTTTTACAAAGTTTAATAAATAAATATTTTAAATTACCAATGCATTGTTATTATATACCTGCTAGTTAGGTAATAAAAAAATTAAGGTAGGCCTTATTTGGGTCACCCACCTTACACGCTAGCATGACGTCACACCCGTGCGCGAGCGGTGACTGGCTCATGTTGGTCGACGCGTTGGCGAGTAATGGGTGTGTGAAGATTTCGCGCCATTTAGATCTAATTTTTCGAGTTAAGAAATACGAAGGTAAGTTACAAAATAACAAATATTTATTTCCGTACTTGTAATGTGTAATAGTCGAAGCATTTTAGCATGCAATTCAACAGCCATATTGTTATTACTACCTATAATTTTTTTTTCCGTTTTATTGCCTATGTAGGTAATCGGAGTCGGGTGATCTCAATTACCTACATAGGGATCCCCATTACCCACACTACCTAATATCGGTAAAACAGTTTTTTTTTGTTTGTAGATACCGAAAGTTCGTGTTATAAAGACTAATTAAGCTAACTGGACTATGGACCACCTTGAAAAAGCTCATCGATGAACAAAATTTTTCTATAAGAAAAGCCGCGAAGGCCATGAATATTTCATTTGCCAGTCTTCACAAGAGATACACAAAATATATCGTTAAGGCACCTCGTCGTGGCCGTAATACTGTCTTCAGTGCTGAGATCGAAAAAGAATTAGCTGACATAATCAAAAAAATGACCAACATTGCTTGCACCCCAAACCAAATAAGAAGAGCAGCATTTGCATACGCTGAAGCCCTAAATCTAAAACACTTTTAATAAGAGTTCAAGATTAGCTGGTCGACTTTGGTTTGAGGGTTTTGTTGCCAGGAATAATATTTCTGTGCGGAAACCCAAAACTACTAGTATCAATGGGGTTAAAGCCTTCAACAAGACCGAAGTTCAACGATTCTACAAGCTGCTAGAAGAACTAATCGGAAAATATTGTAAGAATAACTATGTCCATATGCTATCTCTACCACTACATACATCTCATCGCATGCAGCCATTAGATGTGTCCTTTTTTGGCCCATTTAAAACTGCATATAGAAGAGAATGCGATTTATACATGAAAAGCCAACTGTTACAAATAATAACACCCTATGATATAGCTTCGTCGGTCAGAAAAGCATTTTCTAATGTTGCCTCCTTGATTAAGGCCGAAGCAGGATTCAAATCAACATATTTCCTATAAATCCAAATATTTTTTCAGATGAAGACTTTATATATGACATTATTAGAGCTGAACAACATGGTTTTCAGAGGGGAAAGTCGACTACTCTTGCAATATTTAACCTTGTTAAAGAAGTTTTAACTGAAATAGATCGTCACATTCCTGTATCAGTTTATTCTTTGACATGAGCAAGGCGTTTGATTTTGTGTTTTCAGAGTAATAAATAGTTGAATCATAGATTTGCTTTTTTTTCATTTTCGCTTAAGTGATCACCATTACCTACATTTAACCTAAGCAGATTTAAAATTACAGATAACAACGTCTATCCGTGCGATACATCTGTCGTCCAAACCCTGGATCATCTTTTGGAGAGCTGTCCAAGGTTTGGCATAAAGCAGATCAATCACACAATGATATGTGACAACCTCAGGGTCGCACCTTTCAAGCTGGACGAATTGAAGACAAAGAAATCGGCGCTGGAATCCTTCGTCCAGTTTGCCAGCTACGTCTGTAAGGATTAAAATCTTTCAACAGTTGTATCCCATGAACAGCGGTATCCATTTAATAGTTGTGTTAGTACTAGCTTCAAGTAGGCACTTACTAGTTTTAAGTATGTATTAGTTTTAATTAATTATTATTAGTCTTACGTATAAGCTAGGCTAGGTATAAGGCTTCGTAACAAATAGTGAAACCTTCATGCTCGTGTCCTAATTAAGATATTATTATTGTTTTTTTTATTATCGACTACAAGTTGGCCCTTGACTGCTATCACACCTCATGTTGAGTGATGATGCAGTCTAAGATGGAAGCGGGCTAACTTGTTAGGAGTGGGACGAAAATCCACACCACTTTCGGTTTCTACACGACATCGTAGCGGAACGCTAAATCGCTTGGCGATACGTCTTTGTCGGTAGGGTGGTAACTAGCCACGGCAGAAGCCTCCCACCAAGACAAATTAAGAAAAATCTTAATCTGCCCCGCCGGGAATCGAACCCAGGACCTCCGTCTTATAAATCCACCGCGCATACCACTGCGCCACGGAGGTCGTCAAAACAACTGTTTGACAACTTTATTTCTTTATTTTGCGCTAAAGAGCTCATGTGAATAAACCTATTTAAATTAAAAGCCGGTGGACGTCAACTCCTGTTAAGGTAAGGTAATAAAATTTTTTAACAAAAAATAGAACCGACTCAAAACGCACTAAAAGTAAAAAATAACTGTGTCATTTTTACTTTTTAGTGCGTTTTGAGTCGGTTCTATTTTTTGTTAAAAATTTTTATTTCTTACTTTTTAGTGATTTATCGCCACGTAACGTACTCGTACTATACTGTCATAGTATATTATACGGCACTTGTAGCCAAAAAGCTACCGATACTTACACAAAAACCGAAATCGCTGCAAGTGTGTCTATAATATTTGAAGAGTTCCTTCAATTTTCCCAGGATATCATCATCAGATCCTAACATAACAATGGGACCTTGGATGTGTGCCGTAATAAAAAAAAGAATTATCAAAATCGGACAATTCTGTAAAAAGTTAGACGTGGTCATACATAAAAAAAAATATAAACGTGTCGAATTGAGAATCTCCTCCGTTTTTTTTCGTCGGTTAATAAAATACTAATTAAGCCTAAAAATACTTGAAATAAACATACTTTGATTTTATGTGACTATATCACTTATTAGACAATTCAAGTTTGAAAACTGAGAAAGGTACAAATTCAAAATTAAATGTGAGAAGAATTCCACAACAAACTCAGCCAGATTTACTATCACCATCATGTTACATTGTAAATCAACATCATCAGCTAGTAACACACAATTATCTTGATTGGGAAAGTCCCTATTCAGGCACAATCTTTTATGAAAGAGTAAGTAGTGTCTTTAAAGCCATATGTAGTGCACGTTGATCATCATCAGCCCAAAGAGTGCAGCAACATGACAGTCTGGATTATGGTTGGTTGGTTGGTTGCTATGCTGCATATAGTTATTTCAAATGTCCACTTGAAAATGTGAATCTGAAACAAATAAAAATTAATTGTATTAAAATACCAACTGATGCCCGCGGTTACACCCTTGTAGTCCCAATTCCCGTGGGAAAAACAGGACACATATTACACTGACACTTCTCATGAATTTGGCGATCATATACAAAAAGAACTCGGCATTTATGCATACAGTGAACAGCTCGAATACGCCACATACATATCTTGGCCAAATAATCTCTTTCAAAAACCAAATGGCTTTCGAAATAGATAGGATAGCAAATGCATGGAAGAGGTTTTGGTCTCTAAAAGAAATTATGAAGAACAAGGGATACCCCATAAAAATTAAACAAAAAATCTTCAATTCGTGCATTTTGCCAATCCTAACCTATAGCTGCCAAACATGGTCCATGACAGACAAACTGAACAAAAAAATAAGAACTTGTCAGAGAAGCATGGAGCGAAGTATACTAGGATATAAAAGACACCACAAAAAACGAGCAACTGATCTTAGGAAAATAACAAAATTCGAAGATGTTATCACTACAATCAAACAAATGAAATGGCGTTGGACGGGTCACATGTTACGTGAGAGTTCTGAAAAATGGACAAGAATCCTAACCGAATGGACACCACGCCGAAACATCAAAAGAATGAAAGGAAGGCCACTGAAAAGATGGTCCGACGACTTAAAGAAGCACGCAAGATCGCCATGGCTCAGAAATGCTAAAAACAGAAAGGAGTGGAGTTAGAGGAGGCCTATGTATGAAATGATACGCTGATCTAACCGGATCCGATGTGGAAGAATGTATAAAATAAGAAACGATCAGTAAATAAAGGATTTTATATTTGTATTTGTATACAAAAAGAATGTTTACAATCAGACTGGTAGTTTCAGAGATTAGCCAGTTATTTCAATATTACAAACAGATACTCTTAATTTTATTTATATGTATAGAAGTATACATGTATAGATTCAAAACCTGAATGCACAAAAATAATAGGCGATTTGACGACCTCCGTGGCGCAGTGGTATGCGCGGTGGATTTATAAGACGGAGGTCCTGGGATTCGATGCTCGGCGGGGCAGATTGAGATTTTTCTAAATTTGTCTTGGTCTGGCTGGTGGGAGGCTTTTGCCGTGGCTAGTTACCACCCTACCGACAAAGACGTATCGCCAAGGTACGATGTCGTGTAGAAACCGAAAGGGGTGTGGATTTTCGTCCCACTCCTAACAAGTAAGCTCGCTTCCATATTAGACTGCATCATCACTTAACATCAGGTGTGATTGCAGTCAAAGGCCAACTTGTAGTCGATAAAAAAAAGGCAATCTGTAAACCTATGAGACTTCAGAGCACAAGGTTCTAGGAAAGGCTTATTATAATATTCAGTTTTTGATTTTGGAAAGGAGAGTTAGTGGTGTTTCGTGCTGTGTCCAGGAGAGTATATTAAACTGTTGGACCTGTTCCGTACTGGAAACTCAATGTTATATTTTTAAATAAAGAGGTAATGCAACCTAAAGGGAAGATTTGGTTAGATTGAGCCTCGTGATTGGGATAAACACCAGGCACCTACTTATGATGGTTTTTGATTGGTCAATTTGCGTGGTATTGTGTAACGTCATTACGCCCGGAATGGCTAATCATTCAGTCTACACATCGGGACTTGTACGGTTGCATTCATAACCCTTTTTGTACAATTCTATCAAATTAATTGTGCATCATATCAAGTTAATTGTGCTTTAGTGAGAACATTGTGAATATATTAGAAAATTATATAGAAGACCAGCGAAAGTCGGGCCCGACCAGAAGATCCGCGCATCCCAGGGACTAAAGATAGGTGCCGAATTGGTGAATTATTGCATCCCTATAGAACAGGACTCACTCATCAACATCTGATAGCTTGTTTTAAAAGCCAAACCCTGATAGGTTTGGTTGATTCAGCCCAAAACCTAATTCAAAGTAGAGTGGCCTATGCTCTATATGCCCTCTCATAAATGCAGGAGGTGTAGTAAAAAAAAGCATTGACAGTTCATGAGAATGATATAAAGTACCTACCAGAAACAAAGTTAACAAAAATAACCAGCACTGAAATAGCCATTCAAGCATACCATGGTTATGTTGGCTCCTTGTTCTCCTGTTGGTATTATTTTATGGGGTAATTCTACAGTACTTAATAGAGTATTTATAGCTCAAAAGCAATGTATTAGAGGTATATGTGATCAGAGCCCATTAACATTGTGTAGACCACTATTCATAAAACTCAAAATTATGACCGTCCCTTGTTTATACATCTATGAATTATGTGTATATGTTAAAACTCACTTGAAACAATTTGATCTCTTCAAAGATAAACACATGAGATATCCTACTAGATTCAACAATAGATTTGCATTCCCAGTTTGTAACACAAAACTATACAATAAAAATAGTCATGAGATGGCAATAAGAGTTTATAATAATCTACCAGAAACTTTAAAAAGCAAAACTATAAATGTTTTTAAAAAAGAACTCAAAACATTTTTAATAAGCTCATGTTTCAACTCAACAAGAGAATTTTTTAAAAGTATTGCAATCAATTAGTGTGATTTGGTATTATCATTAACTTAAATAATTAAATTGACATTTACTTACAATACTTATAATAAATACTGACATTAATAATTTTTTTATTGAATTGAATTTTTTTTTTGGTATCTTTAAATAAACACTGTGTAAATAATTATCATTAAGTGTTACTGTTCAATCTGACATCTCTAATGAAAACTGTATACTATATTAATTGCTAGCTCGTCTAATTGATTGATAATTATTATAGCTAAATGTATTTTTAATTTTATTGTTGCATGCTATAATAATGGCAATACACTGATACTACCATTAATGTAAGCAACTTTTACGGTGCATTATGCAATAAATGAACAGAGGAGGTGAGTGTTGACGCACGTCACTAAGGGTACCCTTAAACCTACACCCGAGTCACAAGTCTCGGGCTCTGTTCGGAGTTTTTCTCTCAGCCACGCGATGGACCCAGCACCCGCACGGTGAATCCATGGAATGCTAAGATATTCGTCTCTCTATTTATCTATTTATTGAGAAGATAGATTAATGCCCTTCTAGAACTAAGAGTAATCCAAAGGTATTGTAACCACCGAGGAGTGAACTCCTGCCTTATCTCCACTCCTGTGGAACCTAGTGGTGGTTAACCTTATCACAAAAATGAACAACAAAGGTTTCTTACCCATATGCTACACAGATGACATCGCAGTACTTATGGACGGCAAGCAGGAAAACACACTGTGCGAAATAATACAAAATACCCTGACACTGATAGAGAACTCTGGAGCCTACACCATGGGACCCACGCACAACAGCCAGCTTACTGGTCAAGTGCGGAAAACCCCAGGTAGAAAGAAGAATGTGCATGTAAATCGCCCTGACAATAATAGAGCTCAATCCTAAAGCATACTGGCAGCTATTCACCTCTGTGGTGCAGTGGTATGGGCTACAGGCTATAACAGAGCGACACTGCAGGGATTTACCGATTAGTACATATTCTATAACCTGAGGCGGAGGTTATAAGCCTCATTGTGTACTATTTCACTAATCAGAGTGCCTAGTGTGAGATTACTTCAAAGCAATCGAAAACTTCACATTCGCGTTAAGGGCAAATTTTATATGGAACTGAAGCAGCGTCCCTGGCGGGAGTGAGAGAAAACTCAAATGGGCGAGTGTCAACTGTCAGAACGCTTTTTTGCTATATAATTTGACATTATTAGTGACTACGTTTTTACGCAGTCGCTCGGTGAAAAACTCACACTTGCCCCACAGACCGGAACCGTAATATTGCTTGGCAGCATAATGTTAATTGGCGGGACGAACTTTGACACAAATGCTAAGACAAAACTCAATTATTTATTAAGGATATCTTAAACCATACATACCATTCTTCGACCTGAGTGCAACACTTGAAATGTTTATTTTCGATTTTTGGTGGATATATCAATTCAATTCAATTCTTCTTTATGACTTTCATTTGTACCATGGTGGATATATCACAATTACAATTAGCATCAAATTCCCACACCTACCACCTTGGATAAAATTAGAGATGAAGCGTATATACTAGAACAGATCCAGAGACTAGGTATTTGACAGTACTAGGTTGCACCTATTCCAACGTTTAAAATACTCTATGGTACTTGATACCACAGATGCAATACGCGGCGACGTCCGAGTCCGACACGAGAAGCAATGACTAATTTTCTATAGGTAATCAAAGGATAGAAGTCGCCCGCCAAGAGTAGTGAGTGCACGTCGCATTTATTTCTGTAGACATATGGTTCAAATTCAAATGACTGATACCGAATGGTTCAGGCAAACACAATTGCGCGTTGTGTTGGTTTCAATTGCATTGAAATATGGTTCAAATTCAAATGACAATTTTTAAGCCGTCCGCGCTGCCGTGTTGTACAAAAACATTTTCTGTCCTTTTTAACCCCCGACACAAAAACGACGGGGTGTTATAAGTTTGACGTGTCTGTGTAAATGTGTATGTGTCTGTCTGTGGCATCGTAACTCCCAAATAGATGATCCGATTTTAATGCGGTTTTTTTGTTTGAAAGGTATATCAGTCGAGAGTGTTCTTACTTCTTAGCTATGTTTGGTGGAAATCGGTTCAGGTCTTCGAGGTCATCAGGTCGTTTGTTAGGTGTGATAGAAATGTTACACGTTTGTTTGAAAGCATGTGTGAGCTGATCTGATGATAAGGCTCGAAGGTAGTAGACGTAACCCTGGTCTACCTTTTTAGTGAACCCATCGAGTTTGGGCTCGTTGAATTTGTCTTGACTAGTTTTTTTCATGTCTCTAATTTAGGTCGGGGGTTTTTAAATTATTTATTTCATGTTTTTTAAATTTTTTTTAAAGTCATGGTTATTTAACTACTTATTAGGAATTCTTTCCATCTTTGTCTGTAAATATTCGGAAAACGAGACTATTATAGTCGGGACTTCACCTCAAGCACATACTCGACTGCATAACAACGCCTTCATTCATTTGCTTTGCGTATAATTCAAAGCAAATGAATGAAGGCGTTGTTATACAGTCGAGTATGTGCTAAGTGGTCGAGTATCAACAAGTATAAAGTACGGGGTAGTGGGTACGAACTTGCGGAACTTGAGTTGTGTGATTGAAATCTGTGCAGGCGCGCGTACCTATCGGAATTTTAGTTATCGGTCTTAGTTTAGTTTTATTTTATTTTTTAATTTGACGAGCATTGTTTAGTAGTAGTAGTAGTAGTAGTAGTGGTATAATAGTAGAGTAGTGTTATTTTATTGTTTTAAAAATGGCTCCCAAAGGAAGCAGTGTCGCGTGGGATCATTTTACGGACAAGGGTCAACAAATGGCTGAATGTAACATTTGTAAAATACAGCTGAGTTTTAAAAGTTCGGTATCAAACCTTACTAAGCACTTAAAACGTAAACATCCATTTGTAAGTTTAGTTAGAAGGAACGACGTTCCAGCTCCAGTGATAGCAACCCATACTAACCAACAACCGCGATCATCAATCCAGGCACAATCGCCATCTAGTGCTCCAGCGACTGAATTAATTCAACATCCTGAAGGTGAACAACGGCCATCCACAAGCGTGGTGCGATCAGTACAACCAGGTTCCAGGACTATAGCTTCGTATATATATAAAAAAAATGCTGACAAATGTAAATCTGATATAGACAAGCTAATAATGGACTTATTTATTATGGACTTTCAACCATTCCGGATTGTGGAAGATAAAGGCTTTAAACAATTAATTCAGTCTGCTTTTCCTTTTTATGTTATTCCTACCCGTAAATACTTCGCAAACAATTTATTGCCAAGTCGCTACGAAAGTTTGCGAACTTCAAAAATGTCGGAAGTCACAAATGATGCTGAATCGATTTCCATTACAGCGGATATATGGACATCAAGTACAAACGACTCGTACATGGGTATTACTGGTCATTATATTAAAAAAAACGACTTCGCTCTGAAATCCATTTTGTTAGATTGTGTCCTTTTAGAGGGATCACATACCAGTGCCAACTTAGCCACGGAATTGTTACGAATAACAGAAGAATGGAAAGTGTCAGGGAAAATATTGTTAGCAGTGTCTGATAACGGCGCTAATATTAAAAAAGCCATGACAGACTTAGGCTGGAAGCATTTTGGGTGCTATGCACACACTCTTAATTTAGCCGTCCAAGACGGATTATCTGGGACGCAGCGATTAGTGGATTTAATTAATAAGGTTAAAGCAACTGTTGGTTTCTTCAAAAGATCTACGCAAGCTTGGGAAAAATTAAAAAGATACCAGGAGCAGGCAGGAAAACCTCCTAAGAGACCTTTGCAATGTGTAAGCACGAGATGGAATTCAACATTCTACATGTTGCAGAGGTTTGTAGAATTAAAAGAAGAGGTGAATAGTGCGCTATCTAATTTAAGCGCCAATACATTACAATTAACTGTAGATGACTGGGAACTTTGCAAAAACATTTGCAGCATTTTAAAACCATGCGAAGAAGTTACTAAGGAAATAAGTGCTCAGAATTATGTCACAGGGAGCTTAGTAATACCTATCACGACAGGTTTAGTTAAATCTTTAGAAAACATAAACACTAGCGCATACCTGGACACCGCCCAAAAATTACAACAGGACTTACTTGCTGCCATAAAAAAACGATTTGTAAATTTAGATAAAAGCGGCACATTTACCACCTGTATGTTCCTTGATCCAAGATTTAAACTTTATTTTGAAGATCAATATATAGCAGATACCACAAAACAAAGAATAATAGAAATGGTTACTGCTATTATAAATAAAGAGGATCGTAATAATCCCCCCATAATTGAAAATGAAGAGCATCCTGATCGAGGAACAAACCAAACACCGCCTCAAATTAATTTAGTATGGCAGCACTATGTTGAGAGAATGAAAAACATTCAACCCAAAGGCACGGCTACTTCTCGAGCGATTTTAGAAGTACAAAGATATTTAGATGATAAAGTAGTGATGCCGGGTGAGAATAGATCACCACTAGAGTGGTGGAAAAATCGCAAAGATGTGTACCCGCATTTATATGCTCTGGCACTGACCAAGTTAAATGCAATGGCCACAAGTGTCCCATGTGAGAGATTATTTTCCTCTTGTGGCTTATTATTAAATGACAGGAGAACGAGGCTAGGGACTCGAAAAGTCCAACAATTGATGTTTTTAAATCAAAATTCTATAGGCTGACATGTGTTCGTGTGCTTCTTTATTTTTAATTATAAAAAAATATTCTAGATAGGTATGTGATTAGGAAAATAAAAAAAAATAAAAATTAAAAAAAAACCAAAAAAACCATAAATTGGATTACTCTGAAAAAAAATTAAAAAAAAACTTTAAAAAAGACAAGAATCGGATTACTTACTTTTAAAAATGAATTGAAATCTTTTAAATACGCCAACGATATAAATAAATGTTTACGTTGACAGTCCTAAGCCTGTATAAGTATGAAGGAAAGATTACAGTTCAGTGCTACTAGTATACCATAGTACGTACGATTAATACGTACCGTACGTAACTCTATGGTACTTACGTACTATGGTACTTATATTACTAGGTGGAACAGGTATTTGGACGAAGTATTTGTACGGAACTGGACTAGGTACACCTAGTATAGAATTTACCTAGTACGACTCATCTCTAGATAAAATAACTAATTAACTATATGTCAATGTCAAATTGTCAATACACTCTAGTCTATGATGTCAATTGTCAATGTTGACAATATATTGTACCACGCTTTGAGATCACACCCACTGGCTTAGGCCTGAGTGCACTAAGATTTCGTTTATCATAACCAACGGTTAACATAAGCTAAACGTAAAATTTACTATTCACGACAACCCGTATGCCGATTAAGGACGTAAGCTCGGTTAAGATAACCGAAATCTTGGTGCACACAGGCCTTAACATAGTGAATAGTGATTATATACTATTTGCCCATGCCGTAGAGGGAGAATAGGTATTCTAATTAATCTATGTAATTATCTTAACCGAGCTTTCTTCCTTCACCGGAGTACAGGTTGTCGTGAACAGTAAATTTTATATTTAGCTTATGTAAGGACGTAAGCTCGGTTAAGATAACCGAAATCTTGGTGCATACAGGCCTAAATTTATAGTTAGCTTATGTTAACCGTTGGTTATGATAACCGAAATCTCGGTGCACACAGGCCTAAGATATAGGAGTGAAGAATGGCAATATTGTAAAGCCGCTTTACACTCTCATGAGAGTTGCATGCCAATGCAAAAAATGCGTGGATAGAGAGAAGTGGACGCGTTTGTATTTGCACGAGGATATAGACTAGATTTAAGGATGTGTGATCTAAAAGCATCCTTATCCATCCATATCCTTATCAATCCCGCGGAAGACTCCACGATATTGTACTCAAAAATTATTTCATATCCAATACATTAAAACTAATCTCGGCAGGCAAGCCCCCATAAGGCGCATATGTGCCAAATATAATGAAATTAAAAAAACCCTACCGGGTATCGATATCTTTCACAATTCTTTTAATAACTTTAAAAAGAAGGTAAAAGATCATTTTGAACTTCCAATCAATATTTTTATTAAATAATTTCTTTATCATGTCCTAATAACTCAATTCAATTTAATTTTAATTTCAATTGTAATTCTTAATTAATAATTTTTTAGTATTTAATTTATATTTTAGAAGTAAGTTTTTTGTGTAATTTAAGATAAGTTTGTTTTTATGTATTCATTCAAGAGAGTAGAGTTAACTTTCTACTTGACATTTTTATTGTGTGATTGATATGAGCGTTTATGATTGATATAAATATCAGAAGTTGTAATCTACCTAATATTTAATAACAATGTTAAATATTTATATTGTTAGCCTTCTTTTAAATAAATAAATAAAAGCAGAGAACCCACAGCCGTGACGCGCAAGTTACAAAAGATTGTCGATGGTTCTTGTATGAACCTGTGTTAGTGTTAGAGATGCATCCTTCCAAAACATCCAACCCATATCGACTTAAGAATCGATTTGAATCGGGAAAAAGCGATCTACAAAAAATCGGCTTTTGCTCTGGCATTATTAAAAACTAAACTTTTAATAATGACTAGAAATAATGGGTATACCATTATTTCTAAAAAGGGGTAGCGAAATCCTATTTTTCTGTTATTAGAAGTGTTTTTCACGCGGGTGAAGTCGCGGGGGTCTGCTAGTCAATGCTTACTAGAAGAGAGGGAAGGGGTGATCCGATTATATCTAAGAGCGTCTTCTGTGAGACTCAGACCTCATGCTTCGGCTGTTAAGAATTGAGGTTTGAATATTTCAGTTAATAATATCTTTTGGAAGTTCAAAAAGCGATTATAATTATGATCGTTTGGGACGGTAAGCAAAAACCATACTAGTATACTCGTAGGTCATTATGGAATGGATGAATGAATATGAAGGTTCAGAGAATAGGCTAAGGCATGTAGTTTTAGTTACATACTTTAGCCTATTAGGTGAAATATCTTTCAGTATGTATAAAAGTTTGCTACGAAAAGTAGAGACTGTAAACTCCCGGGAAATTAAAAAGCAACGCATGTGGGAAAACTTAAAACTTAATTTAAGCAATCTGAGCTTAATATGCATATGGAAGAAATTAGTTTCGCTTTTTTCACAACATGACATGGTTTTTTATTTTCCTGATTAAGCTATACCTATATTCTATATTTAAAGAAAACATTTTAACTACAAGTACCAAATGGCGTTATTCCATTTTTTTACTGTATTTGTTTGAATTTTGGAAATGAAATGTTGAAATAATATCGGCAATTTTTATTCTGATAATCGGTATGTCGATTATTCGATTTTAGATCATTTTCCTAAGCTAGGTGAACGCCTTGTGTCTATGACTGTAAAAAGAAATTACGATCACTGAAAAATGTCATTTTCGCCTCTACCTCTATAAATTTTTAAGGCTTCGGTTTGCTATTACAAATAGTTATAGCTGAATACTATATAGTTTTTTTTGCAAAAAGCAATGGGAAGACTAAGTAATAGTGAGAGTTCAGATTCAAAAGTCTGCCCGCCGTCGCCCTGCGCCGGATCGTGATAACTCCTGTGTACATCAAGAACCACATCGTCGCAAAGGACTTTTATATCGAAGATCTTAGACTTGGTGATTGCAGACCAAGCGCCCCGAGACTACGCCAGGAAGACGAGATAATCGCCTGCACATTCAGGACATAGCGTCGTGGCACGCCCACCCACCGAACAGTCTGGCTCTGCCAACAGATGAGCCAAACAGACAAGAACGTTATCAACATCAACGAGACTTCTAGAGGGGCACCGCTGACCCGGACATGCATAAAATATTGGACTTGATTCAATCCGCCCCTGACAAAGGCAAATCCAAAGATGGGGGAAACATTACCTAGCTTTTTGTTTTTGATTGTGTGATTACTATAAGATCCATGCGGGAGTACAGAGGCGTCACGAGGGGCGAGCATGAAGCATCTAATACTTCTCAATTTAAATCTTGCTCAGAAGGATGCCTTGAAGTTTTCCCAGCCCCCGAGTCTAAAGAAGACGATTACTTGAGTCTTGTGTTTGTTGTGCAGTTTTTTAGTGGTAGTATTGAGTCAGAGTTGTAGTATTGAAAAAAAAAAACAAGTGATATACTGCCACAATAATAAATAATTGTATTAGTTCAAAATACAGGTTAACTTGTAAGTTCTGCATTGTGGAAATTGTATAGTTGGTTTATTTTTATGTTTTTGTTAGCTTTCTTGACTTGTGCTTGAGTCTTGTTGTTACCAATCAAATCAGGATGTCTTTTTTGGGTGGAATTTTGCCTTAAAATGCATGCTTAAAAAAATAAAAACATTTCTCTACAGTGTTTTTATAATTTCTTTTACTCAGCTAAATATTATTTAAAAGAAAAACTACAAGTTCTGTTCTTGTACAGGCTAAACCAAAACAATAAAAACATTGCTTTTTTAGTGTTTTTATTGTTTTAAATTTCTTTTACCAGGCTTCATATTGTTTGACAGAAAAACTACAAGTTCTGTTCTTGTACAGGCTAAACCAAAACAATAAAAACATTGCTTTTTTAGTGTTTTTATTGTTTTAAATTTCTTTTACCAGGCTTCATATTGTTTGACAGAAAAACTACAAGTTCTGTTCTTGTACAGGCTAAACCAAAACAATAAAAACATTGCTTTATGTAGTGTTTTTATTGTTAAAAATTTCATTACTGTCTTGCATGCAGATTTTATTGTTGAGGTTATTGTTGCAATCAGTCACAAGTTTGAATATTGTGGAACAAGATCTAATAAAGAACTCTAGTTTTGATTGTTTATCCATGTTTCTATCAGGGCATTGCAATAACATAACAAACATGCAAAAATTTGGACACTGACACTCGATTGTAATCACACGCCTCGGACAGCCCTCTATGCAGGGCTTGTCTGGAACACGACGAGACACCGATATACGTTATGCTCAGTTGCAGAGGAGTATCGGAACAACGTGCAACATACATTGGCTCCAAAGCGACACTCAAAGAGGCAATCGGCGACCTGGGCGGCCTGCTAAGCTTCTGGAGCGAGCTCGGCTGGCTGGAGTGAGTCAGCGGGAGCCTACACCATGGGACCCACGTACAACGGCCACCAAGTTGACCAAGTGCGGAAAACACCCAGGAAGAAGAAGAAGAAGGGCATTGCAATAACCTTTTTACCTTTACTGTAGTTATAAAGGTCATTATTGTAATAAATTTTGACACCTTTCATAAAACTCTTGGAGGCTGCTATCTTGACTGCAAGGATAGGTCATTGTATAATGCCTTCTCATCACATTGATCCACGAAATTATCAATTAGTGCATTGCGGATACCCTGCCAGTTGCCTGGAATGCCATAAGAATTGATTAGCCTAGCCGTGGGCCCTGTGACCTGATTAAGGACGCCGTTAAATATGTAACACCAAATTAGATAACTTGTGACCAGGTTCTGATTTGTAAAGAGTTAGCACTATTTGATGAATCTCGTTAAGACAATCCTGTCCAACTCAGCCAATATTCTAAGCGACTTGAAAATAATGTCTGTTTCGTTTGACTTGTTGCTTTAATATATATTTCTATGTCAGTCTATTGTACTAAAACTACTATTATCACTAATCCTAGTATGTTGTTTCTGTCAATGGACAATCTTGTACGTTAATTATAACACTTGTATAAAACAATATTTTAATTCAATTTCTGAACTTGAGATTAAACAAAACGAAACATTAGAATATGGAAAATAAAGTATAGGAAATACTAGAAATAAGGATGGCAAATACTTTAAAGATTCGAAGTACTTAATTTGATTTGATTCTCCTCTGCCACAACCAAATATGTAAGCTTGGTGATCGCCGTGTAGGTGACACCGTTTCCTAATTCCCTAAGCGACTGTACCACGACTGCGCCAAAAATATATGGTTGCGCCGAGGATCTCAGAAAACAAAACCTAACTTACTTAATATTAATTTATTGCAAGGAAACTACATATAAATACTCCGCTGAGAGGAGTAAGAGTGATGAAGTACTGCAGAATGGTGTACTGAAAATTAGGTGTTGCGAAAGACTTTTTGGTTATTGATTGTGTGAACCAGTAGAAGTGCAATCAGCAAATTAACTTTAACCAGGCTACATATTGTTTGAAACAAAAACTACAAGTTCTGATTTTGTATAGGCTAAAACAAAACCATAAAACCATTGCTCTTTACAATGTTTTTATTGTTTTCAATTCCTTTAACCAGACTTCATATTGTTGGATAGAAAAACTACAAGTTCTGATTTTGTATAGGCTAAAACAAAACAATAAAAACATTGCTCTTTACAATGTTTTTATTGTTTTCAATTTCTTTTACCAGACTACATATTGTTGGAAACAAAAACTACAAGTTCTGATTTTGTATAGGCTAAAACAAAACAATAAAAGCATTGCTCTTTACAATGTTTTTATTGTTTTCAATTTCTTTTACCAGACTACATATGGTTGGAAACAAAAACTACAAGTTCTGATTTTGTATAGGCTAAAACAAAACAATAAAACCATTGCTCTTTACAATGTTTTTATTGTTTTCAATTCCTTTAACCAGGCTACATATTGTTTAAAAGAAAAACTACAAGTTCTGATCTTGTATAGGCTAATTCAAAACAATATAATATTGCTTTTTAAGGTTTTAATTGTTTTCCATTTCTTTTAGTCTTTCATCTGTAGACATTCATTTGTCACTACAAGTTGAAAATAGTTAATTGGTTTTTGCCCTTCAGGTTGAATTTTTAATCCTATAGGATGTCCTTCAAAGTTAATTCTTCTGTTCTGTCTGTAATGATTTGACCATTCTTGATCTTCTTCAGGATTTTTAGGGACTAAGTCATCTTCACTTACACATGATGTTTCAGAATCAGAACCAATCTCAGAATTAATAAAATTTTTGAAAATATCGTCATCAAAATCGTCATCAGGGTCTTCTAGGATTTGCAGCAAATGTTCATCTGATAATGGTAAGCTTGTATTGTCAGGTACATTCAATAATTTTTCCTCTTCTGAAGTGGTCCCGGTAATAGATGTTAGTTCATCTTCTATATTATTGGTTTTTACATTCGAAACTGAAGGCAAACAAGACTTAACGCCACGTTTTTTTATAGGTTTGCAGGATATTTCCTGGTTATTTGATGGCATTACATCATCTGCGTTACTAGCTATAGAAATATTTTCAATTTTTGAATCCTTTTCTTTGAGAACGTAAGACTAAGAAGACTTTCCACCACGTGTTCGTACGCTACTGCGTGATTTTTCTCGGCTATTTTTCAGTTGGGACTGTAGTGTTTCGCTAAAACACTCACTATTAATTGGATGATAAGACTCTTGAGAAGTTTCAAAAGCTTCTATTGACAGTTTGCTAGTACATGATGCTATATTTTCTTTTTCTTGAATAACAATATTTTCACAGTTTTCTCTTTTATTAGGATCACAAATGTTATTACTGATAAGGTACTACATTGATTATTGTCAGCAAGTTGATATTGCTGTGAAATACCAGATATGGGTTTGTCATTCTCTATTATATCTGAGATCATTACTTTAGGATTTAATATATTAGTCTAGACTAATCCAACTATGAAATGGCCCAGAGGAAGATGTGAAATGCATTGGGATTTATTATTAATTCCATTCCAAACCATTTCATAACTCTTGAAGCTGCTGGCGCTCTCACCTGCCTCGGCTTCTTGGTCCATTTTAGCCTCGAATTGATTGTTTTCCTATTATATCATCCCTTGGATCAAATAGCGTTCTGTTTTGACTACTACGCCGTAGTCGCTTTCGTAACTGAGAAAGAGGAACATCAGAATCAGAACTTTCATTGGTACTTGACATAATTGTGTTTTCGTCTTCATTATCACTATCGGTCATCTGATGCTCTTCCGTTTCTAAGTTGTCTTCTAACTCATTCAGTATCTCTTGCTGCTGTCGGCTTTCATCGTCATCTTCAGCGTTCTACAATAACTTACAATATATTAACAAAATATGTCAATTAATTCAAAATCTATATAATAAGTATAAAAACAAGTATACTTACCTTTACTTAATACTCACGCAAACACTAAACTTTCGTAAACTTTACGACACACCGTACCCGTCCACGAATTAAACAATAGTCAGTTCTTTATTATTTACAATATAAGTCACTTTTTATTCATCTAGGATTAGGTAAATATATAAAACAATAAGCAATAGGCGACATTCCTGTGACGTAGAGCGACGTACTGATTAGAGTGATTTGAAAAAAAAAACGAAAATTGTTTTGATGAAGTGGTAAGTACGTAAATGTAAACAAACAATAATGAACGCTGCTTGCCAAAGTAATAGTAACTCTAATTGTATTGTTATAAGGTTTAGAATCGCAAAGGTAATAAATCGACTCGCAAACATCGAGTACCAAACCGAACGTCTCCGAGTCTCGACGAATTTACCGAAACTGACCGCCCGAGCTTGTGTGTGTGATACGTCATACGTATTATAGTACAAGTAGCGGCACGAAACTCTAGCGCTGACCGTTATTGCGCAGAAGTAAAAATTTAGGTATCATGGGGGAGCTTGAGGAATGAGGGGCGGGCGTGCGTAGCGGCGATTGGCTCCCCTGTCGCATTCCGTCCCCCGCACCGAAACGACGCGACGCGGACTTCCAGTGTACAGTCTCGCTCTGAGTTGCATTGTTATTATTGTTAATTTTCAGTTGGTTTGTTAAATATAATTATATATTTTGTTGTTTTTTTAAGTTTGTTTATGAATTTAAAGGGAATAATATACCTAGAAGAAATACCGTTTTGGGACGCCAGGCGTGTTACCATTGCCTGATTCAGATTAGACTAGTCTTATATCTATAATAAAAATTGAGAATATAATAATGTTTTATTTTTCTACTCCCCGTAAGCTTTTCAAAATTTATTTATTCATTTATGGTGACTATCCATATATTTTAATATTTTTATATTTTTAATATTTTAATATTTTTATATTTTTAATATTTTAATATTTTTTACTATATAATTATGTCTTAAGTAATACGAAATCTTTGGAAATTAGAACTATGAACTATAACATATATAAGCACAAACACGCACGTAACGTACACAAACACATACACACACACGCATGCACGCACACACACACACACATATTAAAACGATGTCGTAACATGATTTGATATTAATTAGGTAATTAAAGTAAATATTGTATTGCGTACGCGACGGTACCGATGCGCAGCCATCCCTACTACGTTTCGTTCAGCGCTAGACTTACATGCCGCTAGTTATATTCTTTGATGTAAGTGAGTCGCAAACTCAACTAGACACGAGTGTGGTAGTTCGCGTCAATTGTCAAACGTCGTACGCCTAAATACTCGAGACGCGTTTATGTGGTGAGCACGGAATAAGTCTTTACGCGTCCAGCCAAAAACCTGTTCCAAAAACCTATTCCAGTATATACGTCTCACGTCTAACAGAAATATCATCAACAATTAAAGCCATGTTTGATATGATGGATTTTTTTTAACAAAATCATGCTGTTCATCAATCAAAATTGATTTAAAAGGCCAACTTAACCCCTCACAGATTATAGATTCAAACATCTTTGAAAACACTGATAATATACTTCATCATCATCATCATCATCATCAGCCAATAGACGTCCACTGCTGGACATAGGCCTTTTTTAGGGACTTCCAAACACAACGATCCTGAGCCGCATGTGCCCAGCGGCTCCCTGCGACCCGTTTGATGTCATCAGTCCACCTGGTGGGGGGTCGACCAACACTGCGCTTTCCGGTGCGGGGTCGCCATTCTAGCACCTTCGGCCCCCAACGTCCATCAGCTGTTCGAACCACGTGCCCCGCCCATTGCCACTTCAGTTCTGCGACTCGCTGAGCTATGTCGGTTATTTTGGTTCTTCTGCGGATCTCCTCATTTCTGATTCGATCACGCAGAGATACTCCGAGCATTGCTCTTTCCATCGCCCGCTGAGTGACTCTGAGCCTTCTTATGAAGCCCGCAGTTAGCGGGATAGTTAGATAATATACTTATAGGTCTGTATTTTGTTAAATCCTTTCGATCCCCACTTTTAAAAATTGGCACTACTCTAGCTGTTTTCCATAAACTGGAAAAAATCCCTTTATACAAAGATCTATTATATGTTTTAAATAATGGTTTTGATAAACTCACTGCACAATTGTATACAAAAAATGGCGGTATGTCATCAGGACCATAACCTTTGTATATATCCAAACTTTTTAATTTATTGATAACATATTTCTCCGTTATATTTACATTATTTAATTGAGAGCTATTGTTAGGAATTATAGTACTAATATGTTGTTTTATTTAATTTTTTGAAGACACAAAAATATTTGAGAAGTGGTTGGCAAACTGATTAGAAACATCTAATTTGTTAGAGAAAGTACAATCATTATTGCAGGAAAGTCGCTTGTTAGATCGTAGGTTTTTTTATGTAAGAATGGAAAAATTTTGGATTCAACTTTATATTATACTCCACCTTTTTATGTAGTTTGTATCAGGGCTGTCCAAACTATACATCTTCGCGGGCTAATTAAATTTCATACAAAAGCTGGAGGGCCAGAAATATATTTTCAGTTGTCAAGTAAATAAAATACAGGGTAATTTTGTCTTTCTATGTTAATTGATTTTTGTTAATTTATCTTTAACAATAGTATCGATATCCACGACAACATTCGTTGTTGCTAGGCGCATTGCATGAAGAAGCGATTTATCTGACAGTGAAGATCTATACTTGTATTTTTTAAAATTCATTGTTGAATACGCACATTAACATAAATAAGTGCTGCCCATCATCGATCCCATTTTCAAGCCAAAATTTTTTACCTTGGGGAAACGGTCGCCAAGGATCTTAAAAAAATCCATTCCTGTCTCTTTTCTACCCTTGAAAAAGGGATCTGTCTAACAGGTATTCAGTCTTTACGCTTGTTATTTCAACTGTTAACGGATTCGTAAAAAGAGATAAATCGCTCTCTAATCCTTTGAAATCAGCAAAACGCTGCTCAATATACTGGAGGTGGTCCGAAAAATTGCATCCTTCTATTTCGCTATAAAGTTCTTTGCAACATGGAAAAAAAGAAAAATCATTTTGTTCCAGTAATGTTTTGAATAATCCCAGTTTATTTTTGAACCCATTCACATATCCATACAAGTTGGCTATATTGTGTTGTTTGCCTTGTAGTTTTAAATTTAATTCGTTCAAATGTTGTGTCATATCAGTTGAAAATGCTAGATCAGCAAGAAATGCAGGATCTTATATTTTAGTTTCCATATCAGTTGTATCAGATTTTATTTCATTTTTAAGAAATATGTGAATTTCTTTCCGTAAAGCGAAAAAGCGCTGCGAGCACCGACCAGCACTTAACTGATCTCCGTATGTTGCGTCAATTTCAGTTAAAAAGTTGATGACTCAAAGCTTTGTTTCCGCCTCTAATAAGATTTCTTATTTTAACAACTATTTTGATGGCATTCAGTTGGCGCAAAGATTTTCCACATAAAGCTTCTTGATGTATGATGCAATGGATTAATGGGCAGTCAATGTCATTTTGTTTTAAAAGTCCCGTAAGTCCTGTAATGTTTCCAGTCATTGCTTTTGCTCCATCGGTCACAATACAAGAACATTTTTGAAACCCACCGTATTCCATAACAGTTTTATTAACAGCTTTAAAGATATCACTGCCTTTAGTTGGGCCGTGTAGTGGCACTAAATTTTAACGCATTCCTAAAGTTGTATTTTATAATCGAGTTTGGAGTTAATAACATATCAGTATTCTTTAATTCTATACAAATCTCCAATGGCGGATGATATTTTTATTTTAACTTTGTAGATTATGATCTGTTAAATGTAGTTTTACAATCACTTTTATCAAGTCGGTTAAGTGGGAGATAATGGTGCAATGTGGCATTTTCTGCAGTTCTGCCAACCAATCGCGTAGTGGCGCCTGCAAGTCAGATAAGAGATCTCAGAAATTATCTAATGACTGTACTGTTGTATTATCGGGCGAAGTTATTATCAATTGAATCTCTTTTTGTATTAAGAAGTAGATGGAAGGTTGGATTGATTTGAATTTGTTATATATTGTTTGTATTGTATTGTTTGATATTCAGTCTTCCTTTCCAAAGAGTTAAACTTTCATCAATGTGTAATACTAATACTAATTTTTGACGACCTCCGTGGCGCAGTGGTATGCGCGGTGGATTTATAAAACGGGGGTCCTGGGTTCGAGGTTCGGGGCAAATTGAGATTTTTCTTGATTTGTCTTGGTATGGCTGGTGGGAGGCTTTCGCCGTGGCTAGTTACCACCCTACCGACAAAGACGTATCGCCAAGCAATTTAGCGTTCCGGTACGATGTCGTGTAGAAACCGAAAGGGGTGTGGATTTTCGTCCCACTCCTAACCAGTTAGCCCGCTTATATCTTAGACTGCATCATCACTTATATTCAGGTGTGATAGCAGTCAAGGGTTAACTTGTAGTCGATAAAAAAAAATATCTTTATCTAAAATGTAATTAGACTGAAATTTATTATTTAAATGTGATTATAGGTCGCAAACAGTATAATCCATCCATGCTTGCGGCGCCAGTATTGGAGGGATTCGATTCATTTGTAGGGGCATCACAATTTGCAAAATGTAAAGCTCTAGATAACGATTTATACCGCTTCCGTGTGAAGATGCGTCTCAAAATTTCCGTTTTCATAGGGGATCAACAGATAAACAACTACGAATAAGATAGGTGCGGCCATAAAGCCTTTTTTTTTTTTTTTTTTAACACTGGGAAATGCATTTACGCATCCCTCCCAGAAGCAAATCCAAAATCGAGTCTGCTTCCAGAAGGGTATGTGGGACTCTCAAACCGAAATACCCACTAAAACCCAGCGGACACGTCTGCGTCATTAAATGGTACGTCACAGGATCGAGGGAGACATTCATACTATAACGTACCGACGCTTTTCGGCTTTATTTACGGTGGGAGTAGGTGCGCGTAGCGGCGCCTCCTTCCGCCCTGTCTACGCCTCCGGATGTGAGGAGCATCTGGATCGGCTTTTCTCGCCCTCTCTTCAGACTCCTTTAGAGCAATCACTGACTCGCAGAAGGATACTGCAGCCGCCCAACACGTCTCGCTGTTGATCATAGCATTCACTACGTTCAGCAGTGACACGTTTCCCTCCAGAATGGCAGCCAACGATTGTCTCTGCGGCTCCCAAGCAGCGCACTCTACCAGCGTGTGATTTGCGGTATCCTCTATAGCCCCACATTGCTGGCATGCTGGTGTAAGTTCCCGTCCTATCCGGTGCAGATACTTGCCGAAACAACCATGTCCCGTAAGCACCTGCACCAGGCGAAACGTCAATGACCCATGTCTGCGTTTCAACCACTGCTCCAAGTGCGGCCGAATCGCCTCCACCGTCCAGCTACCAGCTATGGGAGACTCAAGGTCTTCTTTCCATCGGTTGATCAAAGCAATTTGGGCAAGAGCTCTGATCCTTTCAACCTGTTCTGCTGCCGGCAGCTCATCTCGGGCCCTCATAGCCGTTCGATGCCGGTATATTTCTGCAAGGGTTTCGGCTTGGAGTTCCCAGGGTGGGTCGCCAGCTAGCAGTGTTGCCGCCGTCCAAGATACTGTACGATACGCTCTTATAGTTCGCACTGCTATAATTCTTTGTGAGCGACGCAATAGAGACTTGTTTTGTGAAGACATGGCATTCACCCATATAGGTGCACCGTACAGTGCCATACTCCTCACAATTCCTGCGTATAATCGCCTACAAGCCGACTCCGGTCCCCCGATGTTCGGCAAGAGTCTACCCAGAGCGGCGGCAGCATTTATAAGCTTTGGGCCAAGCAACTCAAAATGGGATTTGAATCTCCAGCGTCCGTCCAATATGAGACCCAGGTATTTAATGTGAGCCTTAACTTTTACCTCAGTGCCCTGAATGTAGACGTGTGCATTTCGAGGGGGACCTCTACGTGCGCCATGGAACAGAAGAGCCTCAGTTTTTGAGATTGATACTCTAAGACCCAGCATCCGGATTCTGTCCACCACCATGGAAGTACCAATCTCTGCTAGGCGTGCAGCTTCCTCAAATGTTTTTCCACGGGCTGTTACGAGAGTGTCATCCGCGTAACAGATGACGCTCATTCCGGGAAGTAACGGGCAACGTAATAGCCAATCGTAACCTATATTCCAGAGTATCGGACCCAGAACCGATCCCTGTGGAACTCCGCTAAAAACATGTCTCCGGTGCAAACTCCCATTTCGCCCTTCCCATGTGATCTCTCTATCCTGCAGGTATGCTTCCAACAGTCTACTGAGGTATGGAGGCACTTCATGATATCGAAGTGCCTCCAGCAGAGTCTCGGAGGGGAGACTGTTGAAGGCATTAGCTATATCAAGTGAGACAGCCAAAACAACCTCACCCCTTTCTACTGCTTGAGTACTAAGACTTTTGAGAGCATTTAGGGCATCTAAAGTAGAGCGTCCTGCCCTAAAGCCATACTGCGCGTCGGACAAAGGCGGGCCAACTGTATCTAGGTGAGAAATAAGACGAGTAGCCAAAATTCTTTCGAACACCTTGCCTATCTCATCAAGCAGGATTATCGGTCTATATGCCGTAGGAGAATCCAATGGACGACCGTCTTTTCTCAGCAAGCATAATCGTCCTAATTTCCAGCACTTCGGAAATTGCCTTGAAAGCAAGCACCTATTAAACAGGTCGCTAACTTGCTCCTCCATTGATTTCATGGCAATAAAGAGTAATTTTCCCGGAATTCCATCAGGCCCCGGCGCGGTTTTTCTACCCTTCAGGCGGTCGCGAGCTTGATCGATCTCTTCTTCCGTTACACGAGGTACATCATCTCTCTCATCATCTGCCTCCGCACCCCTAAATGATGTGGCCATTAAAGGTGGTACATGGCCTCGCGAGTCTGGGAATAGATCATCAACTAGTCGAAGTAGAAAATCCGGCTGCAAGGTCTCTGTTACTGGAGGTCCCTGAGCGCACAGTTTATTTCGCGCGAGTCGATAAGGGCGCCCCCAAGGATCTCTATTTAAGGTCATCAGCAATTCTTGATGAGCCTGCTCCTTAGCACGTTTTATCTCCAGCTGAAGTGCTTTTTTCGCAACGCGGTACGTCTCTCGTAATCTGCTCTCCAAATCTACATCGATACCATTTCGTCGACGACAGCGTACAAATTCTCTGCGAGCTCTATTGCATGTCCTACGGAGGTCGGCAATTTCCTGTGACCACCAATAAACACAGTGGCGGCGAGGGCGACGCCGGACTCTTGGCATAGATGCATCGCAAATTTTTGTGAGGGCATTACGAAAGCGTTCTGCGAGCTCATGAACGCTGGCATCCATGCTTCCTCTTGAACCCCACCGCTGGACAATAGCAGATTCCTCAGCAATTTCGCGATCCAGTTGGCTAACGCACCATCGTGGAAAACGACTTGGTCCCATATAAGGAACTATAGACCCTGGGGTAGTTGATGTTAGCTCAAAACGAATATAGAGGTGATCCGAGAGTGTCTCTATATCTTTCTCCACTCTCCAGTCATTTACTCTGCTAGCAACCGCAGGGGAGGCAAATGTTAAATCCACTATGGATCCTCCCTGCTGCCGTACACATGTGAACGCCGTTCCTTTATTGAGGAGAGATAGACCGGAGAGAAGAGCCCAGATTTGCACTGCCCTTCCTCTTGCGTTAGTTGCTGGGTTTCCCCACGCCCGAGACTTAGCATTAAAATCACCGAGGACGATAATGTGTCCTCTGTGCCTGAGAATAGCCGCCCTAACTGAATCCAGGTAAGTTTCAAACTCTACTAGAGTGCGGTTTGGCGAGAAATACATTCCAACTATAATGTATTCTCCCCAGCTTGTTACCGCATAGCCCAATCCTCTTTCGAGCATTACAAGTGGAGGACCCGAGTTATTTGCAGTCAAGATGGCTACTGAACCATCTAAGTCACCCACCCATCGGGATTGAGGGGGAACGAAGTAAGGCTCACAAGCGACCGCTACGTCGATTTCCCACTCCGCCATGGATTGCAGGAGGAGATCCTGAGCCGCAGCACAATGATTGAGGTTCGTCTGAAGAAAGTTGATATGTCGCTGCCGATTCATGATGACATATCAGCTTTCTCCTGACGTTGACGGCCTCCAATTTCAGTGTTGGGTTGCAATCCAACAATTGGCCTACCCTTAGTATGGGGAGGGTTACAATTTTTCCCCCCCATTATGTGGCCAAAAGACAGACCTGCATCTGCGCAAACCGCGCAACGCATCTCTCGGTCACAGTTGGAAGACCGGTGGCCTTCACCGCCACATCGAAAGCACAGATTGCCTCTATCTACTGTAGAGGGACAGACAGGTCTTGTATGACCGATTAATAGGCATTTATAACAACGAAGGGGGCGCTGTTCTAAGATCTGAACCTCAGCCGAGCTCCAACCGACCAAAAGTTTGCCCGCATCGTTAAGGGACTTTGCCACCTCTATGGGACAGTGTATTGTCACAGAACCCATTCCTTGATCGATTGAGCAGAGCAGTTCCCAGCTCGCGTAATCGCAGCAACAACCTTTCCTTGGGTTACAGAGTCGTCGAGCCCGGATATTCTGACAGCTGCAGATTGAGTGGGCCGGACGACACTGGCAACACCATCTAGAACGACTCGAAGTTTGCTTGCCAGCAACTCGGCTTGCTCTTGGGTTTGATTTTTGGGTAATTCCAATAATCTGGCTCCGGTAGCGGCTCGGCGTATCTTCATGCCTTCACCGATTCCCAGCTCCTGCAAATTGATGTTTTGCTCAGCTCGCTCGATAACTTGAGCATAAGTCACACCTTTTGCTGCTGCTTCCGGCTGTAAGGTCACCATAACCGCTGAAGTCTTAGAAGGGACTAGTCGGGGCCCGACTTTGGGTTTGGGCTTGGGAGCTGACGTCGTTGGAGGTATAGAGGCAGAAGTGGGTGGGGTAGTAGATTTCTTCCCCTTCCCCCCCTTCTTAACCACTGTAGCCCAATCAGCAGTTGCACGTTCTTGACTAGGACCAGCGATAGCCTCGGAAACGACGGAAGAATACGATGTTGCTGCACTGGTCCGAGGTATAGGCTTGGGCGGCAAAGATGTTAAAGACCGCGGAGACGTTGTCATCGCTGGCTTCCGTTGGTCCGCGTTTAAGGGAGGACGGAGCACCCTCTCCGGCAGGAGCCTTTCTTCAATGCCGGCAAAACGTGCATCCAGCATGACACTTACAGATGACACGATAGAAGCCTTTAATTCCTCCATTGCATCGATAGTCAAAATTGGTGCGGGAGCCACCTTTTCCTTTGCCATGGAAGACTTCATCTTTGCGAACTCTTGGCGATGAGCCTTGAGGTCAGTCTTTAGGCTCTCAACCTCGTTGTGAAGACGTGAGTTATCTGCTCTCAGTCGCCGCGTCTCATCAGCCTCTGTCCTGGAGGCTAAATCGTCCACTATTTCCTGCAACATGTGGGCCGCATCTTTAAGGCGCTTAATGAAAATGCCCTTAAGATTACCAGACTTAGTGATAACATGCAGGATATTAGCCACATTGTGACCGCCAAGCGCCCTCAGTTCCTCCGCGCTGAGTTTAGAGGGATCTTCGAGGCGCTGCGGCTCGAATTTCTCTTCGACGTTTAAATTTTTATTATTATCTTTTTCTTCCGCGGTTTTTTCCTTTCGAAATGCCCTGTCTCGAAGACTTTGGTTGTAGGCTTCCTCCCTAGCCTCTTCTTGTGCCTCCTTCAGTTCGGCTCTGGCACGGGCAATACCAGCGCCGCGGCCCCTACGTACAGATCGGCCACGATTAGCAGAATCACACATGACCGTGGTATCTTCCGATTCGGAATCTGAATCCCCCCGAGGGAACCGAGATATTGGACTCCGTGTCCGAGACTCATTTCTACGACCCCTAGAAATATCCCGTGACTTAGAAACGTCCCTCGATCCCGATAAGCCGTCACTGTGACGAGAGGAATCTCTAGAGTCAGCCATGTAGAAAACTTTTATTTACACAATAAAATAAAGATACTATAATACTACAACAACTCTAACAAACTATTACGACTAAGAACACTAAATAACTCCAACACTACTAAAAGATTTGAAATAAATTCAAAACAGACTAAGCTAATTACGTACTAAAACAAAGACTTCCCGAGGGCACTAGGGCCCCGGGCTTGTAAACAATACCATACAAAGATACAACTAAAAACTAATAGATAACTAGGTGCGATTTGAAACGCTACTAACAACATAAAAACAAGACTTGTGAATTTGCCGGGCACAATGACGCGTCGAGCGAGCGGCTAGAAAGATTGCCACACACACACACGCGCGCGCGACTCATGCGCCGGCCCTAACTAAATAGCACAAACTATCAACGTTCTTTGTACAACAACTACGAAAAGAAATACAAAAAACAATAACATCGACAACAACAAACGTAACAATAACTACAAGGTGGCCCTGAAAAGGGCCGTGATAGTAAATTTTAGAAAACAACGATAACGTGAAATGAATTTAAAAATTCAAGACACGGAATACGAGCGGACTGCAGAAGCGCACACGTCCGAACGGCACCGCGTTCCGAACGCGACTCGCGGCCATAAAGCCTAGCTAAGCGGGAATTTAAAAAAAAAAACAAAAACTACTTACATGAATTAACAAATTTTAAAGTTAATGAAACATTTATAGCAATTAACATCAATTATATACAAAAACCGGAGGATTTTCCATAAACATAGTCTAAATAAAGTGTTTTTAAAACACTGTATAGGCCTTATTAAACTAAAATAGAGTAATAAGGCCTAAGAGTTTAACATACAAAACTAAACAAAATATACGTCTTATCTTTGGAGATTGAGATCAATAATTAACAATTAAGTAATAATCACAGTGTTTAGACTTAAAAATAACAAAACTTTTGATTAGTTACATTCAGGACACTCAAAATTATCATCGTCCTCCTTTGACAAACCAACGCACTCCTCATGATACCACTTACTGCATTTAAAACATTTCCTCATACCAGCCTTTTCGTCCTGCTTACATCCGTGAATACCAACTCTCATTATTTTCTTTAGTTCTAGTATTATCTCTAATTTTTTTTTATTATTTTTGGTCATTTTCTCTATTTTTGTAGAACAGGTCTTTAGTCACTGGAGTTCCTCTGTAATTGATGGCCTTTCTTCTTACTATTGATGTCTTTTCAATGTTCTTAGCTGGTGTAGGCATGAGCTGCTTAAACGCTGTTCTTTTAATTTGGGCAAGCGGTATAATATCCTCATCATCGTCGGAACTGAATCTACCGTAAACCATTCTGTAAAATCTTTCAGGTGTTATTTTTGGGGTATAATTTTTTTGATCCTGCATTGATGTCGATGGTTTGGAGATCACGGGGGTAATTTTCTACTTCAGCAGCATCAGGTACATGAGCTGGTATTTCTGTCAGTACAGACGGGGCAAATGCTGTTTCCGGAATCGCTTAAGGTTTAAACGGATACAAACCAGTCTGGTAACTTACTTGACTTACTGACTTAGTTTATTTATATTCATAAACTTTCGGCGCCTCTGTTATCTCCCATGTTGGCGATCTTGATCTAGCCAGATCCAGGGCGATCAGGGGCTGCTGCTTCATATGCATTTTCTTCTTCGTTTTACCATTTGCGGCGAGGGCTGCCTGGGTGGTGTTAACGGTGAATATGACGAAGCCTCCATACTGTCGTCTATATAACCCCTATTTTCTTCTTCGTTTTCCTAAAACAAATAAAAACTCGTTACCATTTGCGGCGAGGGCTGCCTGGGTGGTGTTAACGGTGAATATGACGAAGCCTCCATACTGTCGTCTATATAACCCCTATTTTCTTCTTAGTTTTCCTAAAACAAATAAAAACTCGTTACCATTTGCGGCGAGGGCTGCCTGGGTGGTGTTAACGGTGAATATGACGAAGCCTACATACTGTCGTCTATATAACCCCTATTTTCTTCTTCGTTTTCCTAAAACAAATAAAAACTCGTTACCATTTGCGGCGAGGGCTGCCTGGGTGGTGTTAACGGTGAATATGACGAAGCCTCCATACTGTCGTCTATATAACCCCTATTTTCTTCTTCGTTTTCCTAAAACAAATAAAAACTCGTTACCATTTGCGGCGAGGGCTGCCTGGGTGGTGTTAACGGTGAATATGACGAAGCCTCCGGACTGTCGTCTATGTAACCCCTATTTTCTTCTTCATTTTCCTAAAACAAATAAAAACTCGTTACCATTTGCGGCGAGGGCTGCCTGGGTGGTGTTAACGGTGAATATGACGAAGCCTCCGGACTGTCGTCTATGTAACTCCTATTTTCTTCTTCATTTTCCTAAAACAAATAAAAACTCGTTACCATTTGCGGCGAGGGCTGCCTGGGTGGTGTTAACGGTGAATATGGCGAAGCCTCCGGACTGTCGTCTATGTAACCCCTATCTTCGTTTTCCTAAAACAAATAAAAACACACACACAAATAAAAGTAGATAAGTTACTCTTTCCAACATTAGGTATCTGCAAGTGAGCATCTGTACAGCCGTTTAGAGATTAGCCAGAACATACAGACAGATAAAAATTGGTTTCTTGATTTAATATCCGTATATAGCAACAGAGAATTAAAGTTTTTATTTATTTGTATACTTATAATGCAAATATCTATTTTATTTATTTCTTTACTTGTATTATGTTCTTGATATCCTGGTATACTGCCTGTAATGCCATCTACAGTATCAACTGAACATAAAACATGAACTTTCTGAACATAGAACATAAGAACAATACAAGTATCATTTCGGCACCCACGTCATCGGGATTGTGGCCTAGCGGTAAGGCGCTCTAAGTGCCCGGATTGCCAGAGAGACGCGGGTTCGAATCCCGTCGATTCCGCAATTTTTGATATCATGTTTATTCTTAAACATAAATAGTCCCTTAAGTGTGGGTAACACTTCTTTACTTGTAATGAAAATGTAATGAAAAAAATTACATCGTTATGACGGAGCAGAGCATCTGCGTCGGCGCTAATCTCATCCTCATCGCTATCGCTGTTATAACAGAGGATGATGATACCGGCCGGCGGGCTTTCTCGCGAATTTTCTGCCATACTGTATAATAAAAATAAATAAGAATAAGAATATATTTATTTGGAAAATTACGGATCAGCTTACACAATGAACCCCTGGCCCCTAAACTAGGTAAGCCCGTATCTTAGGGGCCAGTGTTTTACACAAAAATATAAGCAATGTTTTACACAAAAATTAAAAAAGAAAGAAAATGCAGTTACAATAGTTAAAATAAAATAAAAAAATAAAAGCAATTATATTGACCCAAGTTTAGTTACTTATGTGTGTGCGTATGTTTATGCGTGTGCGTGTGTGTTTATGCGTACGTGTGTGTGCGTGTGCGTGTGTGTTTATGCGTACGTGTGTGTGCGTGTGTGCGTGCGTGGGTGCGTGCGCGCGTGTGATGTGTGTGCGTGTGTGTGTGTTTAAGTAAGTTAATTTTTGTTTTTGTTCTAGCAAATATTGTGGTATTTATTGTGGTAGGTAGGTTTTTATGAGATTTTCCGTCTTGTCATAATCTAATCTAAATAGGAATCCTTTTAACCATTTTTTAAGACTGTATTTAGAGAATTTAAATATGTTATTATTTTGTTTACTCATGTACCTATACAAGTATGGTGCTAAATATATAAATTGTCTTCTGGCAAAGGTTGATTTTGTTTTTGGTAATGGTATATGTCTTTTACGCCTTGATGTGCATACCCTTAAAATCTGACTTGAGTTACTAGTGTGGTGGCGCAGTACAGTATTAAGTACGTAGAGTTGGCGCACAGTGAACAGCTTGGTCTCTTTATACAGCTCTTCTGATGAGTATCTACGTGGTTTCCGTAGCATAACTTTAATTAGCGCCCTCTGCGCTCTTTCCACTTCTATCATATGGGTAGCAGTTGCTCCACCCCATGCAGGTATACAGTAGATAAGCAAATATTGACACAGTGCTTTATAAATAGTACAGAGGTTTGGAACGTCTATTATATCCCTTAAGTTTTTAAAAATTGGTATTAACCTACGTACTCTTTTTGCTAGTGCCGAAATTTGGTGGTGCCAATTTAAGTGCTTATCTATTATTACACCTAAATATTTTATATGAGTAGCCTCTTCCAGGGTATCGCAGGTGCAAACAGCAGGCGAAGTAAATGTGTTCAGGGTGTTACAGGGGTAGGTGTGGAGCTTTAGTGTGATGTTTTGCACAGGCTGTGAAGCTTTGGTAATACTAAAGCAGATAAACTTTGTTTTTGAGGCATTCACGGTCAACAGATTGGCTTCCAGACAGCTGGTCACTTTTTTAAGTCCTTCCTCTGCTAGATTCTGTGCCTCTTCCCATGTTGATCCGTGAAATACGATTGCGGTGTCATCTGCGAAAGCAAATATGTGACCGTTTGTGATTTCTAGTTTACACAGATTGTTCATATACGCTAGGAATAGAGTCGGGCCTAGGGTGCTACCTTGAGGTATACCATGTGTAATATATTTGCTTTCGCTGCTGGCACCAGCAACCTTTACGGTTTGGCTTCGATTGCTTAAATAGCCTTTAAACCATTCCAGGGGTGTACCACGTATCCCTAGGTCTTCCAGCTTATTTAAGAGCAGGGGTATCGAAATGGTATCGAATGCTTTTTTTAGGTCTATAAATACTCCCACACATTTTTTCCCCTGGTCCATGTACCCTGATAACAAATTACTTATTGATGACACTGCGTCTTCAGTGGATCTACCTTCGCGAAAGCCAAACTGGTTACTTGCTAGTAGATTATTACTCTCCAGATATTTCATTAAGCGGCTATTTACTATTTTTTCAAGTATTTTGCTTAGCGTACTTAATAAAGAAATAGGCCTGTAGTTAGATGGTGTCTCTTTTTCGCCACTTTTATATATGGGCACAACTACTGCTTTTTTAAATACGTTTGGGAATGTGCCATTACCGAGGCTAAGGTTAATTAAGTGTTCTAGTGGATAACATAGTGTTTCTCGATTGTTTCTTAGTAATTCAGCTGTTATGTTGTCTTCCCCTGGAGCAGATTTTGGTTTTAAAGTTGAAAGTATGCTTTTAATTTCAATTACATTAGTAAAATACATCGGCATAGAGTGTAATTGTCTAGAATTTTTTTTTTCGGATATTAATTCTTCCTCATTTTTATTTAATTTTTGTAGAATTTCATTTGCTAATGTACTTCCTACATTTGTGAAGTAGTTGTTTACAATGTTGAGGGAGTCAGTAGCAGATGATGTTAGGTTTAGTAATTCATTGGCTGGATTGGTTGTTGTAGTTAGATTGCCGATTTCTTTTTTTATACTCCAAGTTTTACCTTTGTTTCCACTTTGTTCTTCTAGTTTGTTTTTATAGTATGCTATTTTGAGTTTCTTAATTATGTCTTTACACGTATTTCTATATCTAACATACATTTGTTTCATGGCAACATTTTCTGGATGCTTTTTAGTTTGATAATGTAGCTTATCTCTTTTTTTAAAGGATTTCAATAAACTGGCTGTTATCCATGGTTTCATAGGTCTTTTTCTTCTCGATATAATAATCGTTTCTGTATTATTTATTATGATTTCTTGTAAGATATTAATAAGTATTGTTGCTGCTTCATTGGTATCTAAGATTTTTCGGTAATTGTCCCAGTCAGTTTTCTCTATACATTTAGTAATAGCTTCGTAGTTTATTTTAGTCCTTGTGTAAGGCCCCGATGCACTAGTTTTTTGAGTAGGGGAACCCCGAATACTTAATAGAAGAATGGCATGATCTGTAATATCTGTATTAAATATATAGCTCTTTGGTATACCGCTTAGTTTGCACATAAAATGGTCAAGGCATGTCTTGTCATGCGTTGGTAGGTAGACTGCTGGCGATAATCCGTGGCTAGAGATGATATCTAAATAGTCCGTAGTAGTTTTGTTATTTAAATTCATAGTATCTATATTAATGTCACCAGTTATGACTAAGTTTCTTGTACGCGTTGTAGTAATAACAGTATCCAGGGAGTTTAAAAATGGTGTAACATCTTTGAAACAGTACGGTCTATATATACCAAGTACTGTCATGTTACCAACTTTAACAGCCAAGCAATTAGCTTCTGAAATGGTAACCTCATATACATTAGCTGTAATTTCATTTTTGACATACATAATCACGCCATCATTTTTGTTAAAGCTTCGTTTAGTAAAGTGCATTCGGTACCCGTCTATTTGTGGTGGAATTGAAGTTTCATTACACCAGCATTCTGATAAAACTATTATATCCGGGTGTACGTTCAAATTAGTGATGTAAATTAATAACGAGTCAAGATTTTTATTTACACTACGTATATTAAATGAAATAATATTAAAACTTTTTCCTCTATCAATGTTAAAGGTTTTGAGATCATTTATTTGGTAGCATGGTATTATACAGGTCTTGTCTATGTCATCGCATAATTTATCATTATTATTAAACACTGTAATCAGAAAATAATAACAGGATTAACTCAAAGCATTGTTTTGGTTGGGTGTATAATGGGGTAAATCCATGAGCCCAATGTTTTCTAGTGATGTTTAGGTTAACATTTTTCAGTGTGAAATATATGTTAATATAATAGTAATAACAGCTAGTTTCGTGATAGATTTTGTTTGCTAGATTGTATGTATGTAGTCTATTGGTATTTGTGTTTACAAAAAATAAAAAGTTATTGTCATCATGTACTCCTGTGAGCACCCGGATCTTATATGATTTGTAAGGGCTAACGGTAAACTTTTTCTCTTAGTTCAGATCTTCTCTTTTTCTCTTCTTCTAATTCAGTTTTCTTTCTTTCTTTGCTCTCATAATATTTTTGCCATGCAATAGACGATACGACGAAGGCAACTTTTTCCTTCTTCCGTTTTTTGGAGCCATCTTTAGGCGTAAGCCAAAACAAAGCCCTTTTAAAGGGACTAGGAATTACTACATTCGTTGAATCTTTTGAAATTTGTGGTACGGATTGTCTTGATGTTGATGGAAAACCTTCCTCGAAATGTTGTAAACTGTTTTCTCCGGGTATCATCTTTTGAGTTTGAAGACTGTGTTGAAGCAACCTGGACAATTTGCGAAGCATTTTTATGGGGAGTTGCGAAAACTTCTAACGATATGTTAAGATGATCGTTATGGTGCGGAAGAGGGGATATCATTTTAGAAATACTGGTTTGTTCTGGCATGAGATCGGTAGTTAAGTCTGCAGGTAGGTGCAGATTTTCTTTGTTCTGTATTAACAATTGTTCAATGTATTTGTAAAATTTAAATAAACCAATGTCTTCCATGGGTCCTGTCCATTCATCATAACATTTAAATTGTGTAACTTTATCAGCTTCAATGTATTTGTTCAAAAATTGTAGTCCAGTTTCAAGTTCCTTGAATTTAGACATGATTTGCAATTCCTTCAGTTCTTTAATTAGTTCCCTTGACACATGACACACTATATCCGGATTCCATGGTAAGAGACCGCACTTACGAAAACCGTTTTTGAAAATTTCTGGTGACAAGGTCTCTTTCAAAACTGTCCAACAATTGGCAAAAATGAATTTTACGCAAAACGGGATTATCAATATTGTCCAAACGCCAAGAGTGAACTGCGGTTTTCCAAGCTCCCTTCAAACTTCTAAACACAGCAACATTCATAGGTTGCAGTAAATGTGTGGCATTAGGGAAAAGCGCGACCAATACAATGCCATGGTGGAGAGGGTAAGATAGATGTGATGTATGCCCATCTATGAAAACTATGACTGGTCTTTGAACGTTATTATTATCTAACCATCTACATGTATTGAAAATATTGCACATGTATTCATAAAATGTTTCCATGGTCATCCATCCATTATTAGAGTCCAATACCCCAAGATTGCGAAACAGACATGTTTTATTCTCTTGGTATTCTCTCATACTTAAAAATAACCATAGGAGGTAAAACATCGCCTGCAGCATTTCCGCCCAGAAGCACAGTATAGCATTCTTTTTCATCGGAATTGATTTGCTGGTATACTGATTTTTCTCCTTTTGCTGCTAAAACCTTATTGCCCTTTGGATTCAGGAAAAACGCTGTCTCGTCCATGTTGAATACTCTCCGAGGATTATTTAGGATTTCCATGTAATTATTGTCGCATAGATAGATGTTAACTTCTGCAAACCAATTTTTTAACTGTGTTGATGTCACTGAAGCTCTCGAGGAAGTAAAATTTTGTGGTTGTCTTGCTATAAGATCAGGGTGTTGTTTCAAAAAACTACTGTACCATTTTTTTCCGGATCTACCGCCTTTGAAAGGAGCGTCAATATTTAAATCATCCACTATTTTCTTTACGCTGTCTTGCAGATTCTCTTTCCCTATTGGGAATCCTTGTTTAACCATTAATTTTGCCCACTTTACAAGCATAGTTTCAGTTTCTTCCGTAAGATAGCATGTCCTTCCCATTGTTTGTTTTATTGGTGTTTTGCCCTTTACCTTATTCAGTAGAGTTACCCTTGGAACACCAAATTTTTTCGCCGCAGTTGAAGTTGGCACACCCCGCCTGCATTCTTCTATTGATGCTTCCATATCGGCTACAGAGTAACGAAACATCTGCCCTTTTATAGGTGGCATTTTGATCAAGGAATCTGAAAAAGCAAAACATAATAAAGAATGGACCCAATAGTTGACATCAAGAGCTCTCCAATGGTTGACACCCTGTCTACTATTGGTAAGAATACTTTAAATTTGGTGAAATTCTCACAGTATCTAATTTGCTAGAAATAGTGTTGATTAAATTTTTTTTATTGAAAAATAACTGATGTTAACCATGCAATCTAAGATGATACCACGATAATATCACTCTTATGAGAAACAAAATGAAAGTATAAAAGAACAAATTGTTTGTTGATAAAATTAGATATTTAAAATGATTATATTTTTTTTATTGAAAAATACCTGATGTTAACCATGCAATCTAAGATGATACCACGATAATATCACTCTTATGAGAAACAAAATGAAAGTACAAAAGAACAAATTGTTTGTTGATAAAATTAGATATTTAAATCAGAAATGAATTTTATTATTACACCAATAGTAGACATGCATGTCATCTTTTGGTACTTTGACTATTTTCGGAACGAATAAAAGACACATAAATATTTCTATTAAAATGCAATCGGGATAATATACAAATGATTCTAACCTTCAGACAGTATAAAAATATTTGTAACAAAATAAATCCAACGTAAAATGTCGTAAAAAAACGATTAAAACATACCTGTGAAGTTGGAACGTCTTTAACCGAACTAACAAGAAATGGCGCCACGCGTGTTCACTTCGTCACATTGTCAACAAGAACTGACTCCATTTTGTTTATAAACCAAGAAGGGAAAATGTGATTGCGTCGTCGTGTTACAGATGGCGCTAGGTGTATGTGTCTTTGATATTACAGCCATATGAATAAAAACATTCTTAATTTATTAGTTTTTTTTCGGAAATGTCATCTTTTGGCTCAATGTCGGGCTTTGTTGCTTTTACCTTATTTGAAAGGAAGAAAAATATTTATTTGGGAAAAACACCACTAATACAAATAAAATACAGGATGTGAAAGTGATGTGATCCCAAATAAAGCATTTTGCAGTGCCCTTCAGGACACCGCGCTGGTCTTCCGTGAAGCCCGTCAGATGAGGTGACGTCTGGACATTATATATATAAATACATAATAAAATATAAATGAGTTACATTATGTTAAAATTATATAAATATAAGAAATAATAAATAGATGGTATATATTAGGAGAAGTAAACATGAACAAAAGTTGTTGTCTAACAACAAAATGAAAAAAATAAAACAAAATAAAAATACTATACTATATATTTGCTCTTTATAATTAATTTATACAAATATAAATAGAACCAAAGGAGAATGCCAGATCCTAACCCAGAAAGAACACAAATTTTAAATATACTAAAAATATCCTATTATTATATAAATGTTTTAAAATAATCCTTTTTTACTGTTGGACATAGGAATAAAATTCTGTTAAAAGAACTAGTTAAACTATTTCCTTTTCATTTACACTCTTTACGCATTTTTAAATCTTTATTGTTGCACTGGGTTTTAGCCTTTTAAATCGTTTTTATTGTATTTTCATCAAATTGTGCTCTAAAAGGCTAGTATCCAGAGTCGTTGAGCCTGTTTAAAATGTATTTAATGAAGCTTTGCGATTGTCATTTTAGTGTAACAGCTGTGCTATGTGGTTGTTTACGGAGATGGACGATAACCAACGTTAGGCTCGTATCGAATACTCCGACTTCTAGAACTTTTAAATGTAATTTATATTAAATAATAAAAAAAATGCAATAAAACGATGCATAATACATAGTTGTACAATATGTTTTAATTAGTGGGTTAAAGTCCTATACATTGTCTGGCATTCTCCTTTATCGACATCTTTTACACACGGCGATGTATCGATACATCACTATGTCCTACTTATTGGTTACCGGTAAACTGTTCTTAGCGCTATACAAATAAAGACCAAAATAGCTCATTGCGTATTGATAGACAAAACGGACATTTTGGACTCAACAGACATCAAATTTTTGTTGCACAATACGTAATAATAATGATTAATTTTCTAATATTTTACAATAATATGTTATTAGATACTTATGTACACTACATCCAAGTAATTTTTATACTTTTTTAGTAATATTTACTGGTGCGGCCATGTGCCCAGTGGTGTTCTTTTTTGTCGGGAATGATGATTAATAAATTTGAAACAGTTGACTTAGGACTTTTATTAATTAAGAATTACAATTTTACAAAGAGACATTGTTCCAAGACATCGGAACAAGCTGAGAATAGATTAATAGATCTTTTACAACATAGACACAACAATGTTCCACCGCACAATGACGCCACCATAGACATCGTAGATAGCTTGTTCGGCGCTCCGCTACACATTCTCGATTGGCATGGCGCGAACATTTAGAAAAGAAAGAAAGAAAAATATTCATACCTTATGCCACACATCACAATTTAGTTGAGTATATTTACGATACTAGCGATGGGTCGTTATCGGTTTTTGAGATAACGTAACGTAAGCGTTATGTCATTTCCAATAACTAGTTTCTTAACTAGTGATTTTTATAACTAGTTATTTTCACAACGTTCTGAAGCAAACGTGATAATTGTAACGTAAAATCGTTTGGTTAGGTAGCAGTATAACTTAATTCTTCTTCACGCACACGTATCGTGTATCGATACGTCTTCGTTTCGCTTAACAACATGTTATGATTGGAATTAACAAATCAATTACAAATTTGTTCAGTCTAATCTTATTCAGATTACATTCACTGCATTTGTATTTTAATGAATGATTTAATATGATGGAAATATATATAATGAACTTCCCTTCGTACTTTACCAGGCTTAGGACTGACAATATTGCGATTTAAGTATTTTATAAATGAAATCAAAATAAATTAATTAAATTAAAAGCAGCAATACAGGCGTACTTAAAAGTTCATTATATGTACATAAATTCCACGTTATGTACAGGCTCATCAATATATACACTATATACATTACTATATACACTATATACAATACATACATTACTATATATACATTACTATATACAAAATAAATAAAAACAGTAATACATATGTGCAAAGTACTTAATAGGTACCCAATTTAATTGTTCCCGTTAAGGAACATGATTTGGGCAACTTTTCTATGATCAAGTCGAGTGCGGCGATCTGTGATTAATTGCCCGGCCTTACTAAATATTCTTTCACAGGGGACAGATGTTGCCACAATGTTCCCGTAGTGGCAGAATAATGTGCTAAGGTTTGGATACTTTTGGTGATGATTTTTCCACCAGTCTAGGGGACAACTCCAACTCCCATCCGGTTTGTGTACTTCTAACATATCATCCTCTAAATACAAATCAACTTCTTGAATGGCTTTTGATAGAGCCGTTCCACTTCTGACTTGAGGTCTACCTGAAGCTATAATCTCCGAAAGAATGCTCCACGGTGAAACGCCTTTTGAGGTTGATGCTATGGGCTCGCAAGAAGTTGGCTGTGCGGATGGGGTACTCGGGAACTTCTTAGCAATCAGGCCTTGGACCATATCCTGCACTCTATTTTTAGCGCGACCTGCTTCCTGCTTATCCTCGAACCCCGAAATTTTGTACCGTGGATCCAAAAAGGTACACACAGAAAATGTACCGCTTTTCTCCACGCTGCCCAGACGTGTCACTAAGCCTTCTCTTATTTTTGAGGCCACCGTGGCCGCTGGACTGACAATATTTTCATCTGACAATGGTGACAAATACTCTAATAACAGTTTGTCACAAGTTTTTATTAAGCACCTGGTTATTGCAATAATAGAGCCACCGGTGACGTATTTTTCGGCGCTCATGGCAGAAGTGACATCATCGAATGGCTTTAACACTAGAACAAGTTGCTCAAGGAGCGCCCACTCCTCTAATGTTAATATGGGCAAATCTTTGCCTAACACAGCTGCGGTTGCTTTAACAGCCGATTGCAATTCTACAAATCGTGTGATCATGTGGTATGTAGAGTTCCACCTCGTTGGCATATCTTGCTTTAGTTTTAAAGGAATTGCAGCATCATTGTCGTTTTTTTGATATTTCAAAAGCTTTTCTGTGGCTTGAGGACTCTTTTTGAAAAAACGCACAATGGTCTTCACCTTTTCAACAGTGTCAGCAACGGTTGTTAGTGCATGTTGCACTATTAAATTTAGGGTATGGCCATAACACCCAAAGTGCTTCCATCCTAAATCCTGTAACGCTCGCTGGACATTCGCGGCATTGTCACTAATGACAAAATTAATTTTGTCTGCGATGTCCCAATCTCTTACAGATTGGGTTAAAAACTCTTTAATATTATCACTGGTGTGTCGTTCGGGAAAATGCTCACAAGACAAAAGAACCGACTGCATTTTAAATTCAGTGTCTATGAAGTGGCCTGTGATCGCTATGTAGCTCTCGTTGGCGCGGGATGTCCAGAGATCTATAGTGAGGCAAATTTTTTCTATTCCCGCATCCGAGAGCCGCGCTTTGACTTCCTCACGCTTTTTTTCATAAAGCCGCGGTATGAGTACCGAAGAAATGTGCTTTCGGGATGGTAGTTCATATCCTGGGATCCACCTTGCAAACATTTTAAATGATTCCTCTTCTACTAGACTGAAAGGCAGAAAAGCTTTAGAAAATAACGAGAGAAGATCGTTATCAATATTAGCTTTTTGCTCTACCGTAATTTTTTTAGGGATGAACGTCTCTAGCCTTGCCTGTTTTCTCTTTTGGGCAAGTCCTGAACCTGACGCTATTGCTTGCTCAGTAGGAGGCGGTGGTCGGGTGGTATCAGATGCAGCTGCTGGTGGTGGAGGTGGAATCGGCCCGGCATTCCCCTCTGAAGTCGAGGCCTGGACCGTCGCCACCAATCGATAACTTTCTATGTGCCTGTTCTTTAAATGTGTTTTTAAATTAGCTGTAGTTGTTTTAAAACTAAATAAGGCGCCACAAATCAAGCACTTAGCTTTTCTATTAACAAGATCAGTTTTTTCAAAATATTCCCACAATACGCTACTATTCACACGAGACATGTTTGAAACTTAACTATATGCTTACAAAGAGAGAAAGTCAAAAGAAAAAAAACTATAGGTAGTAACTTTTTACACTAAAATGTTATCACGCACAATAATTACTTATGTACATTTATTTACACTTAACTATCCTAAAGTATATTACAAATGTATACATAAATCTTACTTGGAAATAAATAACACAACACGTAACAAAGAAATATTGCACAATAGAGTGAAAGCGAAAGCATTCAAACTTGCACTGATCTAATTTTTTTTGCCAATATTTGCATCGAACATGTGTCAAGGTCAATAGTTCAAGCAATCAAATATCGATCCCTAAAGAATCTCTGCCTTTCAAAATAAGACTCAAATTCCATTAAGTACAATAAGCGCATGGATGAGCGCTGACCGAAAGCCAAAAAACATATACTTGTTTCATTCACACTTACGCTCGTGTTTCATTTAATACACGAAAGAATTTCTTTCGTGTATTAAATGATCGCAACAAAATCGATCCTTTCTTTCAAAGAAAGGATCGATTTTGTTGCGATCCTTTTTTTTAGGCGCGTTTTACATTACTCGTTTTACTCCTTTACGTTGTCAAAGCTATGTGTAAGGTGGTCAATGTAAAACGTCGTTTTCATCTTGTCATTACGAATATTGTAAAACCAGTGATTTTGCGTGAGTAGTGAAAGTAGCCAAACATCGACGCTATGCCTTAAACATAAGAGTGAATTCGATTTAACTTTATGGCGTTGTGATTAAAAGAGTTATTGAAGACTGATGCCTATTTCGATCGTTTAAATGGCGTTATGAATATCACTAGTTTTTGTTGTAGTGGAAAACGAGTGATCACTGTTCGAGCTCGTAACTGCATATATAACCAGTTATGGTTAATAACGCCCATCGCTATACGATACCCTGCGATGTGTGGCATAACCTAGGAAAAAGACCCAGCTCAGCATTTTTGCTGCAAGATCTCCTAAAAGATCATGCAGCGCTAATTTTCAGCTGGATCCCTAGTCCAGGTACCACCACGAACGCAGATTTACTATCATTTACATGCATAAATCGTTCGTAATTCGGGAAGATACGTATCTGATGTTGTCAGGATTTATTGAAAATTTTCGATGTGTTTCTTAAAACAAATTACGTTAAAACAATCACTCTATGCAAAATAATTAGTTTGGTAATAAATATTGTATTTACATTCAATAAATTTGCACAAATCACGAAAAAACACTCTTAAGACAACGAATTTTGGCAAAACTATTAGGTGCTTCGGTAATTGTTGTTGGCTGTAACTGTTCTTCAGGGTATCGCTGGTCTTCGTGATGGTTGTTACTTTCAGCTTCTGCAAGAATTTGTTCCTCAGTAGCTAAGGCGCACACGGCGACACAGTCACCTATTCCAATAAATTCCTCTTAAAAACGCTTAAAGTAAATTTTTGCTACTCTCACAGACATATTATATTGTATGTATTATACCGTTTAGAACTAAACCTGATATGAAGTTTACAACATGAGTTAATTTTGATACGAGATTGACCTTAAACGATTCGTGATATTAATGGAACTGAATCTGATATTGATCCATAACACTGCGTAACAGAAAAATAAAAGTTGAATGTTTCTTTTACTTCATGAGTCAATTCTTACTAATTTTGGGCTAAGAAAAGCATCTCTATATTTAAACCAGCAGTAATCCGCAAGCATTGCTTAATTCCAGCAACTCTGATATCTTTGTTCCATTACAGAAATATCTTGATGGAACCGTTCTCCATGCTCATCACTGACATCTCCGCAATTAGATGGGAAAAAATCAAGATGGGAGTGGAGAAAATGAAATTTTTAGGGACATATTGCAGCCGAGTTGATGGTATTTTTGTAGAAGTTCGGTGACCAATTGGGAGTAGTTATCATATCTTTTGTTTCCTAAAAAATCAAGATGGGGAGTGGAGAAAATGAGTTTTTAGGGACATATTGCAGCCGAGTTGATGGTTTTTTTGTAGAAGTTCGGTAACCAATTGGGAGTAGTTATCATATCTTTTGTTCCCTAAAAATCCATGTATAACTTAAGAGCTTCCCAAGCTTCCTTTTCTTTTTTCCGAAACTAAATCGAATGTAATGTCCTTTACAACTTGACGTATTTGTGACCCAACAAAGATGCCTTCCTTGAGCATCACTTAATTTAGGAAATTTGTCTCTTAAATATTTAAAAGCCTGGCGCTCTCGGTTCATGGATTTGACAAAATTATTCATCAAGCCCAGCTTGATATGTAAGGGTGGGAAGGGAACATTTTTTGTATCTAATTTACTATAGGACTAATTTTGACTCCGGAAAAATTTCATTGTTGCGCAGTGTAATTTGCGGATAAAATTTTTATTCTAATTCTCCTAACCGGCGCGTGCATATAAATCTTCAAAAGAGTCTAGAGATTGGTAATCAGGTTGGGCTTTTGGATTTATTTTTAAAGATATACTTATAGATAATAATATCGCAAAGTAGATTCAAACTTTGAACGTAAATTGTTTTTCTTCATTGATTGGTCAGATGGTTTCGTTCTAAATGTATTTGTTTTTAAAAATTTCCAAATAAGCTTACTACTATTGCCGGCTTTTTGTAGTTCTCTTCTCTCAAACTGATATTTCAACTTTTTAAGAAGGTTGTTGCAAAAGTTTCTGTATCTTTTATAAGTAACGGCAAGTATGTCATTATTAGGCGTTTGTTGTAGCTTACGATCTCTTGGTAATTGCAAGAATCTGTTTCGGACAGCATCGATAACAGGTTGCACCCTCCATAATCTATTTATGGTTTGTTCTTCAGCTTGGTTCACCGCAGTAACATCTACACAATGCAAGTTTGTCCTGAGTAGGAAAAACCGCTCTCTAGGCATTGCATTTGCAATCGTTTCATACCTGTATTTTTCGCTCCAAATCATCTTCAGTCTTGGTAATTTTATACACCCAACAATGCCATGTATTCCGAAAAACTTTTTTATATCTAGTAAAGAACAAACAGGTTTCATTTGTCAGAAGAGGAAGCACTTGAATATTCGGGGTTTTCTTCAATAAACTTGTCCAAATCGATTTCGTCGTCGTCATCGCCTTCGTCCCCAGGGTCGGAATGTTCGGCACCTTATCTGAGAGGTTCTGTTCATAGATACAATCAAGTACCTCTTTTTCACTTAGGGATAGTGGGACGCCAATAATTATGATCCTCGGTCGGCGCTTGGATGGTTCTTCGATTGTAAGGCCCGAGGATGCTAATTTATTTGAACATCTTAGTTTATCGATATCCCCTTTATTTTCGGTGCTTATCACACACAGACACCTCCGTCTCTAACCTTCTTTAGGCCACGAACTTGTAACTTAAAGGCCTCTGGTGAAATAGTCTTCTGCACAAGTGCCTTGGTCCCGTCACTGGTTTTAGTTTTGTCGTTAGGGTAGATGGCAATGGCGCTCAGGTTTGCTGGACGGACCAGATTATCAGCTCCTTTTTTGACAATGTTATATTATAAGAGGTTTGTTCTGCTGGCTGCAATTTCGTCTCAACGGTCTGCTTAAATTGGTCTAGTGCTTTTGTGTGACTCTGTTGAGCCTGAAGGTACTCAATTCTATCATGGGCCTGGATCATCTGCTTAAGCGACTGGTACATAACTGCCATCTGGGATCTACCGTTTGATACTTTTCTGCACAGATTGTTTACTCGGAGTTTTTGGTCCGAGTTCATTTTTCCCTCCCCAACTATTGCGCAGACTTCGTTTAATACATCACCTATGGTTCCCAACCATCTCTGAATTTCCGCCGTCGGCACAACTTCATTCGGTAGCAGTGGATATTGTGCAGCGTTCAGGCAAGCTTGTCCATTGCACTGGCCACAAGCTAAAGAACATAGTAGCCCTGATTTTCGGCATCCACAGCGGGAACCACAACCGTTTTTGCAATTGCAAAATATTATATTTAGTAGTTCGGTTGGTGCTGGAGGTAATAACGTTCTTATGAGCTCCAGGATTCCATTTTCAAGAATCCAGCCCCATTCTTGAGGTTCTAAGTCATTCCCTAACCACGTTTGAATCTGGTAGTAGACGCGATTTATATGTTGATGTGCTGCTACACTTGTTGGTGGAAGTGTTGACAATTGTACAGGTTTATTTAGTTTCGTTAATTTAATGAATTGCGTGTAGCGAAAATGATCAATGTTGTCCTCAGATTTTGGAGCATTATATAATGCCAACAGGATGCGCATTCCATTTTCAAATAATGTTTGTACCGGGCAGTTTTCTTGTTGAAATACTTCCACCAGTTTATCCAAATTGGGAATTTTCTCCAATGCTCTAGTAACAGTTTTTTTTCCTTTTTTTAAATAGCGCAGAAGTCGTGTCACAGCCACTAAATGCGTGTAAAAATAGAATGTGTTTTATAGTACGCGGATATTGATCAAAACTTTTGGAAGAGTATATTTTCGTCTTAACATTGCCTTTCCCAACTTTTTTAAAGAAAATTTCCTGTTGATGTGATTGAGTACGCCCAATTAAAATAACGAGCAAATCAATATCTTCTCCTTTGATGACGGCAGTCTTTTGATGTTCTGATAATGCAATAGCTGTCTCGATGATGAGAACATCAGCATCATCTCTGGCTTGTTTTGTTGTGATATTAATAGTTTTTAATTTTTCGACAAGCATGTAGATAAATTTTGTTTTATTAGACCGATTTGATAAAAATTTTTCTTGGCTGATTGGCACAATCATTGTTTCGTCAAAACAAACTTCATACGATTTAGAAACTGCATTTGTTGTTCCATCGCTTTAATAATATCTTTACTATTGTCCGAATACCCGTCAAATACAATAACAATTTCTGAATCATAATGTGTTTGTAAATATTAAATGTATTTATCTAAAATAATGGAGAAAGTATCGTCTTTGCTCCATACGGCGCGATGCAGAAGAAATCCACCGTCGATGATGTATGTTACATTATTTTCATCAAGCTCGATATCGACATTTATCATATTGTCATATAACGTCGCTTTCGTGGTTTTTCTCATGCCATTACTATCAAATAAAGATGTTGGATACGGGCTTACTTCATATTGAAGATATTCATGTAGATTGCTTTCAAATTTTTTGCTTACAGTTATTCTCTGGAAAAGTAACAACGGATCTACAGAGACGTTACAATCATTAATATTGACAGATTTGTTAACGGCTGAAAGCGACAAAACCTTATCGACGCGTTTTAACTTTATCTCATTAAAGTTCAAAACAATTATCTTTTCCATAGATTACAATTCGAGTTCATGGGCTCTGTGTATATATCTCAATAGTATGATACTTTGCTTCAGCAGCGATCAAATCATACTCGTAAAGTATACGTTCCTTACTAATCCTCCTAAGGAATCGTTGCGTTCTTCTGCTTTTTTAATTACGTTCTCTATAAACGCTAGAGTGCTTACATTACTTATTATCCGTCTATACTTCTCCTTTTTTTTCCTTTCCGCTACTTCATTAGCTTCTTGGCCACAAAATAAGCACATTTTTTTAAAATCAAACACTTCGTTTTGTTTTACGAGGTGCACTTGGCGTTGAAGGTTCACCCTCTTCTGTGCGTCGTTTCGATGCAACAATAGCATGTTTACTAATGTACACTTTTCGACATTCGGAATGTACATTCACAGAACTTAAAGTATTTAAATAGTCTATATGTCCATCATTTCTTTCAATACTTGCAGTTTTTAAAGTTTGTAAACCACGTAAAACATTACGGAATTAACACATTCGGGTCTTCGGCAATACTTTCACTTACAGCATCGATATTTTCAGCAGAGCAAGCGAAACGATAATCTCTTACAATATTTGCAACCGCTCCAGTCTCTTCAAATTTCTTCACAATTTTGCCAATTGCTTGCGTAGTTGGACGATTATGTAAACTAAAATCTCCTCTTAAAGCACGATATGTGGCTCTGGCAGAATCACCATTTTTGTAGTATGTTTTGATAATTTTTAAGCGTTGTGTGATAGATAAGCGATTCAATTTCGTCAATGTCAGACTTTCAACTGAAAAGAAAAAAATTGCTTTAACAACTTAGTTTCACAGATGTCGAATTCCAGTCCTATACTTTTGAAACCACGAAATGGATAACCCTGTATAATAAAGTAATGTTAGTTAAGTGAAAGAGCTTAAAACTTGTGTCATAGTGAAAATAAGAAACATAATTAATTTATTTCTTTTATTGTAATATTCTACAGCATTGTTTTGAACATAGTCTTCTTTTTCGTAATCGTTTACTGCACCACTTAAAATTCTATTTGTGTTCTTACACCAACTGTACAAAAAAAGATTGCGGGACACATCTTTTATATAATTAGACAATTGAGTATGATGTTGCTCACAACTTATGAAACTAAAATTACAATGTAAGAGCAATAAAGTTTAAATATATTTTTTTATATTATAAAGATTACTTCTATTTTTTAAAAACAAATATTACCACATCTTGGATTTTAGAAAACATTTCTATAAATTTTATTGATGGGTATATGAGGCAATGTTTACCCGGAATCCTTTTATTTCTAAGAGTAAATTCAAATTCATTGCAATCATTAGTGCACATAGTATTTTTACATTTTTTGCAATTTTTAAATATTTTAGTTTTCGCTTTCTTTATTACATACCCTGTGTGACGTTCAAAGAGGAACGTTCGGAGTTCGGAGAGAAGTAGGTCGCGCTCGAACACGGAGTAGGTAGGTAGGTAGACCCGGAGTTACGGCAAGCGTGGCCCTGGACTTGAGGTTAGGGCCCCAAGGTAAAGTGGGCCCTTAGCTTGTGTGGGTCCAATATAAGGCGTAGCCCGAGACTTGGCTCTTGAACTAGAATTTAAATTGAAACAAATAATAACACAACGAATATAATTTAAAATGTAACTATGAACGAAAATGGTGCTTGTGAATCTTGTGCTATAATGCAATCAATTCGAATCTAAACACTTCTATAGATTGTTTAAACAGTTTCCCGTTATATTACGAGAATTTTATGCGTATGAAATAATATGCACGATAAACTGAGCGCTTCGTGTTTAAATTACTCCGACACAGTCATTCGGCAATAGCGACATTTTGCGAATGACTCGAGATGCAAGTCACGGCGCATAGGCCACCGCGCACCCCGCGCTTGAGTCACAAACCACTATTTTAATGAAATACCCACTATTTTAGTGAGTACAACGTTACACCTGTAACAACATGTTTTTAATAAATGTTAATATCTTATTCCAAACAGAAAAGAGAGTAGACCCACTTAATTGCAAATAAGTCTATATTCCTTATTAACTCTCAAAGTCCCAAAAAATTGGTATTGCAAATTGTAATATCAAAATTCTGCAATGTATTCGAAGTGAAAGGAGTGTCCAGATTTATGTCTTCTGTTTCATGTGACTGATGTACTACATCTGTATTGTCAATTTCTTGTAGAGGTGTTCTACGAGTTTTATAAAATCATGTAAAAAGAAATTATAAGAATTCAGAATCAAAAAATGGTTTAATTTAGTACTAAGCCACATCTTGTCAATCAGTTAACATAGCATTATGCTATAGGTAATTTGCTTATGTATGTTTATTGACTATAGAAATCTTCAAAATAGTTCCATAGTTAAATTGTTTATATCTTATAAATAAATCAACAAACACTTGTTTTGAATTGAATTCATTATTTTAGTATCAAGGAAGCCATTTTATTGCACGCATCTTGGTTACGCAGCGGACTGCATTGCACTTGGGTTATGGACGTAAAGGAGTTAAGGTTGATAGTTGGAGGGAAAACGGAATTGGAATTCGCCTCGACTACGTCTGTGGGCGTCTTATACGGTAGGCTGCGAATGGCCACTTTTATTGGTCGCTCCTGGTCCGGGCTGTAGCAGTGCCAGGACAGTGATTTGTCCTAGTTGGAGGCTCGGACCATATACCGCTGTACAGCTCGGTATTCCTGCTCGGTTTTGGGAAGGAACCACACCCTTCCCGAGCGGTCTTGCATTCGGCGCGTGGCCGTGGATCCGCTTAATAGCCTCGAAGTGTCCTGTCCAATTTGATAGACAGTCCACCACTATAGGCGGGTAAGTGGATCGGGGGCGGTCTGGCGGCGTCGCGCGCGGCGTGGCCGTCGATGCGGCGGCTCCGGCGTATGATGTGGAGGGCTGCAGCGAGTTAGGCCGCGACATCTCCATCGGTGAGTGTACGCGGGTCGGCGTCGCTTGTCGACTGCGTATCATTTGGCGGTGAGGTAGGCGAGGCCGGGGGGTCGGCGCGGGGAAACGCGCTGAGGGGGAGCTCCGCAGGGAAGGAGCTCGCGGTGCGTCCGAGCGGACGACGGTGTGGCGCGGGGAGGCGGGGGGGCGAGTTGCGAGCGGCTTGTTCTTCGTCGCTTGTTTCTTCGCGGTCCTCAGACAAGCTGTCGAGGACTCTTGGTTTGAGGAGGACGAGGTCAGCAGCGGAAGCGGCGGCAGAGGCGGACGGGAACTATGCGCGTAGAATTTGGCGGCTACAGGAGATATTGCTATCTCAACTAGAGCAATGTTGGACAAATATCGAGTTGGTGTTCCGTGCGAACTTCTGCGTGCTATTTTTAGGCACGTGCCGCGCCGGCGGCGGCGCAAGCACGCCCCGCGCAGCCCTTCAACCGCTCGCTATGTCCCTGCATTTTGAATCTTATATATCTTGGACTTACATGCTCTAAAGGGCAATAGTGATCTATATTTAATGCAGAAATTATTTAACCACACAACAGAAGCCGTGCATCAACTAGAATCTGTTAAGTAGGAGAGAATGCTATTCCTTCCAAAGTTCTGACACGACTCAGAGCAACGTACACTAGTCCTTTAGCGAAAATTTTTTGCCTAAATCTATAACAGCTTTTTCTAGAGTTGTTCCCTGGAACTTGTACACTGCAACTGCCCAACTTAAAATCCAAAAGTAACATTCGGCGTTCATTTATTCATAACATCTCTATATCCTCTAGTTGCTTGAATTGTTGCAACAATGGGTATCGGTACCCATCTATTTTCATCTTTAATTTTACTTCCAATTGTATCATCATCAAACTGAACTAACACACATTCCGGTAATTCCTCTTCTTCAATTTGTTCTCTCCGAAGAACAGGCCATTTAAATTTTGTAACAACACCCATTGCTCCGTTTACGACACCGTCTGATACCGATATATTTCGCCTTAGCATAACACGAGCTTCTTCAGCTAACTTTAGCGTTGAAAATAAACCTCTACAGTTGTTTACATCGCTTGGTATTACGTTTGGTGGTGGCGTCTTTTCATAAGTGGCGACCTCAGGGGACTCATCAACAGAACTTACGGTATAAACTTTTTGTAGTTTAGAACTTTGTACTGTCATTAAATTGTAATAATCACCAACATGTTTAACGGTGGGGTGGGGTTAACAGCAACTCCGTCAGCGAAGTCCCCTGTCAAAGGTATTCTGTGTCTTTCACACAATAATTCAAGATGACTCGTAGTCAACTCACCGACACGCAATTTGTTTAGCAAATCGATTCTGCATCATTTTGTTGGCGCATGTTTATTGTTAATTCACAAAACTAAAATTGATGCCATAAATAATTTTCGGCTGCGTAAAGCACCAGTTTCCTTTGACCGGAGGCAATTGCATTATATCACCAAACAGTAGTAAGTTTACTCCGCCAAATAACTTTACATTGTTTTTATAAACGTAAATGTATGATGCGCAAGTTTTCATAAGATACCATCGAAACCTCATCAATTATGCCTGGCCAATTAATATAGCGCCATCTACGTCTTTCTTGTTCGAGCTCATTTCGATTTGAACGTTTATAGGACATGTTGCCTTTCTCAATAGGTAACAAAAATACGGAATGCAGAGTCTTACTAAATATCTGGCGGACAGCGACCCCGGTTAAGGATGCTACTTCCACAAATATAGGTTTTAGCAGAGGGTCAACAGTCGAACTATAACAACGTACGATATGTTCTACGACTAATTTTAACAAGTGTGACTTATCGCTACCGGAACCTCCCGTCATAAAAAGCAGCAATTGTTCATTGGTGCCATTTAAATCGGCTTCGACCGCAGTAAAACCCTTTTGAAACAAACGTTGTTGTTGAATATTAAGTCCACGTACAGTATTGATGAACACATCATTAGGCATCATTATTCTTTCACCATCATCATCGCACTGATAGCTAATATCAATAATTTCTTCATCTGCACATAGCAGACCTTCATTGTCAGTGGCAAGCGTATGTCTAGCAGCATTTAGTTGCTTGATCTAACGCTTGTTGCATGAGCAAATTCTTTTGGATTAACATTAGCTTGCAAAGGTCGTAATTCAGTTTGCCGTCTCAATGCGCAAGACTCTGCAGTTTCGTTATCCAGTAAGAGGCTTGATTCTTCTCGAAAAGTTAGATGGCATACAAGTAAACTGTAATAATAACTTACTTTATTACTCAAAGTATAGTAACTTGTTCTGAGTACATATAAAAATACAAGTAGTAAGGATTTTTGTCATCTTAAACTAAGTAAACAATATTAAAAAGTACAAGTAAATGTCGCGGTCGCGTTGTGACGCCCTGGTGTGCTCCGCATATCGGAGCAGGCGTCACTTCATCCGCTGAGGATGGTGCGGTACTGTATTCGTCGTCTCATGTGTTGTTGGTTGTGCGCGTCTAGCTCTGCCGCCACCCCGCCGCATTATATGTATATATTTTGTCCATTATTGAATTTATTTATTTGATATTTTTGTGGTGTGTTTCTTTATTAATTTGGTATATTTAATAAATTATTTTGTTATTGAAAAAATATGAGTCACACGACAGGTGGCACGTGTCAATTATTATATTTGTATTTTTTGTATATTGTTGTTGTTATATTATATGCATAGGTACCTAAAATTTTGTATGGTACCCTCGGTGCGTGAGCCATACTCGCTCTTGACGGTTTTTTTTTACATACATAATATAAAAAATTGAGTACCCAATGTAATTAATTGGACTTCTGGCATCTAACACTCAGTAAACAATATACTAGTAAAAAATACAAGTAGTAAGGTAACATTGGATTTCTGTCATCTAATACTAAGTATAAAAAATGAAAAAATACAGCTATATTATTTTTATTATATACACATTAAAAATAAAATGACTTCTTGCTCACAAGAGGCAGCTTATTGGAGCCGCAATGATAGAAAATTGACTAATTAAGTCTCTATAATTTCTCAGAAATTTGTAATAAAATATTTTTTTACTTAATTTGTACTTATTTATTAGGAGATAGCCACTATCTAATAATAGATATGACCCTCTGTAATCCCCTCTTTCAAAACGTGCAAAGCGTCTACTATTCTGATATATAGTAGAATCTTCAGTTGATCCTGGTCACCGGGCAACTAAATCAGTAAGGTTTGGAGAGCTAATTGTTTGCATATTTATTGACATATAACATTTCCTATTCCTGAATAGCTCGGCATCATTTCCATCTAGGTTCATTAAAAACAAAAATTTAGAAGCAATCAATAGTCAATGTTATATTATACATAAATTAGTAGTGACCTGGTGATTGTATTTTTATTTGTTTACAATCAATACAGCCTAATACGTTAGGAAAAACGTGCACTCTGCAGTTTGCCTTTCAATTACAAACTATCAATTGCTCCTGTTCCGTATCTGGGAATACTATGAATTCGTGATGTAATTCACACTGTCACAATAGCTTCGTAGACCACTATATATCTGTTACTGTTACTGCCTGCAAGTGGCTTTTGAGATCAATCGCGACAATCTATACAGTAAATTTAAAAAAACATCCTACCAACTTAAGTCTAAAAACAACGTTTATCCGTTACCGTAATTTTTGCAATAACTTGTTAAAAAAACTAAAACTCCAATATGAGCGGAACGAATTTTACAAAACCAAAAGGGATCTCAAAAAAACATGCCACTTAGTCAAGACAGTCGCGAATATTAACACTGAAATCTAAACCTAGAGTTACTAAAACTACTCAGCAATCCAGTTCACTCTGTTAATGCTGTCTACGATTATTTCGCGAATATAGGTAAGAATCTTGCAGAAAAGATAACTCTACCGCCCTTAGATTACTCATCAACATTTGGGTCATTCGTTTCTCCAAAACTAAATTCAATGTCATTATGAAACGTTGACTGTAATGAGGTAGAACTCACCATAGCTAATCTCAAAGAGAGATGCGCCGATGGTTGGGGGCGCATACCAGTGTCAGTCATTAAAGCTTCTAGTCATATATTGGCACTCATTCTCACCTACATTTTTAACCTCTCTATTGCCAAAGGATGATCGAGACAATTATTCAGACGTGTAGATAGAAAATGAGTTGACAACATCCCATGTGCTGCAAAGAGATCCAAATGATTGCCGGCATTGACCAAATTTATATTTGAATGTATCTTTAGATTGATATCTCCAATTAAAATAATGTTTTTAATCACGATGAACTGAAGAGCGCGGTCTAGACTTTTAAGACATCGTCAGTATTTTTGTAAGATTGGGCTATATAGAGCTAATAAAACCACTTCATCAGATAATTTTAGTAATATGCTGTTTGCCTCGTCAATGTTTGTAGAAACAACTGTAAAAAAAGAACATCTTTTTTGTTTTTGGACTTAAGCTTTCCGAAATCAAAATGCGTTTGGGGGGCCCAGTCAACCTTAGTCTTTCGGTAGTCAGTGGATTCTCTTTGTTAAATATTCTGTACTTACTGATTATTCTCTCCTTCGTAAGTACGCTATTAAAATCAACAAGTACGGTCTTGTATGCCGGGTCACGTGATGTGAAACGGAAGACATCTTTGACCTCGTGGGGCTGGACGTTTATGTCTAAGATTGTACCAGTCGCATCCTTCATGATCGTGCTGAGCAGGTTGTCTTTAGTTTCCGGTTTATTGACGGTAAATTTCGAATTTCGATGCAAGTTGATCTATCTAGAGATACTTTCATAATTAGAAAATCTATTCTGTATGAGTTGTAGGTTTGCAAGGTTTGCCTGCCTTTTTTAAGAATGTATTTTAAAAACATACGTATTCAACTAATACATTAACAATAATTTTAGCGGGGATCTTTGTAATTGTGTTCACAATCTATTTAAACCCTCCAAATGATAGCTGTCCAATGACTGGATGTTTACCCTATGTCAAAGCGAAAAGAAAACACAAATCTTTTTTTCTTTTATTAAAATAATTCAAACAACTTTTTTGAATAAAATCATTTTGGTCAATATCTGTTATTGCCCCATTTAAAATTTTGCTACTATTTTTACACCAGCTATATAAAAGTAACTTACACGATAAATCAGTAATTAATTTGGACAATTCTGCACCATGCTGATCACAACTTTAAAAAAAAATAAAATTACAATGTACCTGCAATATTGTTTTTATGTATGTTTTTAATATTAGGTATATTACTTTTATTTCTTAAAATATATGAGACCACATCGTGAATGTCGGATACCATCTCGATTGCTCCAGTAGAAGGATATGTAAGGAGCCTTTTTCCTGTAGTTCTCTTTCTTTAAAGTAAAATGGTTATTATTAATTTTATTGGTATAGACATTTTTTTGCATATAACACAAAGTTTGGAAATAGTCATTGCCTTTTTTATTACGTAGCCGGTTACGTATTTTAAAATCTCAAATATTTTAATATTGTTTTTTGTGGCCAATTCCAACCAAGATGTGGTCATTAACTAGGTCATTGTAATGTATTTCAATAGGATGACAATTTGAGTGGATATTTTTATAAAAAATATATTTTTTAAGGAACTCAATAAAATATTGCAGAATCCTCTTCACAATTGGATCCTTTAGAGTGGCTGCTTATATAATTCACTACTACACGCAGTTTCGCATCGGTTAAGCATGGTTAGTTTTCGTGGCTTATTATCTATTTAAAGGCGGAATTACATTATTGTGTCGTGGTGTGTCGTGACGCGTCCGAAGTATATCGGATACATACATTTAGTATGAGTAGAATTACATTATTAAAGTGCCACGTGTCGGGGCGCGTTGTGTCGTGACGGCGATCGCTCGGTTTCGATCGGCAACAGAACGGTGGTGGGGGCTATGACGCGTCAGAGCACTCCACACAAGTATGTTTCTGAGAATCTCGCGCAGTACAGCGCGTTAAACTGAATTTTGGTCATCCTGAAATACTGATGAAATCTATCATCATCACTTTCTAATTCTTTCACTAGTAAATGATATTCGCTTCGACTCTCTCTCAGTTCATTTACAGGATGAACCCAATATCTTCTCTTCTTTCTTTTCTTTTTAAATAGATTTAATAGAAGCAGATACGCAAGATTTTCTTCAAAGTCACTTTCCGAGTCGGAGGAAAACATTGTAGACTGAAACGTGCTTAATCTCCGAAGGCCACCGTTATATTGGCCCGAAATAACGTCAGAGCGCGCCCCGACACGACAGAATAGTATGCACACTCGTCGTCACGCCAGAGCACATCACAACAGACCACAACACAGTAATGTAATTCCGCCTTTACGATCATGGATAACCGATGTATTCTTTCTATATTTCAAATAGAAAGAATACATATATTATAGAAAGAATAGATAAATTCTAGTTTTCACACAACACGTTTACGAAGATTTTTATTAGATGATAATGAACCTTTTCGACATGTTGTGAATCAATGAATTGCCCCTAGCACGGTAAGTAAATAATTGTTTGTGATTTTTAGTAGGTAATATAGGGCGTCCCAAGGCGATGCCGAAATCCCATGGAGGAAAAGGACCTTAATTATTGTAGCTGGTACATTTTACTGAAAGAAGACTTTATTTTATTCTTAAAAACAATTTAAACTGCATTAAAACATTTTTAAATAATTGCCTGGTTATTTTTATTTATTTTATTTAAACAAAAAATATACATTTTAATACAACATTACAAAAATTGTTAAAACGGTGCAACAAAAACTCATCTGAGTTTGTCCGTACACCGGCACTCATCGTTCAGCGCTCTGAATTCCTAATTATACTTTTTTAGGTAGGTAAGTACGAGTACGATATGCGTAGATGTGTAATTAATAAGAACAAAATATGTGAGGGTAGTTACAAAATAGTACCTATTACAGGTGCCTCACTGCACTGATGTGACGCATTAGACCAGTTTAAATAAAACATAAACAGGGTGTTCCAAATAACATTTCATACTAGTAGGAAATATTTCTTGAGTTTTTCTTTTATGTTCTTTGGGTTGATTTCTTGCTTTAACTTGTAGGGCAACGTGTTTAGCAATGTACGAACAATAAACTCCAGGGTTTGCCTGCCGTACAAGTTGTTACATCGGGGAGTTATAAGTTTGGTGTTTCAACCAGGATTCCAACCCGGTACCTACACGAGAAAATCACACTGTAGTTTTATGATACCGATTGGAAGGCTTCATTTTAAAGAACATTTTTTGCTAAATAACATAGCATAAATAAAAATAAAAGGAAGACCATGAATATTAAGATTTTTATTACAAAATTTATCATGCTCAAAATGATTCCCGTATGCTCAAAATGAGTGGCATCGCCGTGAGCCGTTGACTAAACACGTACCAAGATTATCTTCACCTGACGGCCTTTAAATTATTATTTGGATTGTCGATTGAACCAAATTGTCATGACTAGTTAATGTGTGATACGAATTTAGGATGCCCAACACACAGATGTATTTTATGATTCTTCATGTCACCAAACAAGTCTTCATTCTTGACGTAATATTTGATATTTTCGGAATTCTCGGTGCTCGACACAGGAGAACTTTTCGATGTCGCCAATACAACAAATATCGAAGCGCTTCAAACGGCGATATTGTAACGTTGAACGTTTTGTTGATATTTTAGTCTAGTCGACAAGTGGAAAATGATACAAAATAGATCACAACAGGCTGCACTTCATTCCTGCTTTTCTACAGCTGCAACTTTTGCTGCAGCCAGATGTTGTGCAGCTGCAGTGAACTAGTTTTAATAATTCCGCTGGCGCCAATGGTTCCGTTGTCCTTGTGGGCAGAAACAGAGTCTCCGTCTTTTCCCATCCCTAATCTTCAGCTCTTAAAGGATTATTAAGCCATGTCTGCACTTGATAATAAGTTCTCAATGCATGTTAATGTGTCGCTGATGCGGTAGGTGGCAATGTTGCCAAATTTACAGTTTTTGTATTGGTGACACTGACCGAAAACCGGTCAATTCTACATTGATTTATAGAATTTAGATCAGATCCAAATAATTTTAACATTATTCGTTCTTCAGCTTGACTTGTTGACCGAGGCTCATAGAATTCTTGAACTTCTTGTCTTACAGTTGATTCTTTTTGAATTAAATTTAACAAGCTTTGTTTTCCTTTATTGAAGATGGAGCTGACTGTATCGCAGCCAGTAAAAGCATGAGCAAACATTAATATATTCTTTAATTTGTTATTTTTTCCAGCTTCATAAATAACATCAGGTTTGCTTAGAATATTTGGCTTCCACATTGCGATATGTTTGTCGTTTGGAGTTAAATCGATTATTAACCCTTGGCATGCCTGGTGGGCATAAGTTACACGCTATGCCTGGTGGGTCTCTCAGACCCCGATTTCAAAATAGCATTTTTTCCTATAAATGTTATGATGTAAGGTGATTTAATGATTCAAGACGCATGCTTAAAGGGCAAAAAAGAGATAGTAAAAAAAAACACATTAGAAATTAATCAACTTTATTAAAATATTTGAAATTAAACTTTAACTCACATTTTTAAGCAACATTTCGTGACTATAACTTTGTTAACATATAATTAGTATCAAAAGTAAAGAGATCATAATCAGACTTTAATCCAGTGTAAGGCACTATCATATACTTAATCTAAATCACAAAATAATTAGTCTTCATCACTTGCATTTACACTTTGTAAATCTTTGGATTGGTAACACTTTGCGCATTGAAAAATCGAGTGGTCAAGACAAATGTGACAACTACATGTCTCACAAATGTACTGGGTTTTCCGATCTTTTTTCACAGGACAAACGTGGCATCTTCGCTTTATTCCAGGAGTTGATTTTTTCAACGGTGGGCAACCTTGATCACCTGTGCGTTCGGCTATTCTTTTACGAAGATCAGTGGAAAGGCGAATATTCGATTGTCTTGATTTCAAATGTGGTTCAAGAAGCGCTAAAGCCAAACCCTTTATAAAACTTCTTCGATTGCTCTTATCTTCTGGAATGTTAAGTATTTGGATAATTTTGGCATTGATTCCAGCAGTATTTAGCATCCAAAAAAACAAAGTCAGTGGCCATCTTCTTGAGTTGCGCGACACATCATAAGAACGTATGAGTTTATCGACATTGTCTACGCCGCTCTTTGTCCGATTGTAGAAACTTATGATCTCAGGTTTCTGTTTTGCGCCAGTAGCTTCGTCAATTTCCATTTGATGATGGAGAGATGACAGCAGAAAAACATTTTTTCTGGGTTTCGGAACATAAGATACTAAAGTCAAATCTTGTTGAAATCCGAACATTGACGAATTCTCTTCGCGCTTCCCGGCTTTGAACTTTTCAGGTATACAGGTTTTGTTGGATTTCATTGTACCAACTGCCGTAAGTTTATGATGATTTAGCAAATGTTGATAAGTGGGATAACTTGTGAACCAATTATCCATTGTCACATTGCGTCCTGATCGGGAAATCGGTGTCAGAAGACGATCAACTACATCATGTGGCTTGTTACTGACTTTATAGTCTCCTTGGGGCTGATCTCCTGCGTAAATTTCTAAATTCAAGGAGTAAAATGTAGCAGCATCTACAAGCGCAAATATTTTAATGCCATATTTGGCAGGTTTACTCGGTAAGTATTGACGGAATTTGCAACGTCCTCGAAATGCCACCAGTTCTTCGTCAATCGTTAGATTCTCAAAAGGCGTATAATGCAATTGGCAATTAGCAACAAAATCTACAAACAGTTTACGAAATGGTGCCAATCTATCTTGTGCTAATCTTTCTTCACGAGAATTGGCATCGTCGAATCTCAGATGATTGACAATGAAAGAAAATCTTCTTAGACTCATTGTCATGGGAAAAAGAGCAATGCCTGTGCCATCATTGGACCACAGATCTTGTAAGTTTTGTCTAGCCGATTTAAAAAGCCCTGCCAAAAAAAGAAGACCAATTGTGGCACGTAGTTCTATCATAGAAACATCACAATATGAATATTCATTAGAAGCATTTGAATTCTCTCTAGTTTTTTTTATCCTTGTATTGGTATGACACAAAATATATGACAACATTGACTCATTTATAAAGAGTTCAAAACATTCTAATGGAGTCTTTGCATTTTTTGCTTGACCATTTACTCCCGGAGTGCCCGTCAATATATTTTCACTACGTGTTCGTACATTAGGTCTACGTGGATTTTTAAACCATATTGTTCCATCTTTACCTCTGTTAGTTTCTTCTGTGGGCACAGTCGCAAGGATGGACAGAGGCACCTCCATTTCAGAATCCGAAGAGGTGGAGCCTGCATCATTTTCTTCCTCCTCAGTATCAGCTTCTTCACCCTCTAGAGCAACGTCAAACTCTTCTCCACTTGAATCAAATGCAACTAAGTCTTCCTCATCCAACTCTTGGAATAATAAACTAGCTATATCCTTGTCTGTTAGTTGTTCATTCATGATTAAACTGAAACAAAAAATAGAATAGGATAATGTAATGTACAAACTAATATTATTTAACGGACAGATGCCAATATTTGTAAGAAAAAAGAAAAATAAATACTTACAAAATAAAGTCACGCCGTATGCCTGGTGGGGTCTGTGGGACCCGCACGCACTTTACGCACGTCCTTTTACGCTCGTAGCTCGCCGCGGACTGGGTAAGCGGGCGGAGGGCATTCCGCGGTTAGTAACGGCCAGCTACTAAAAACGGTGAGGCTCGAAATTCAAATTTAAACGAACTACAACGGTTCGCGCGTTGGTGTGGGTCTGACAGACCCTACCAGGCATGCCAAGGGTTAAAGTTGCTAAATCGACGTCAGTGCCCACAACAATGACTTTCTTTTGAGATTGTTCAGCTACATTTAATGCTGTACGGAATATTAGTGTATCTGCATCTTCTATAGCTTGACAAATCTTCAGATTTGCTTCTTTTTTTAAATAAGTTATCAAATACATAACAAATCTAGCTTTGTTTTTCATGTAAGATAAGAAAAACTCCTTGTTTCTTGGAATGATCATGCTCTCGGTAAATTTAATTTCTTGCGAAGTTTTGTTACGTACTCGTCTGTAGCGTTCATATCATTTGACACCAAAATTTTCTGTGTTGTATCCATCAAAAACTGTTGTGGCATTACGTGAGTAATGTTTATAGATATAAGATGTATAATCTTCAAAAATTGGTTGAAATGTAACATTTTTACGCCAACTCACTTTATGTAAAAGAAATCCTCCATCAATAACGAACTCATATTCAGAAGGATCCGGTTGAACGAAGGTTGTAGACTGTAATGCTTTGTATAACTCGGATTTATTGCTTTCTCTCATCAACCCTTTATCATTAAATAAACTCATAGGGAATGGAGCTAACTCATGGAGTAAAGTGATTTTTACAAAATCTTTGTTGTCAATCATAGCCGCTACAATTCGTTGAAATAAAAGTAAAGTGTTAACAGTAATCGACTCGTTATCGATGACACTGACTGGTTTTGTGTTCGCCAGAGTTGTTTTCACGCAGTACTTTTTGCTAAATTTATATGAGTCTGCATCCATTCCAACCATTGTGGACATACTTTTCAAGCCTTTCTCTACTGCTTTATGACAATCTATTGTTGAATCGCCAACTAACCTGGTGGAAAGAGACATGAGTTGGCCAGGTCTTTCATCAAAAACTCCATGTTCCTGAAGCCAATTTTTGAATGTGTTTTCTCCTGTGCCTCGGAGAGCATGTTAAGCCATCTGTCCTGGTTATTATCACTAATTTACCTAAACCTACATTGAGCAGCATGTTGATTCTAAACTCTAAATTGTAGCCAGTGTCCACCAGTGGGATGGGGAAAAAGAGCAATAAAGTAAACTATAAAAAATGATATGGGTAAACCAATTGGTGTAGATTTAAATTTACCTGCATATTCTCTGATGACCCTTTGTATTTTAGGTGTTATAGTAGCACTTGTTGGTGGTGTCTAAATAGTTATAATATCAGAATCTAATTCTGCGATTCGTTGCAGCAGCATTTCTTATTGCGAAACTGGTATAAGGAAATTCAAGAGCCAGTATATAATGAGCAGCAACTGCCATGCATAGAAGATTATTCTAGAGATTATAAAAAGATTAGCTACCATAATTTACATTTAATTTTCTTCAAAAAATGACACATTTTTCAAGAAAACGCTGGTTCATGTGTAGTGGACTGCAAGTGTAAGATTGTGCGATCTCCGCCCTTAACAACAAGTAATCTTAAATGACTACACCAACCTCGTGTCTCCGACGATGACAGATGCTCGCTCTGTGATAACTGGATGGCGGCGATTTGGTGATAGTTCTTTGTTCTTGATACTTGAGGAATTCTCGGGAAAACGTTTTCTTTCTTAATTACGGAGATCACAGTAAGTTGTAGATATGCGTGGTACGACCGGCGAGAACGACTCTTTTCGATTCAGTAATGTCGAATAATAATGGCCGGTTGCTTGTCAATGAGCGACAGACATCGGAGTGACAGATTTTACGACATTAAGGCATTTAGCTGCCTTTGATTATATAGGCCTCATAAAATATAATTTCGATAAATAAATCAAATTGGTCTTATTTATATGACGACAACTGCATACAAGATCCTTCAGAAGAGGATGAAAACAAAGTATAATTCCTCTACTTTCACGAGCTAGATCAATCACTTCCAAATTTTGAGTATGACTTACATGACCATCTAGAGTAGTAGTAGCTCCGGAAAATTTGACGAATTTTTAAACCAAGTCAAAAATATTTCTGATGTCATCCAGTTTCGAGGATTGCAAACTGCTGTAGTACCTGGTGGAGCATGATCTAACAGTTCAAGCTTCATTCGTTGTTTTGGAAAGCCATCAGTGGAAGCATGTCATTCAGCAGCGCTAAAACATATTTCTACAGTGATAGTCTGTCCTCGTTCAGCGTTCGTCATGATAATGAACGCACTTTTTTTTTATCGAAAATAAAGCGGGCAAACGAGCATGCGGGTCGCCTGATGTTAAGCGATTACCGCCGCCTATAAACATTTGCAACACCAGAAGCATTGCTAGTGCGTTGCCGGCCTTTGAGGAAAGAGTTGATACGCCCTTTAAATACCCCCATATTAAAACTCCCAGGAAAAACCCGAGCGGGAAGTTGATTCCACAATTTACATGTTCGTGGAAGAAAAGTTCTGGAGAATCTTGATGTCGTAGATGACCAACCATCAAGACGGTGAGGATGGAATCGGTCTCTACGACGCAAGCTCCGCAGCGAAAAGATAGATGGTGGTATCAGTTCAAACAGCTCCTCAGAACACTCGCCATTGTAGAGACGATAGAACACACATAGAGAACTAACTTCTCTTCGGTGCTCTAAAGTCTCCAACCGGTTCGCAAGTTAAAACTTGTTTTCGTCCTTTCATAGCTAATATTTTGCTCTTAGTTTTAGACATAACGCAAATTCCAGTTTCAACACAGTTATATATTTTGTCGCGGATCAATTCATACTTCTCATAATATCATAAATATCTCCGAGCAACTGATAGAATTTACTTACGACGACTTCATAGAACTCCATTGCTCTAGCTGCTGATGTGGCTTGAGGTTATACGATATTAGAAAGAAGAAGAAGAAGAAAGAAAGAAATATATTTATTCAAATTTTAGTGTTACAGGCAGTACAGTACAGGCAATGCAAAATAAAGGTGTCTGTAACCCTAAATAGGAAAGGTGTACGGCTCAGCATAATGCCGCTAATTGTGGCAAGCACAATACACGGCGCTGATTTTCAGCCGAGACCTACGTGACGTCACAGATATTAAAAACTAAATCTAATACAAAGTACTTTAATAATATGCAAATACGTGTAACCTAATAAATTATTTATTGATTAACTTAAAAACAAGAAAAGTCATAATAATACTTAAAATAATAAAACTAAAAATAGATACGCTTAATTAGTAAGTTGAGTGCAAGTAAAATGTGTATATTTATAGTAAAATTGGTAATATATATTTTGTATATTTATAAGTAAAAACATAAGTTATATGATATTTAATACAAACTTCTCAATTAATCTTATATAATTGATATTTCCACCGCACAATCTTCGAATTCTTTTTGTTTATCAAGCATAAATTTCTTTATTTTTCGACAAAACGCGAATTTACTTTGAGAATCACGGATTGGCGGTGGAATATTATTCCAACAGCGGGTGGCGGCATATTTAAAACTACCTCTAAAAGCAGCCGAAACGATGTCTAGGTACGCTTAGAGGCTTACGTGAGCACCTAAATAACTTTCTGTCTTCGTTCATCTTGCTGAGCTTCTGACAAATATATAATGGCTTACGATCTTTGAATATTCCAAAAATGAAGGTAGCAAGATGAACCTTCCTTCTACTACTCATTTTTAGCATGATATGCTCATTCAAAAACGGAGTCACATGATTTCTAGGGGGAATGATGAAACAATAACGTGCACAGGCGTTTTGAACCCTTTGTATGAGCTTACTGGTTCTGGCTAGTAATCGAGGTCCGTAAACTACATCAGCATAATTTAATTTCGACAGCACAATACTTTCTACTAACTGAATGCGCACCTCTTGACTAATGTATTTACGAATTTTATACAAGATCTTTAATCGATAAAAGCAGTTACGTAGAAGCTATATAGTTTACGTGTCTTAGCTCAGAATCCATTGACAGTCCTAAATTCCGGGCTTCAAAAACACGCTCTAATGTCACACCATTTAGAGTTACATTGGCGGAAACATAACTTACTTTTGTTTTGAGCCCTTGTGCCGAATAATATAAGCTTAGATTTGCAAGGATTCAGAACTAATGAATTATTGCGAGACCAATCAATAATTCGTTGCAGGTCCTCATTTATTCTTTGGACCACTAATCCGTAATCATGCGACTCAAAAGAATAATATATCTGCAAATCATCAGCATATAAATGATATTATTAACGATATCCGCACTATATAGAATAAATATAAGTGGACCCAAAATAGACCCCTGTGGGACTCCCCTTTTAACACTAGTGACGGAAGAACGATTAATCTTCCTATCATCTTGCACTACTTCTACATACTGAGATCTGTTCATCAAATAGCTGTCAAACCATTTCACCGTGTTTATATCAAATCTATCAATTCACTACCATCAAATATCCCACAACCTTTCGGACTAACAATACAGTATACCCTTTTCTATTTAGTTCACTGACAGACAATAAATTTGCTGAAAGCTTAGAAATATAGTAAACATTACTTTTTGTTTTGAAACCATTGCATAAATTAACTCTAACACCACCGTTTCCGTCAGTTCTCCATTTGCAATACTCACTTCTAATGACTATGTACACTGAAAGTTTAACATCATATCCTTGTTGTTAGTCATATGGTTGGTAGCGCCCGAGTCCACTATCCAATCATCGCTCTTCACACACACCGACAGTGCTGCTAACAAAGTAATGTTCGAAATGACGAACGAACAGGACTCATTATGTCACCTCTTCAAATATTTTCTTGCAATAATTTTCCTTTTAATATTTCACTGGAAAGTGTAAGATTTGAATTTTCCATAGCCATTATAAGAGGATTATAATCCGGTGAAATACCGCTCAAAGAAAGTTCACTAACTCACGAAATGGCAAGAATTATGCACCTTACCAGAGTTATTCTTGGGAAGATTTGCAAAAAGCAATAGAAGCAATACAAAATGGAACACTTAAATTAAGAGAAGCGGCTGCAAATTACAATATACCTAAGAGTACATTAAGCCAAAAATGCCGAAACATAAATTGCACACAAGAAAAGGCCAGTCATCCAACTCTAGTTTCAAAAGAAGAAACGGTGTTCATAGAGTATATACAATTGTTAAGTACGTGGGGGTTCACTGTTGATTCCACTGACCTTTGAGTATTTGCGCAAAAAAACGTTTATAATTTAAAAAATAATATGGCTGGAGTAGACTGGGCGCGAAATTTCATAAATAGGCACAGATCAGAAATTTCTAATCGTCAAGCGTCAAATACACCTAACGAGAGAATTTTAATCTTCAAAAACGCGATAGTACTGAATCTTCATCTGCTCCTTCGCTTCCTTCTTCTCTTGAAAATCTTCACATACTTTCTGACGATGAAAACAACCTCACTTCCTGCCCTACAGTATCAATGAAACCAGCGTCTGAAAGTATTTCTTTGGATTCTTCAACTCAAGATTCTCTTCACTCGGTCATACCTCCTTCACCAACTGCCACTGTAAATGTTATTCGAAATAAAAAGCATAGATTTAACCGAATAGTGCCTGAAACACCAGAGTCATCGCCAGCAATAGTAGCAGCCTCACCATCGCCGTCAAATATAAATACACGCTCAAAACAGCCACGGCTAGCTGTAAGGCGCCTTGCACCTATACAAAGAAAGCAACTGAAATTCCATTGGAATAACAAGAAATTTGAACATAACGCCGAAATACACGATAAACAGTTACCTTCAGGCACCATAAAAACACCACTAGAATATTTTCAATACTTCTTTGATGATGGCGTCCTTAACATGATTACAGAGCAAAGCAATTTATACTCAACTCAAACAATTGGTCGTTCTCTTAATTTTTCAACACAAGACATCAAAGATTTTATTACAATAAATTTGATTATGGGAATCGTGAATATGCCGGCTTACACTGACTATTGGTGTCAGGAATTCAGATTTTCACAAATAGCTGATGTAATGACACTCAAAAAATTTCAACAGATACGACGGTACATCCACTTCAACGACAATCTGCTTGATGACGGTGATCGGTATTTTAAAGTTAGGCCACTCATCGAAAAAATACGTGCCAACTTTTTGAGAGTTCCTCATGAAACCAGGTTCAACATTGATGAAATGATGGTGCCATATAAGGGCAAAAAAGCCGGTAATCGAAAACAATACATAAAGAGAAAGCCTCGCAAATGAGGGTACAAAATATTTGTTAGAGCTGGCTTCATTTATGATTTTCTCGTATATGTAGGTGAAGACACTTTCAGATACCACCTATTTTCACCAGAAGAAATGAGTTTGGGCTTTGGGGCAAAAGTCGTCTTCTCACTATGTAAAACTATTCCTGATCCAGCATGTTCCGTTATGTACTTTGACAATTTTTTCACCAGTCTAGAGCTAATACATATGCTCCGATAAAATATGGGTATATTCTCTTTAGGCACCATAAGGTCAAATAGACTACGTGCTGCAGAACAAAAGCTTATACCTGATAAAGCCCTCAAAAAAAAGGCCGCGGATCTTATTCACGAGTAGTATGCAATACAAACAAAGTCCGTATTGTCAAATGGCATGAAAACAAAGTGGTTACTGCGGCAAGCAGTTATGTTACTGAAACTCCTGTTGGAGTTATACAACGTTACAATAAGGATTTAAAACAGAGAACTGCTGTCCCCTGTCCTAATATAATAAAGCACTACAACGCACATATGGGAGGAGTCGACCTTGCAGATATGTTAGTGGCTTTGTACAGAACGGAGATGAAAAGCCACCGATGGTACTTACCGATATTTTCTCAAATGTTAGATATGTGCGTGAACAATAGCTGGGTTTTGTATCGCAGACATATTGGTGTGAGTTTAAAGAAGTTTCGACACCATATTATACAAGGGCTCTTACATTCTGGGAGACAGCAGCCATTCAAAAACTATGATTCTGTACCACCAGCACCAGAAAAGATTATAAAAACACCCTGTACCGTAAGGCCAACTGCGGACGTCAAATATGATGGATACAATCATTTCCCTACTTTTCGCTCCAAAGGACGATGCAAACTGTGTATCAAAGGTCAGACTACTGTAATGTGCATCAAATGTGGTATGAGGCTGTGTCTTTTACCGGATAGGAACTGTTTTTTCAATTTCCATAATATGAATGTCTAAAATTAATCTGATTTTGTATTTTTTCATTGAAGTTCCATTTTTGTTATTAAATAAATAGTACAAACTACTGATTATTAACGTGTTTTTGATATTTATTTTCATATAAATTATTATGTAATCAAGTCATAGAGAATTTGGCAATGTATCCCACAAGATACGGGTGGTTTTTTTAAAGGGGTAGTTTGAATATTTTTTTAATTTTTTTTTCTAGACCCCTTGGGTCATTAGTTACATGGTACATAGTACTAGTTAAGTGCTATGAATATTATTTTTATACTAGCTGACCCGGCGAACTTCGTACCGCCTAATTATTGGAGGCATATTTAGTAAGTAACAAACACACGACACAATACTTTTTTAATTTTATTAAAATTTGTTGCTTTTAGAATTTTAGAAATATTAAAGAATTATAGTATAGATGCACAGCTATACTATAATTCACGTTTACACGAAGTACACAAGAGACGTTTACATTTCAAGTGACATTTTACCATAGACAATTTTATTTATTTTTGAGTGAATACTGACAAATATTTACACTATAACTATCAAACTACATCTGACCTTTTTTTTTTGACGGTGGCCATGGTTAGGAAAAGAACAAGAACTACATCTGTCATCGAGAAAATAAAGAATTTAAACAACTATAATATTTAAATTGTTAATATTTTAAAACTATTTTCCAGAAGTTATAGTGAAGCTATATATCCCTTAACTCCTTAAAATGCATTGTCCCTTTTGTAAAAAGTGGATGGAACGGCAGAACAAAAATAATAACTGTCCAGGTTGTATTAAATTATTATTAAGATGCGACGAATGCTACAGCATAATCGCTGACACCTTCAGATTTTGTACATTGAACAGGGCAAAAGTACAAAAAAATATATAAAAGCAAAAGCTGCTATCTAAACCAAAACACGTTTCTACAATGCCATCTTCATCATCTGAGAAGACATTCTGTGAATATAAATTTATCGGCCGAAGACATACAGGACATTCAAGTTATTGAATACAGCAAAAAGCCCAACATCAAGAATGTTCTAGTAGATATTGATGTTATTGAAGACAGCCAGCAGCTCAACATTGATAATGTTCTGATCGAATCAGATTTGTCCGAGTCGCCTAGTACTTCCGCCATATCATCATATCCTGGCGAGCCAAGTGGTTCCCAAGTAGATGGAGCCAAGTTGATGGAAATAAAGAGTTACTAATACACGTTAACATTGGCAAAATAATCGTCAAGCAAAGATGGAAGGCATAATTTGAAAAGAAAAAGAAGAGTGATTAATATATTTTGAAATAAAAAAAAATGTTGTATCAAATTGAGTTTTATTTTAGATATATACAACATATTATTATATATATAAGGATCCAAATGCACATATTATATACATATTAAGTCATTTATTTATATTTATACACTCCATATACAAAAATTTAAAATTTTCTTGGATGTGCTGGTTTCTGGACTGTGAACATGATAAACAAATCTTTGCTTAAATTAAATACAACACAGTTATCATCATCATCATGATATCGACCAATAAATGTCCACTGCTGTACATATATACAATTAATTACTGTAGTGCTTTCTGGTAGACAATATTTTTAGTTTTTTTTTTGCGGTGCACAAATAAATAAGGATGTTGGTTTTCCGACACGCGAACACGCAACGTATAATTGTCCATGTGCGAAACAGGGAAACTCTAAGTTTATTCCGCAAACTTGCAACGATTGGCCTTGCGATTTATTTATGGTCATCGCAAAAGCTAGATGCACGGGAAATTGCAACCTTTAAAATCAAATGGCAAATCCGTTGGAATCATAGGTATTCGTGGGATTAAGACATCCTCTCTTTTGTATTTTTCTTTGATTATTTTAGCTTCGATGATGTTGCCCCTGGTTGCATTGATGGTTGAACATGGATGGTGGAACATGGTACTTAGTTAATTTATTAAGAATCCTTAACTCGTCCCCTCTATCTTCATTCAGTAATAATCGCAAATGCTCCCTTTTTGCAAGTTTAAGAAAACTATTCTGTTTGTATCTAATATTTTTTTTTCATAAAGTTGTAACGTATGGATCTGGTTTAAAAAGAAACCAGCTTGTTATCACAAAAAATAAGGTTTATTAAATTATTACGGGTCGTGGGTGTGAGGCCCGTCTAATTTAGACCTCGCGCCGTCCGGCACTTCCCTGGAGCCAGGCCCGACTCGGCGACAGCTGATGGCTGGTCACGGGATGGAAGGGCTGAACGATCCGACGACGTCGGTGATAAAATGACCGGCGGTGACATCACGGGTACGGCGACAGATGTTATAAGTACCGGGATTGATGACGGCGAATTTGGGACCTGGAATTGACGTCCAGAAAGTTTACGACCGTTCTTCCCATCTTTTCATATCGCGAACACCACAAGCAAAGCTACAGGAGAAGTCCGAAGGTGCTGATAGGGAGGTGGCCGTGATGGATGACAATCAGAAAGGAATGAGAAGCAAAAGGAAGATTACATAAATGACATGATTTATTAACAAATTGATAAACTACGTATCATAATAATTAGAAAAAAAGTAAACAAAATGCAATGATTCTGCACTTACAGATTAGGCTCTGAGTGGAGTGGATAAGGCACAGTGAATTTTCACAAAAATTAAAAAATTGTCAAGTATAAAAAATGAGTGTGTGCGACTCGGTAGTCGATCGTAAAACGCTCTGTCAATCTTTTTAATTGTATTAACATTGTACGCCTGGTCAATATGACCGGTAGTGCGGTCTTCCGTATTTGGTAGTATATATGGTTATAATGATTATTTAAGAGAAACTAATGTTTCTACGTTACCAAAGTTATTCCTTACACCATTTTATAAGTGAGGTGTATCAAATGAAAGAAAAGATTTTAAATTTTCAATTTCAAATGCATCTGAAATATATTTTTGTCATCTCTTAAATATTTCTCCCGTGTTTCTTTTTGTAATGCTTTAATGATACTCACAATCGTGGCTTGGTCACAAATTGTTGATATAATAATTATGCCAGCATCTTTTTATTGTGTCTTTTATAACTTTTTTTGAAACATATGTTTTTGTAGAACTTTTACAAAATTGGAATAAAATAGCTTTTTTTGCATTACTTTTGATTCCCTCGATCATTAAAACCTAAGCGTGATCTGTTATATTTTGTGTTTTTTATAGCCAAGGTCTTCGAATCCAACAATTTCATGTTTGTTATAATACACACCTGGCATTTAAGCAACTTCATGATAGTTTTATTTACTCCTGCTTTAGAGTAAAAGCACTAAATACGCGTTGTAATGTATTATTTTTCTTATAAAATTATAACATTTCTGGCTTTGCTTAAATAATTATGGAAGCAGCCAAAATTTTTTCTTCTAAAGTAAATTTTCTTCCCTTTGGCTTTTGCTTTAATTTTAACTATATTTTCATAAACGTTTTTAAAGAGTCAGAGCATTTCTTCAATTGTTTTCAAAACTGATTTATTTTCAGATATTATTTTGGCTGCCTTAATTTGGTTTGTTTTACAGTTAAATTTTTAAGTCAATTTGTAGTGGAGTAAAACTCTACGTCGTGGAATAACCACACCGAAGGAAGTTTAAGACAAACTTTTATTATAATATTCACATACAGTTAGTTACGTTATTATAATAGCTTTCAAGTCGCGTTTGATCGCGGGCGATCTGCCTCCGTGGTGGCGTACTTTTGTCTTTGGGGTGCTTCTTCACCGCTTGGCGAGGTCGAGCCCGCCGGAGGGTTCCGTCAGGCGCCCATCAGCCAGCGGTGATGAAGAGGTCATATCCGGTGTGGCGATTCCTTTATTGCCATCAGCACCTTTTGGAGGGTGCTGATGACGGTCTTCATGGTGCGGTCCGAGGGTCGGCTGGCCAGGTGTGGTTCCGGCTGCGAAGCTTCCCGCTCTGTCTCCGTCTTCCTTTCGGAGGCGGAGGCTGCGGTGGGCTCGGACTGGTGGGTGGGCGGCGCTGGTGTGCGCTCGTCTGCCGGTTGCGAGGTGGTCGGTTGGTCCGGCGCGTTGTTTCGCGTAGGTTGGCGCGCGCTGTCGCGCTCGAGCGCGTTTTCCCCGTTTGCCGCGGCGTCTGCTACCCGGTGTTTTCGGCTGGTTGGCGGCAGCCATAAGCGAGCCGGGAGCGTCGCGCTCAGCCGCAGCGGTTGGAGCAGCGGGTGCGGTGGTACGCGTTGTGGTTCGCGCCACGGTGCCCGCGCGTCGGTTCCGGGCTTCCTTACGGAAGACCGGACAGGTTGCGTTGTTTGCCGTGTGCGCTCCATCACAGTTGGCGCACCTCGACGGCTCTTCTCGAGGTCTAAGGCACTCTCTGGCGGGGTGATTTCCCCCGCAGCAAACACAGGCAATGGGCCTGTGGCAGTGTATGGAGGCGGGTCGAAACGCCTGGCAGCGGTAGCACTGCGCAGGGTCCTGGCGCCCACGCCATTGCTCGATTTTGACGCCCGGCATACCCATGAGCTCTCGGATCTCATAGATGCCGGGGATCAGGTCTTTCGGCTTCTCTCCGCAGGCAGCGAATAGCAAAACCAGGAAATACCGGCTGAGCTCTCCAACTGCGATAGATATTATATCATATCATATGGGTCAAGGTTCCAGATTCAATTGCTATTTTAGCCCAAATGTCAGCTGTCTCATTACCGCGAATGCCAGAGTGACCTGGAACCCATGCCAGTACTATGTTTAATCCTCTCTCTTGACAAGTGAATAATGCTTCCCGGATTCTGGATAAGGTAGAAATTCTAAATTTACTGCGAAATGGGTCCTCCCTAAGGGCCTGTAAACAACTTAAGGAGTCTGTTAGTACAATTGCTTGTTTAATGTTATGAGCATCTACAAATTTAATAGCTTCCAGGATTCCTGCAGATTCTCCATTAACTATTAAGGACAAATCAGGTTTTCTACTACGAAGACTTTTACAGTTCCATTGAATTATTGGAACTGAGTCCATTATGAAGGAGGGAGATTATATTGGATAAAATTTGGGCAAAGTTGGACGGGAGTCAATATTTTTGGAGTGTGAAGTATGTTCAGATCCAAAGTTAAAGGCACAACCATTACCTAGGGAAGACGAACAGTTACCAGTAATATTTTTGTGTGCTTGTTTATCATAACCCTTTCCTAGGGCAGTTCTGGGTTTTGGGGAATGGGTAATGGTTTCTCTATAGGATTTGGAAGTGGATTTAGGTTGAGAGGTTGGGGTGTTGTGGGTAGTTGGGATGTAGAAGGAAGTTGTTTTAGTAGTAAAAGCTTTTTCAGCATATGAGGGGCGGCTAGGGGGGAAACGGGATGATACTTCGATGAAAGAGATGTTTTCTTGTGACATAGCCTGTTTTATGGATTGTTGTCTCCCATGTTCTGGGCAATCTTTATCAGTAGCAAAATGATGGCCTGAGCAGAGAACACATGGGACTTTATCAAATGTTACGTCACAAGAATCACCAGTGTGATGGTTTGAGCATTTGTAGCATCTAGGTTTTGATCTACATTGGGATTTTACATGCCCAAAACGACAGCAGTTATTACATTTAATAATGGGGAAGAAGTAGGTTTCCACAGAGAGGGATGTATGAAAGGAGAAAATTTTAGAAGGAAGGGTTTGACCCCTAAAAGTTATTACCACAAATTGGGTTGGGATCCAGGTCACCTCACCGTCTGATATTTGTTTCCGATTTAGTCTTCGAATTTTAAGGATCTCTCCACAGTTATGTGGTAAGACTAAGGATTCCACAAACTCATCTAGGTGCCACTCTACTGACACACCCCTTACTAGTCCCATTCTAGTTACATTGAAGGTCGGGATGTATGAATTGAGTTTAGCTGTCTCCAGAATTGGGTTTGTTAAAAAATTGTTGGCAGCTTCCCTATTCTTGAATTCTACAGAGATCTTGTTACGCCCGACATTTTTAATACCATCTCTAACGATTGATTGAATTTTATTCTTGAATAAAAATTGGCCAAATTTGATTGCTCTGATGGTAGTGCCGGCTGAGGGATCTGATACTTAGCGGGAAAAATAAACAACGAATAGTCCACGGTCTGATTCGAGGTATTCTTTTGAAATATTAGCCAGAGATGGGTAGGTATATATATTTTGAGCAGACGGGTGTCCTGTTGATGGATCAGAAGTTTTTTTAGAGGGATTGGGACTCACCTTCTCCTCTGCAGGTCGTTTACGGCTAGATTGGGGAGTTGGAGGGGAATGTGGAATTTCCACAAATTCGCCCGGGTCAGGAGGGTCTCCTAACTTGATATCCATGATTTATTAAATACGGACAATAACAGACAAACACAATAATATAACACTTACCAACACCAGTAGGTGGGAATTGGTTATTCTGGATCACAATAGTGGAATAGTGATCGACTATTCCACTATTCGTGCTCCAGAATAACCAATTCCCACCACTATTTAAATGCTTGAATACTGAATGTCACCTTTATTCGAATGCTCGATTTGTGCATTAAAATATTGAATATAGATACTATTTAAATGCTTGAATATATGTATGAATACTGAATATAACTTTTTATTCGAATGCTTGAATACTGGAATAATGATCGACTATTCCGCTATTCAAGTTCCAGGAAAAAACAATTCCCATATTAAAATATTGAATATAGACACTATTTAATGATGTTGTAAATGAGTGAAACTATTCATAAATCGGTACATTAATTGTAAAACTAGAAATTATGATTATAAGGTTCGTAAATATAAAAAATAGAATAATACAACTATGTAAACTCAGAATGTATTTGAATTAAAATAAGGTTTAGTTGACTAAGAAAATAAACATATTATTTAAATAAGTTAATTATGATTCATTATTAATAATTAAATAGAATTATACTCTACGCACTATAAAACTCATAATAAAAATAAATAAATGATTTGAAATAAAGTTGTATTTTATTGATCAATTCTAGTCTGTAGAAGTTCTTATGATTGCCACTGATTTTTATATTTTGTGTTATAACTAATGTGGATATGTAAATAAGGTTTTGGAAAACTATATTATTGTAATTTTCTTAGCAATGTTCAAAATTCAAGCATATGTATGAATGTTTGATAAATATAAAGAATATAGGTTCGCTCAGAATAATAGGTGTACTCAAATATAATATGTAGTTACGGATCTCTTAGTCTCTCACTATTCAAGTTTACTATACAGAATTTGAATATCACTATTTATATTCTCTTCTTCTATATTTTATTTCATTTAATTACAAAGTTCATTTGTTAGTGTGACAAATATTAACAATAAAGGCACGAAAATTATATAGAATAATTATAATAACTAATTAACTTAACTATAAGCATAATTCTAAATTGTGCCCTTTTGGTAGGGTGCCCATCACGCAGGCAGCATTTCCGCGCTGAATTGCGATAGATATTCGTTGCGAGAGAAAGCTGCCTGCCCGAGGGTCGCCTGTTGCCTCCCTGAGGCGCCTACTCAATTCTTTATGAAGCACCTGAGCGCTTCTGCCCCATGGACCCAGTGTCTCGACTCCAAATGGAAAGAACTCATACTGAGTGCCGAGACAGCTGTATTTTAATGTCTTTTGATGCTCTCGGGCGTCCGCCGCCGCTCCGGCACGTCCAGAGGTCGAATGAACATAGGTCGCCGCTAAGGTATCGGCACATGTCGCGTCCCATACCAGCGCACGCCCTATATATAGTATATATAGTATATATAGTATATATAGACAATTATTATCATTAATTTGCTCTTTTTTGAAAATTTGTGTTTGTTGCCCGTAAGCTACATTGACGTATAAGAGTATAATTTTGTATTAGTTTGTGCGTGTATTGATGAGTGCTATTTTATGTTCCAGGGCAGCTCGTAAGCGTCCTCTTCGAGTCCTTTCAGAGGAAGATATTATCTCGGTGCTGCAGTATAGTGATGACAGTGAAGGCGGCTTGGATTTTGATGATGACAGCCTAGCAGACCCAGATTTTTCACCTGAATTAGAAACCTTACAAGACAATACTTCCACCTTAGATATTGACGTGGATTCTATTATAGAAACCTTAGAAAATAGCCACGAGAGCTCAGTTCCATCACCTCCAAGGACTGAAACTACATCAAACGTTGCCGTTCCTCAACCTTCATCAGATCAAAGCAATCAATCAAAACAAACTAAATCAAAATCTACCAAACTGAAATTACGCTGGAAGAAGAAGAGCCTACAGCTAAATACGGAGCAGCTTAGGTTCAAGGGTAACAAGAACTTGGGGGCTGAACTTCTAGAGTTAGAAACCCCTATCCAGTTTTTCTTTTACCTCTTTCCACAAGAACTTATCACAATGATTTCAGAGGAGACCAATCTTTATCAAGTTCAAAATGATCCTAATAGCACTTTTCGTGTGACAGAAATGGATATCAGGCAATTTATTGGTATGGTATATCTAATGTCTCTTATTCGATTACCTAGAGTTACGAACCACTGGACTCCAATACTTGGTACCCCAATAATACAGGATACTATGTCATTGAATAAATTTGAAAAAATGCGTCAAACTTTACACTTCAACGACAATAGTAAAAATCTCCCTAGGAACGATCCTAAGCATGATAGAATTTTCAAAATTAGACCTGTGGTTGAGTCTATCAACGCAGCTTACAAGAAGGTCCCTTTGGAAGAACACCTCTGCGTTGACGAGCAAATGTGTTCCACTAAGGCACGGAACGTGTTGAAGCGATACAATCCTCAAAAGCCCCATAAATGGGGTTACAAAATCTACGTTTTGAGTGGCGTTTCTGGTTACGCTTATAAAACAGAAATTGAAACTGGCAAGGAAAACTTTACACTTCCTGACGAGCCAGATTTGGGTGCAGCATCCAACGTCGTCGTGAGGTTAGCACGCATGATTCCAAGGCATCAAAATTACCAGTTGTATTTTGACAACTATTTTACCTCTCTTCGTCTGTTGGAATATTTGGCCAAAGAAGGCATTCACAGTCTTGGTACGATTAGAAGAAATAGAATCCCAGACTGTAAGTTGCTACCAGAAAAGGTGATATTGAAAGAACCCAGAGGTTATTCAGAGGAATATGTAGCTGACGTAAATGGCACCGATATATCTAATGTTGCATGGAAAGACAATAAAATTGTCACTCTGGCTTCTACTTTTGCCGGAATACAGCCTGAAAGTGAAGTTCGCAGATGGGACAAACAGAACTCCAGGTACGTGGGCATAAAACGACCGAATGTGGTAGGAGAGTATAATCGCCACATGGGTGGTGTTGACCTGATCGATAGCATCATGGGTATATACAAGATACAGTTGCGTAGCAAACGATGGCAAATACGTCTATTCTATCATTACTTGGATCTCACAATGGCAAACTCATGGTTACTATATAAAAGAGTCTGTAAAGACAAAGGCCTCTCATGTCGTTTATCTTCAGCAGATTTTCGTCTAGATGTTGCAGTGACTCTTTGTAAATTGGGTACAAAGCCTAGTATGTCTAGTCGCCGTTCGCTGGAGAACGAGATACAAGCAAAAAAACATAAAGGACCTGCACAGCATGCACCTCCTATGGCAGTACGGCAAGACCAGATTGGGCACTGGCCCCTATGGTCTGATAAAAAAATTAGGTGTAAGTTCCCGAAATGTACTGGATTTACTCACAATACATGCGAAAAATGCGGGGTTGCGCTATGCTATACCAAAACCAAGAACTGCTTCAGGAACTTCCACCTCTCATAACTCCTCTTATATTATGTACTTTTCAAGCTTATATCTCAGTGTTGCCCCCAGGCAACGCTCCCTATATTTTTATTTTTTTTGGAAAATAAATCAATAAACGAAAAACTATGAAAAACGTATATTTTTATTTTGTTTCAATTACCCGTAAACAGAAAAATATAAAAAATCCATGCTCTTGAGTTATAGAGGGTTAAGAAAATACTGATGGAATGGTAGCATTTAATTGGTTATTAAAATTTTTAATTTAAGTATATTTTTATAAATATTAATTTAAATTAATAAAATAATTGATTTTGATTTTATAGATTTATATTTTAAAATTATTTTAAATATATTAATTTTTAATTTAAAATTAATATATTTAATAATTATATTTAATAGACGGATGTCGAACGCTGCCGAACGCAAAGGCCGATTGTGCTTCTTTGTCGCTCGTTCCGCGCTCTCGCTTGCACTTCAAGCCTTACATGGAACGCCTCAAAGCGAGGTAACGACGCATGACGTCATGTTTTTTCGTGCGTGCAGCCGGCTCTATCGAATTATAAGACGTTGTCACGTCAAAAAAAAGAGTACATATATTGGGTAGTCGAAAAAGTCGTAATAGGGTGAATGTATTCAAGTTATATTGAGAAAAAACAAAGTTGATAAATTATAATCATTGTGTTTCCAATGAATTTTGTACATATGAGACGTTGATTGTGGACATTGTGATTGATTGATGTGCATTGCAGTCGTGCGACTAGCAGTGTGACGAACCTTTAGCGGTTTTGCTGACCTGTTGTTTGTGGCCTATTTAAATCTTAAAGCGCGTTTCTGGAGGATCATTGTGATATCCAGAAGCAAAGAACCTGGTGCTACTAGAAAATAATCTTTCGACGAAAATTTCCATCAATAATGTAAGTACTTTTATTTTTATTATTCATGATTATATATTTTTCTTTTAATAGTGTATCTATTTTTGATGATCCAGTTTTGAATTATATCTTCTTTCATATAAGTTGCACAGTGTTGTTGATTTTATAATTTGTTTTTAAAGTTATTACTAATTACTTCTGTACGGTTTGAAATGGGTTTGAATGATCACAAAGTCGATTTCTTACCAAGTTGATTTTGAATATACCTTTTATATGAAAAGGTATGCATTGATGCATCAATCATTCTGTACTTGTAGGTTGTAGGTGTAGTTCAATCATTCTGAGTATTCTAAAATACTGAATACATTAATATTTTTAAATATTTATGTACGTAAATACTAAACCAGTCTTTATGAATTTTAACCATTTTTTAAAGTGTTTGTATTCTTATACGTTATATATTATATATTATTTATTTTTTGATATTATATTTTATATTTTTGTATATACTTGATCGCAATATTTGCCTATATTAAGAGACCATGAATGATTTTTAATAATATAATCTATATATATAAAAGAAAGTCGTGTTAGTTACACCACTTATAACTCAAGAACGGCAGAACAGATTTGGCTGAAAATTGGTAGGGAGGTAGCTTAGAGCCAGGAGACGGACATAGGATACTTTTTATCCCGTTCGACAGCGTTCCCGTGTGACTTGACATGAAACGTCAGTCACTATAAAACGTGGTATAACAAAAAAGAATCAGACTTGGAATAACAAAACGCAAATGACAGCTATGTAATTGACGTAAAATGACAGCTATGTAATGACGTATGGATGACAATTTGATATTTGTAAGAAATCAACATTAAAACTATTTCTATTAAATAAATAATTAACAAGTGGATTGAAGTGAAGTGAAGTTTAATTAATAATGCCGCGACCAAGACGATCGAATCTTTCCCGACAAAGCCGTAATGCAAGAAGAATACAAAATACTGCAAATGAAAGGACTGAAGAAGAACAAGAAATTGCACGTGAACAGCGCCGCGATAGTATGGCTCGACTTCGTGCTTCTCAATCACGAGAGCAAAGTGAAGCAGCCCGTGAAACAGCTCGGTTGGGAATGCAGAATCGTCGAGCGAACAACAGAAGTCAACAAATAGATAATTTGCGACGCAGAACAAGATATTTAGCTGATTTGAATCGAGCAGCGTTTCGATACGATTGCAGCAATGATTACAGCTTGCATCCTAGCGTTTGCATTGGGCAAATGGACGTTGTTTGCGAGTATTGTGGTGCATTAAAGTTTTCCGGAGAAACGCCTGGATTATGCTGCCTTAATGGTAAAGTGAAATTGCCAGTGTTGACTCCGCCACATGAGCCATTGTATTCATTGCTTTGTGGCGAAACACAAGAATCACGCCACTTTCTTGCAAATACTCGAAAATACAATAGTTGTTTCCAAATGACGTCATTTGGTTAAAATGATAAATCCATTGAATGGTAAAGTATCAGTATCTTAATAATGGTTAATGTCTGTATTATTTGCCTTTGAAATGGTTAATTATCAAATTTTTAATTTCAGGTGAAGAAACTACAAAGAAAGTTAGCTCAATGAATTATTATGCATATCGTTTGATGATTCGTCAAAATGCTGACAACTATTTGCTGCGGTTTCGTCGATTGTTTCAGCAGTATTGCGTTTCGTCGATTGTTTCAGCAGTATTGCGTTGAATGTATGTAAAAATAGAAACGGAACGTTTAACATTTATTAGGTTGAACCAAGCCAAACTGCGTTCTGAGGAGTACATCCATTTACGTGATGCAGTTAGTACTGAAGGAAATACAGCTAATATTGGTCGATTAACTATACTGCCGGCGACGTACATTGGTAGCCCACGTCATATGCATGAATATGCACAAGATGCAATGACATATGTGCGTCATTACGGCCGGCCAGATCTCTTTATTACTTTTACCTGTAATCCAAAATGGATAGAAATTACTCAATTACTGCTTCCCGGACAAACATCAAATGATAGACACGACATCACAGCACGTATATTCAGGCAAAAAATTCGGTCCGTGATGAACTTTATTGTTAAACAACGCGTCTTTGGAGATACTCGATGCTGGATGTATTCAATCGAATGGCAAAAGCGAGGCCTGCCGCACGCACACATTCTTATTTGGTTAGTGGAAAGAATTCAGCCTGACCAAATAGATGATATCATATGTGCCGAGATTCCTGATCATGAAGTCGATCCAGACCTACATGATGTTATTACTACTAATATGATTCATGGACCGTGTGGTGCCATCAACCCCCAATCACCTTGCATGGTCGATGGAAAGTGCTCTAAACGATATCCACGGAAATTAACGGCGGAGACTGTCACTGGCAACGATGGGTATCCGCTGTATCGGCGTCGATCACCAGATGACAACGGTCGAACTGTCACAACGAAAGTGAAAGGAATGGATTTCGTTGTCGACAACAGTTGGATTGTTCCATATTCACCACTTATTTCTAAAACGTTCAAGACACATTGCAACGTTGAATACTGCAATTCAGTTAAGTCCATAAAATATATTTGCAAATATGTCACGAAAGGCAGTGATATGGCGGTTTTTGGATTGCAATCCTCGAATACCAACGATGAAATTTCACGCTATCAAGTTGGTCGTTATGTGAACTGTAATGAAGCGATTTGGCGTATATTCGCATTTCCCATTCACGAACGTCATCCTACTGTTATACATTTGGCGGTGCATCTGGAGAATGGTCAACGAGTATATTTCACGGCTTCAAATGCTATGCAACGTGCTGAAACACCTCCAGCAACTACATTGACCAGTTTTTTTGCAATCTGCCAAAGCGATCAGTTTGCAAGAACTTTGCTTTACTCGGAGATGCCACGTTATTATACTTGGAATGCTTCATCCAAGAATTTTCAAAGACGGAAGCAAGGTGATGCTGTTCCTGGGTATCCAGATGTGCGTTCTACTGATGCTCTTGGTCGTATGTATACAGTTCATCCAAAGAATGATGAATGTTTCTATTTGCGGTTGTTGCTGGTAAATGTGCGTGGGCCAACTTCATTTGAGACACTACGAACTGTTAATGGTGTTATATTCCCAACATATCGTGCTGCATGTGAAGAATTGAACTTATTAGAAAACGATACCCATTGGGATACGACAATCGCTGAAGCCATTATCTCTGCATCTCCAAGTCAGATACGCACATTATTCGCTATCATAATTTCGACATGTTTTCCATCAAACCCATGTAACCTGTGGCACAAATACAAGGATAGTATGTCAGAAGATATTTTACATCAAAGTCGTGTCAGTTCCAGAAATCACGATATTGAGATGAATGAGGAGATACATAATCGTGCTTTACTTTTGATCGAAGATATGTGTTACCTCATGTGCGGTAATTTATTAATCAGGTTAGGAATGCCAGCGCCAAATCGTGAAATGAATGACGCATTTAATCGAGAATTGGAACGGGAACGTGAATATGATCACCAGGAATTAGATTTAGTAGTTCAAAGGAATGTACCCATGTTGAATTACCAACAAAAGGAAGTTTATGATACTTTAATGAAGGCAATCGCTGATGAAAATGGTGGTTTATATTTCCTAGATGCCCCTGGTGGAACTGGCAAGACATTCCTTATGTCATTAGTTTTAGCAACTGTTCGGGCGAGATCCAACATAGCGGTTGCAGTTGCTTCTTCTGGAATAGCAGCCACATTGTTAGAAGGATGCCGTACAGCTCATTCAGCATTCAAATTACCGTTAAATCTTCAAACTATTGAAGAACCAACGTGTAATATTGCAAAACACTCAGCAATGGCCAAAGTTTTAGCGGCATCGAAAATCATCATCTGGGACGAATGCACAATGGCGCATAAACGTGCATTAGAAGCACTTAACCGAACATTAAAAGATTTACGCAATGACTCGAGATGTTTTGGAGGAGCAATGATTTTACTGTCTGGCGATTTCCGCCAAATACTGCCAGTAATTCCAAGATCTACGGCTGCCGACGAAATAAACGCTTGCCTCAAATCGTCAAATCTATGGCGCTATGTGAAGAAACTGCAGCTGACAACAAACATGAGAGTTACATTGCTTAATGATACATCTGCTGAAGATTTCTCGGAGCAATTGCTGACTATTAGTACAGGATCCGTGGCCTATTTTTTCACTTGATTACTATCAAGCTAATTTTCCGTGAGTAGCTTCATTTTGATAAGACGCCCAACAATTTCCTGTGCGAAAATTTTTGATTGTGGTAGCTAACAGAGGTAGCAATGATAAAATATGTCGATTTGATGATTCTTCAATATTTATTACTAACTGAATTGTTTTTATTAAATCTTAAGATAATTATCTAAATTATTTGAAAAAATATTTGTCCTACAAAATCTATGGTTTCATCAAAGAGTCCTCCCCCTCCAACATGTATTGATAACGAGATCACCAAAAATGATTACTAACCAGCTGATTTTTTTTTTATTACTTAGTTAATATATATATAATTTAACAGCCATATTGTCCTACAAATTTCGTGGTATGTTATCCCGGTCCTACGCTTAAAAGTAGTAGTACAGATCATTGATGTAAAAATAATTACTATCAAGCTGAATCTTCGTGAATAGCATCGTTTTAATGAGACGCCTAACAATTTCCTGTGCGAAAATTCTCGATAGTGGTAGCTAACAGAGGTAGCAATAATAAAATATGTCGATTTGATGATTCTCAAATATTAATTACGAGCAATTGCTGACTATTAGTACAGGATCCGTGGCCTATTTTTTCACTTGATTACTATCAAGCTAATTTTCCGTGAGTAGCTTCATTTTGATAAGACGCCCAACAATTTCCTGTGCGAAAATTTTTGATTGTGGTAGCTAACAGAGGTAGCAATGATAAAATATGTCGATTTGATGATTCTTCAATATTTATTACTAACTGAATTGTTTTTATTAAATCTTAAGATAATTATCTAAATTATTTGAAAAAATATTTCTCCTACAAAATCTATGGTTTCATCAAAGAGTCCTCCCCCTCCAACATGTATTGATAACGAGATCACCAAAAATGATTACTAACCAGCTGATTTTTTTTTTTATTACTTAGTTAATATATATATAATTTAACAGCCATATTGTCCTACAAATTTCGTGGTATGTTATCCCGGTCCTACGCTCAGAAATTGTTAATACCATAAGACCATTTTTCTCATTACTAACTGTAGGACAAAAATATTACATAATAGGTTAGTGTGTTCAGTGCCCAAATAAAACAATGTCCTATAAAAAAACAGGTATGTATCACTAGTCCGACAAGAATTGTAATTTTTTCGTTTTCCTATTTCTAACATAAGATACAGTGAAAAATCTTTTTTAAAATTTAAATAAGTTTATTTTTTAGGAAAATTAGGTACAAAAATTGGTGTATTGGTGTATTTATAGATAAAAAAAAATTAATCTTCATCATATTCATCTGATGAATCTTCATAATCTTCGCTACTAACATCGCTGTCATCTTCATTTATTTCACTTTCCTCACTCGTGATATCTGACTCTGTAATAACATGAAAAAATTTATTAAATTATATAATAATGAATAATCAATCAATAAATAACAATAGTATAAATAAGGTACCCTATTTCATGTATTTCAGAAGATAATTCTTCAAAAGATGGACTTTGGGGACCATCAAACCAATAATATTCATATTTGCCATCAATTATTGTCCATCCAAAATTTTCCGGCAATTTTTCCGTGGGGCACCGCATATGTGCGTTACACCATACATTGCAGATAAATGCAGTTCTTTTAATTTGTTGTAACAATTCTTCTTTTGTTGGTGGCAAACTGGAAGGATCATATCCTACGATTGACGTTCAGTATTTTTTTAACTTATTGTTGAGTGAAATCTACCAAAAAGTCAACATTTTTTTTTCGCACGCTTGAGAAATAAATTGATTTTTAATTTCATGACTTTCAAATATATATTCAATTGGAGCACCGCAATAGCGTACCACGCTATTTTTACATCAAGGATCTGTACTACTACTTTTGACCGTAGGACCGGGACAACGTACCACGGAATTTGTAGGACAATATGACCGTTACATTATATAAATATTAACTAAGTAAAAAAAAAAAAATCAGCTGGTTAGTAATCATTTTTGGTGATCTCCTTATCGACAAATGTTGGAGGGGGAGGACTTTTTGATCAAACCATAGATTTTGTAGGACAAATATTTTTTCAAATAATTTAGATAATTATCTTAAGATTTAATGAAAAACAATCCAGTTAGTAATTAATATTTGAGAATCATCAAATCGACATATTTTATTATTGCTACCTCTGTTAGCTACCACTATCGAGAATTTTCGCACAGGAAATTGTTGGGCGTCTCATTAAAACGATGCTATTCACGAAGATTCAGCTTGATAGTAATTATTTTTACATCAATGATCTGTACTACTACTTTTAAGCGTAGGAACCGGGATAACATACCACGAAATTTGTAGGACAATATGGCTGTTAAATTATATATATATTAACTAAGTAATAAAAAAAAAATCAGCTGGTTAGTAATCATTTTTGGTGATCTCGTTATCAATACATGTTGGAGGGGGAGGACTCTTTGATGAAACCATAGATTTTGCAGGACAAATATTTTTTCAAATAATTTAGATAATTATCTTAAGATTTAATAAAAACAATTCAGTTAGTAATAAATATTGAAGAATCATCAAATCGACATATTTTATCATTGCTACCTCTGTTAGCTACCACAATCAAAAATTTTCGCACAGGAAATTGTTGGGCGTCTTATCAAAATGAAGCTACTCACGGAAAATTAGCTTGATAGTAATCAAGTGAAAAAATAGGCCACGGATCCTGTACTATATCGGTAATGGTCAAGTACCTGTCGATGAATCGAGCGGATTAATTTCATTTCCAAATAATTTCTGTAATTTTGTCTCATCAAAAGACGAACTTATCAACAATGTATTTCCAAATATTATTTCTAACTACAAAAATAATGAATGGTTGAGTGAGCGAGCAATTTTAGCGGCTAAGAATAAAGATGTAGATGACCTGAACTACATAATTCAAAATAAGATCATTGGAACAATGCATTCATTCAAATCTATTGACTGCGTCACAAATGAAGATGAAGCCACCAACTATCCAATTGAATTTTTAAACTCTTTGGACGTGCCTGGCTTACCACCGCACAATTTACGCCTAAAGGTTGGCTCCGTAGTAATCATGCTTCGAAACATAAACCAACCAAAACTGTGCAACGGTACGCGTTTGGTGGTTAGTAAATTGATGAACAATGTAATTTACGCTACGATAATGATAGGAAAATTCAAAGGTGAGGAAGTTCTCATTCCGAGGATCCCGATGATCCCAACCGATATGCCGTTTGAATTTAAAAGACTTCAATTTCCGATACGTCTTGCATTTGCCATGACCATCAACAAATCACAAGGCCAATCCTTAAAAGTTTGTGGTTTAAATCTAGAACATTCATGTTTTTCCCATGGTCAATTATACGTGGCATGTTCACGGGTCGGAAGACCATCTGCGTTGGTTGTTTTTGCGCCTGATAATAAAACAAAAAATGTCGTGTATCACAAGGTGCTTAAGTGAAGAGCAACCTATGTACCTACTAAAATACAGAAATAATAATGAATAATTAATGTAGTTATTAAATTTTTTTTTTGGATTTTTTTTCCAATAAAAAAAAATCTGCTTATTTATTGCCATTAAGGCGGAACAAAGTTCGCCGGGTCAGCTAGTTATAATATATAAATAGATCAATCTCAAGTCTACACTTTTTTTTGTTGTTTCAAGCTAGCCATCAATATGACTACCATCACTGTGCTCTTAAATTGTTCTTAACAATATTAAATGTCGCTTTTGACCTGAGAGTAAAAATTTACTCTCAGGTCGAAACAATTTGCTGATTCATTATTCCCTACTGATGAAGAGCTCGCAGCAAAACAACAGCATGATGAAAATAAGATATCGAAAAAGAGGAAACAAGAAAAGGAGGAAGCAATCGGGGAGCACAGCTCAGTAATAAATAGCCCCAGTTCGTCGCGAACCAAGAAATCAAAGCCAGCATTCAAGCCCATTCCATCTCCACCAAAAAAGCCTACTGCGTACGACCTCTTCGGCACCGATAGTGAAGACGATGAACTTGGGGAAGGTTCGTCTACAGCTGTGGGTAAAAAACCTGTACCAATAATTTCTTACATTAATAGAAGGCTTGCTAATGGACACTCGCGACAAACTTATGATGAAAAGCCGGGTACTCACTTCGTAGAGTTAAAAATATATCGGGCTGAGAAAACTAAAAACGTTCAGCCAGTTAATAGATGGCGTCATGCCATAGTTTCTATTAAAAATCGAACGAATGAGGATACCGAAGCTTGGCGCCATCTCACAAATTATGTATTGGCAACGAGAAAGGAATATAGAAAATGCTCACCAACATTCATAAGTAACTACTATTAAAACATACAGCATAATGTATAATCATTTTATGTAGTTGTATAGTAAGTAATACAGACATATACAGTAATAATAAATATTAAATAAATGTTGTTTTTTTTTTACAGTTACTCCTGCTCCAAAGATAAGATGTAATACAAAAAGATATGATATTTTAATGAGATGTGAAAATTGTAATGTTAACGTACCTGAAAATAAATTTCAATATCACTTGAGAACAAATTTACATAAGTCAAATTGTTTATTGAATACTAAATATAATAACATTGAAATAATTTTTACAGCTTTTAAGAATAGAATAGTAACTTATAAAATAAGTCCTACTGACGAGTATCTTACTCCAGAGGCGTTCCTATTAGACAATGAAAAATACATTATGAAAATAATCAATAATTCTTTGAAAGTATTTAAGTGTGTTAAATTGAATTTTGAGCTTTTTGTTTTCTTTATTCTGCCTAAAACAGGAGAAAAGCAGCTAAAGTTTTTTAACACGAAGCATAATGTTATGTGTAAGAGTACTGATATTTATGAATTGTGTGACAGAATGTGGGAAAGTAAAATACTTTATAACACTGTAGAACAATATTTTATTATCTTGGAACAGAGTTTCCTCTTGTTACAATTTGCCGCGTAATAATAATACATCTGCCCACATCAGGCCATTAAATACACTCTTAAAAGTAAGTACACAATGTTGGTAACATGGAATTACTTAGTAGTGGGGATTAGACAAATACATTTTGGCAATAGTTCCGGGATATTATTTTACAAGACAAACGTTATTAATCTGGCTTTAAACATTAATTATTAAAATAAGATTTATAATGAATATAAAATAATATTTAAGCGCCAATAGATAAACTCCAGAAATTAAATTATAATCAAACCGGATGTAACTGTATAATTGTTGAAGTAAAGAAATAACTAATTATGAAATTAAGTAATGCTAAAAAGTATTAATATTGATGTAAATAATAATAACTAAATACTACATCTTATCGCTTAATAATCATTGCAGATAAATTGAAAATTAATAGTAACATCCGGGTATAACGTGATGGCGCCATTTTAAAGATGGTGGAATGAAAGTTGATATTATAGAATCAATACTGACATCCGGCTATCACGTGATGATGTCCACAGATTAGAAATGATGATGTTCACAGACTAGTAATATAAAGTACCCTTAATTATAAACATCCTCTAAGGATTGATGGTTGGTAACATTTGTTTCACAATATAGTAAATAAATTTGAAAAAATGATATCGGAATTTCAACATCGTGAATCTGGCTGGTCTTGTGAATCAATGAGTCATATAGAATTAAATATAAATAAGTACAGTCCTTTGAAAGGAGGTACTTTCATAGATCTGCCTTGTGTAATTAAAAAATACGAAAGCTTGTTTAAATATACGTAATAATGATGATTACTGTTTTCTGTGGCGTGTTGTTGCTGCATTATATCCACAAAAGAAACACGTTTGTAGAACCAGTTCATATCCACATTTTTCAAAGATACTAAATATCAATGGAATGTCATTTCCACCATCATATAATGATATTAGAATTTTCGAGAAAAAAAATAAAGTGAGTATTAACATTTACGGTTTAGATGGTAAACATAATATTACTGGTCCTTTATATATAACATCTTCAAGAAAAAATACCCACGTAAATTTACTGTAATTCAAAAGAATGGTAAAGGTCATTATCGCTTAATAAAAAACCTTTTGCGACTGATTAAACGACAAGTAACTCAACATAATGGTAATATGTACTTGTGTGATTTATGCTTACAGACTTTTGTGAGTAAGGAAAAATATAATTCTCACATATGTAAGGAAATATTGACAGAATTACCTAAGAAAAATTTTTATATACAGTTTAAAAATTATGAAAGGCAACAGAAAATCAATTTCATCATCTATGCTGATTTTGAGAGTATTCTTAGAAAATGTGACGAATACATATCCGAGAGAATACTCGATTATATTCAATTCATCAGCCTTCTTGTTTCGGTTACTATATTTCTTGCTCTTATAATAAGAAATTAAATAAATATGTTACATACAAAGGATCAGATTGTGTGCAAGTATTTGTAAAATATTTAATAGACGATGTTCAAGAAATATACCGCATATTATCTAACCAGGCTCCTATGTCACCTTTAACATTAGAACAGAAATATAATTTTAAATTTGCCACTCACTGTCACATCTGTGTGCCTAGCGTGAGCCTTCACCAAAACAAATCGAAAACTTCACATTCGCGTTAAGGGCAAATTTTATATGGAACTGAAGCAGCGCCCCTGGCGGGAGTGAGAGAAAACTCAAATGGGCGAGTGTCAGTTATTATCGACATTTACTTAACGCCGAAGTTACTCGAAGCGAAAAAGTGTATAACTCTCATTGGTCAAAATAACTTTTTGCTGAGTGTAAGTTACAAATAACCACCGATCGAATAGAAAAGTTTTCGCAAACGCGAAGGTTAGCTGTCACTTTACATTTCATAGTGAGAGTGGACCGAGAATATGTTTAGAAGACTACATTTATTTATATTTTGTGTAAACAGTGTAAAATTAAGAAAGACCGGTTATATTTCACTTGGAAGAGGTCGCTAAGATAAGTCAATTGAGAAATAACAACGCCAAGTTTTGCCTTACGATTTACAGCAAAGTCATCGCTTTTCCATGAGAGTGCTTGTTTTTATGCAAAGTTACAACCGTTGCAATGTGCAAGTGAAGGCAGCCATAGCAATAATCATGGTGAAGGCAAGCTATCCCCAGTGACTACAAAGGTGTCCTTGGCATCATTATTATCCTTGCAATCGAAGGACAACGAGAAGAATAATCATGATGAAAGCAGTCAATATGCAGTAATCACAGTTTGTGTCCCTGGCATCATTATCCTTACACTTGAAGATTGTGCAAACTTACAATAAACACGTTTAAGGGAGGCTATCCACAGAGATCAGTGTCACCGGCCTCATTATTCTTAGAATAATTAGTGTGTGATATTTATAATTTATTCATTAAAACAAAATACAAAGGACATTACTTTATATTTTCAGAAACAAAAGAAAATGAAAAGGTTCACATATTTCTTTGATTTGCAATTACCCGTAAATAACTTTTGTCAATATTATTGTATTTCTAACAATCATGAGATTATATACATAGCTAATTTCAAATAAAAGAATTTATTAAAAGGTGTTATTGTTTATTTATCTTTATCAATAGGTATCTTTCATTGCCCCATTACAGGAGCAGGCTTTCCCCCCTCGTAGGAAAGGGGATTTGGTTGGTGGGCTAAACCAATAATTTTTGACTCTGTAACTATATATCTTACATGTTACTAAATATGACTGAGGCTGATGATGTAACATACTAAGGCACAATGGTGTAATACCACCACCTTGCCAGGCTACTACTGGAATTATAGCTCAATATTTTTTCTTAGGTTACTCCTAACTAAATCAGGAAATGACTCCAAAAACTCATGAGCTACTAAATCAAGGAGGACATTCTTTATTATATAATTAATCATAAATGATACATTAGATTACTAAGTATTTTATGTTTAAATAAAAAAGTTTAAAGAGTTCAGTAATATTTATTTAAATTTTCAGAATTCTCATACTGAGGATGAGGCACAATCTCCAGATGTCGAACCGCCACTTCAATCACCATCACACCAGCATATCAATTCGCCGTCATGGTCAGTTCCTTCGCAGTCACAGTCAGTTCCTTCGTCATCACAGGCAGACCGCTCATCAACACCAGTACAAGGTAACAGGCCAAGCAAAGCCAAAAAGAAACCAAGCCTTGACATAGATGAGGCTCAAAATAAAATATCTCAGACTTTAGACACTTTGAACCAAGTGCTACTAGATAAAAGAACTCATACAAATGAAAACAATGAAGACGAGTGTGATCTTTATGCGAAACTCTTAGCTAAAAAATTACGAAAATATCCCGAGTCAATACGGGGAACAATTATGTAACAAATAGATGGGTTACTTTTGCAAAATCCTTATCCCACCATCAACCATCAAGTTGATCGACCATCAAGTGTCTTCTCAAATCATTCAACGTCATCGTAATCACAGTATTCAGATTACCAAGTCACATCAAACCCACCGATTCAACAATCTCAACGTGTTTATATCATGCAACCAACGGTACAGTCTGACTCATCAGTAGAGATCAGTATCCCAGAAATGAATGTATCAGCTTCTCCAAGCCATGTGATACCACAAACTTCATCAACACAATATAATATCTTGGAACCAAGAGTACAGCCCAGATTCGAAAGAAGTGTTACACCTCAAAACCAAATGAATGTGATTGAAAGAGCCAACTGGAACGCTACCCAGAATTGAATTCTATTATTTTTTTCGTTTAGATTGTTTAATTTCGTGAGTGATGTGATGCGCAGTGTATTTTGATTATATCATTTGTACGATTCAAAAGTTCTGGTGGTCATTGGGTAGCCTACGCAAAATATAATAATTATGTTGAGTACTTCGATAGTTACGGTAATTTAAAACCGCCAAAAGAATTGATCAAGTATGTGGGACCTAAAATATATTACAACTATGATAATATTCAGCAAGATCATCCATACAATTGTGGACATTTGTGTTTAAATTTTTTTAATATATTTTGGTATAATAAAAATAAATAAATAGATCGTATTCTTTTTTTATTTCTTAGTGTGTAATCACGCTTTTGCACTAACCATGACGGGAAATAAGTCATTACTAGAATCAAGTTTTCAACCCCATTAAATATAAATGATAAATATGAGTGAGGTTTAATTTACTTCTCCGCTATTAATTCAATACCTAATATTAATGAAAAGAACAATCTATTTAATTATGGTAACGGGAAAGAAATAAAACTACCGAGTGGTACTTACGACCTTTATGATTTAGCTGACTATATTCGATGTCACGTTACAGATTGTGTCCCTGGCAATATGCAGTAATCACAGTTTGTGTCCCTGGCATCATTATCCTTACACTTGAAGATTGTGCAAACTTACAATAAACACGTTTAAGGGAGGCTATCCACAGAGATCAGTGTCACCGGCCTCATTATTCTTAGAATAATTAGTGTGTGATATTTATAATTTATTCATTAAAACAAAATACAAAGGACATTACTTTATATTTTCAGAAACAAAAGAAAATGAAAAGATTCACATATTTCTTTGATTTGCAATTACCCGTAAATAACTTTTGTCAATATTATTGTATTTCTAACAATCATGAGATTATATACATAGCTAATTTCAAATAAAAGAATTTATTAAAAGGTGTTATTGTTTATTTATCTTTATCAATAGGTATCTTTCATTGCCCCATTACAGGAGCAGGCTTTCCCCCCTCGTAGGAAAGAGGATTTGGTTGGTGGGCTAAACCAATAATTTTTGACTCTGTAACTATATATCTTACATGTTACTAAATATGACTGAGGCTGATGATGTAACATACTAAGGCACAATGGTGTAATACCACCACCTTGCCAGGCTACTACTGGAATTATAGCTCAATATTTTTTCTTAGGTTACTCCTAACTAAATCAGGAAATGACTCCAGAAACTCATGAGCTACTAAATCAAGGAGGACATTCTTTATTATATAATTAATCATAAATGATACATTAGATTACTAAGTATTTTATGTTTAAATAAAAAAGTTTAAAGAATTCAGTAATATTTATTTAAATTTTCAGAATTCTCATACTGAGGATGAGGCACAATCTCCAGATGTCGAACCGCCACTTCAATCACCATCACACCATCATATCAATTCGCCGTCATGGTCAGTTCCTTCGCAGTCACAGTCAGTTCCTTCGTCATCACAGGCAGACCGCTCATCAACACCAGTACAAGGTAACAGGCCAAGCAAAGCCAAAAAGAAACCAAGCCTTGACATAGATGAGGCTCAAAATAAAATATCTCAGACTTTAGACACTTTGAACCAAGTGCTAAGAGATAAAAGAACTCATACAAATGAAAACAATGAAGACGAGTGTGATCTTTATGCGAAACTCTTAGCTAAAAAATTACGAAAATATCCCGAGTCAATACGGGGAACAATTATGTACCAAATAGATGGGTTACTTTTGCAAAATCCTTATCCCACCATCAACCATCAAGTTGATCGACCATCAAGTGTCTTCTCAAATCATTCAACGTCATCGTAATCACAGTATTCAGATTACCAAGTCACATCAAACCCACCGATTCAACAATCTCAACGTGTTTATATCATGCAACCAACGGTACAGTCTGACTCATCAGTAGAGATCAGTATCCCAGAAATGAATGTACCAGCTTCTCCAAGCCATGTGATACCACAAACTTCATCAACACAATATAATATCTTGGAACCAAGAGTACAGCCCAGATTCGAAAGAAGTGTTACACCTCAAAACCAAATGAATGTGATTGAAAGAGCCAACTGGAACGCTACTCAGAATTGAATTCTATTATTTTTTTCGTTTAGATTGTTTAATTTCGTGAGTGATGTGATGCGCAGTGTATTTTGATTATATCATTTGTACGATTCAAAAAGTTCTGGTAGTCATTGGGTAGCCTACGCAAAATATAATAATTATGTTGAGTACTTCGATAGTTACGGTAATTTAAAACCGCCAAAAGAATTGATCAAGTATGTGGGACCTAAAATATATTACAACTATGATAATATTCAGCAAGATCATCCATACAATTGTGGACATTTGTGTTTAAATTTTTGTAATATATTTTGGTATAATAAAAATAAATAAATAGATCGTATTCTTTTTTTATTTCTTAGTGTGTAATCACACTTTTGCACTAACCATGACGGGAAATAAGTCATTACTAGAATCAAGTTTTCAACCCCATTAAATATAAATGATAAATATGAGTGAGGTTTAATTTACTTCTCTGCTATTAATTCAATACCTAATATTAATGAAAAGAACAATCTATTTAATTATGGTAACGGGAAAGAAATAAAACTACCGAGTGGTACTTACGACCTTTATGATTTAGCTGACTATATTCGATGTCAAGTTACAGATTGTGATCTTATAATAAAGCCGAATAACAATACTTTAAGATGTTTAATATATTGCTCAACTACGGTGAATTTTGATTCGGATTGTACGGATCGGCCTCGGATAGATTTTAGGATTCCCAAAAGTTAAATTAGAAGCTAATAAATGGCACGAATCGGAGAACCCAGTCAGTATTCATCCATTGTCCGCAGTAAGAGTCAAATGTGATCTTATAAAAGGGTCTTATACTAACGGAGCTCCATCGCATATTATTTACGAATTTGTACCGAATGTACCTCCAGGTTATAAATATATAGAAGTACCTGAAAATATTATTTACTTTCCTGTTAATAAAAATAGCATTTCATCCATAAATATTCAAATCGTTAATGAAAAGGATCAGTGCATTGACTTTAGAGAAGTTCAGTTACGTCTTCATTTAAGGAAACAAGATGATCGTATTCAATAAAAACCCAAGTACTATAACAAAACGCATTACTGTTCCTCAAATAGTGCATCGTCGCAGACGCATTAAATCTGATTTGAAACTAACAAAAAGTAATAAAGAGTTTCTTCTTTCACTCGGATTTAAATTATGAATTTACTTCAGGTTACTGATTTACCGCGATTCGATAACTCCATTCAAAGTTATGAAATTCACACCTATACTCCGTATAACAACAGTTTTAAAGAAAATGATGAAATTAGGATTCCAATACACCAACAAGATATCTACATATTACCCATCCACCAGCTTTATTTATATTGAAGGAAAAGCAAGGATTTTTGGGCCTGATCAAAAACCAGTTAATACACCTGTGGAGTTTACAAACAACGCTGTAATGTTTTTGTTTCAAGACATAAGATATGAGATAAATGGTGTAGAAATAGACCGAATTAAGAATCCTGGAATAACAACGACTATGAAATCGTATGTGTCTATGAATGCCGGACAAAGTAAAGTCGCAGCTATATAGGGTTGGAACCTGAGTGGATTGAAAAGTAATGACGGTACTTTTAGTGTAGTTATGTTATTCCTTTAAATAGAATAATGGGGTTTGCTGAAGACTATAATAAAATAATTATGAACTGTAAACACGAACTTATTTTAAATCGGAGTAATTCTAATCTAAATAGTGTGAAAATTGATGAATCTAACAGTGTACTACTAGATATAGAAAGAATACAATGGCGTGTTCCTCATATCAAAGTATCTGATCGTGAACGACTTACACTGCTAAAAATACTAGAAAAAGAGAAACCAATTCAGTTAGCTTTTAGGAACTGGGACTTACACGAGTATCCATTTTTGCCTAAAACTACACAACATTCTTGGTCCGTTAAAACCGCTTCACAGTTGGAAAAGCCTCTGAAAAAGGTTATTCTGTAGCACGAATAGTGGAATAGTCGATCACTATTCCACTATTGTGATCCAGAATAACCAATTCCCACCTACTAACACCAACTATTGCACATAAGAAATATAAAAAAAATTCACCAAAACTCTCACAGACACGTGCGTCAACCGAGCTCTCGAGGCGAAAAAACAAAATTTTGTTTTCTGTGTCGTCTGTCAAACTGAAAGTTTGAAGTTTAAGCCGTATCGTTTTAACTAACAAAATCACCAAAACATAATTGAAATCAGTGGGATAGCGAAACTTAAGGAACCTAAGCGCCGAACATTTGGTCCTTCGAGCCGGATTTCCGCGTTTTTTGTCGGAATACAGTGAAAATTTGAAGCAAGTTTCTTATCTCCGAACGCCATCTTGAGTGAGCGTGTTTTTTTTGTATAGGCTTCTACAAACTGCGCAGTTGGGAATTTTCCATTGGACTTTGTACCCCTCACAACGTGGCCGCTAATAACCTTTTTTTCTATACTACGAGTGACTAATACAAAACAATGGAAAAGTTGTGTCAATATCAGTTGGATTTACTCGAAAATCTCAAAAGATATGAGCGTAACTTTAAGAAAACATCCAAAGAGAGATTAAAACGCCGTTACATTGAGGCGTGCTCAGAACAGCTTCAACAGTTATGCGCAAAATTCAAAGAGGGTCATAAAACGATACTTTGCAAAACAAATCATGAAGATAAATTAAGACTCGCATATTTCACAAATATAGCACAAGAAAACTTTCAAGATATTTATTTACAGTAGGAAGCATTAATTAATTTCAGCCCCGAGGAATCGTCATCATCACCATCATCAGTAGCAGTCAAATCAGCCACGAAGCCAAGGGCATTTCAAGCAAATATACATAAAGAAGACAAGAAAGGTGTTGTGACGTGTGTTTTGTGTTCTAGTGACGATCAATATTTATTCAGTAGTAAAAAATTTAGTAAAATGTCAACTAAGGAGCGACAAAATGATGTGCAAAATATAATACTTAAAAAATTAATTAACGCAAAATTAATAACTTTGTTTCAACTGTCTGTCTTCTTCACACACAGTTTCCAGGTATAAGCGATTCACATCCTGTAAGAGGTGTGGCAAACGGCACCATACCTTTTTACATTTTGTTAGAGAGGAGAGTGGGGCAACTGAGCATATGGCTGACATCCCATTCTGGCATACATCGTTGACGTCTAACATCATATCCTTGCTGTTAGTCATATGGTTGGTAGCGTCCGAGTCCACTATCCAAACATCGCTCTTTACACACACCGACAGTGCATCTAACAAAGTAATGTTCGAAATGACGAATGAACAGGACTCAATATTGTCATCTCTTTGAATATTTTCTTGCAATAAGTCCTGATCCTATTACCCTCAATCGTTGTGAAGTTTCGGTGATTTTATTTACATTGGCTCCTATATCTCTTGCAACTAGATTATAATGTGCGTAATAATCCCAATCGGCGACATAAACCTTTTGTAGATTTTACCATGCTTGATGCGCTGTGGTGGCATTCCGGACGTGGGGAATGGCTGCCGGTTGTATTGAAAACGCGATTCTCGCATCACCGCCGTCACTCTCCACAAAATCCCAAATGTCTTCATGAATCAATATCATTTTCATGTGAAATTTCCAAGTAGGTTCCAAGATAAAGGTATTCTCGAAACCTTTAAGTTTCTCAATCGAAATTGTATTCAAAGCCGCCATCTTGCGCAAATTTCTAGGTTGTAACTGCGTATTACGCCGCACAGCCGCACATCGAAATAGGTGACTTTATTATCGAACTAATTTTGTTTTTCAATAACTGGGTCCAATAACCTAACAAAAGACAGTGAAAAGAAATACTTGGTGCTTATTACTGGTTTTAGTAGCGCAAAATATACAGTTATACATTAGGTCCGGTGCGTGAAGCGCAGATAGCCGCCGCAAAAGAGAAACGGTACCATAGACTGCATACAGACAACCTGTACTACGTCATAGACACTCAACATAAAAACCAAACGAACGAGGCGAAAACATACGATTTACATTCTATAACATTGCATACATCACTGATTTATTATACATCAAAAGAAGGATTAAAAAGTCAAGGCTTGTGCGCTGTAAGCACTTCTTTACGTCATGATGCTGCAGCAGTTTGGGCCCACTTAGTGCCAATCTTAAATGAAATTGAAAGAGTGGCTCCTAATGTACACAAACTGATCGTTGTGTCAGATTCGCCTACAGGACAATATCTCAACAAGAAAATATTTTATGTAATGAGTCAGTTGGTTTCTTATTATCCAGACCTTACTCACATTATGTGGCATTATTACGAATGTGGCCACGATAAAGGAGTACCTGACGGGATAGGCGGAGTTTTAAAAAGAACAGTTGATGAGAGATTTCCATACCGTGAGATTTTTTTTATCGCCCCAGTTGCTCAGGGGTGGGAGACACTGGACTACCCTCCTTACAGACCTGACCTGTCACCCTTTGACTTTCATGTGTTTGGCCCTCTCAAGGAAGCTTTGGGAGGCCAAATATTCGACAATGATACTGAGGGGGAAGCCCACGTGCGCTATTGGCTAGAGACACGACCTGCATCTTTCTACATGGAATGTATTGGGAAGCTGCCCATCCACTGGGAAAAATGTGTTTCTAAACCAGCAGATTACGTAGAAAATATAACTCAATATAAATTATATCAATTATAACCATAAATTATAATATATATAAATTATATCAATAAACAATTATAACTCAATATAATAAAAATAAATAAACTCAAATTTAAAAAAAAATTCGCGTCTAATTGATTACGTTCTTATTTTTGAAGTCGGTTAAAAAGGCAGCTGCATGATTGCTACTGCCCGGACCAAGAGCGCCCAACGAAGGTGGCCATTCGTGGCTTACCATACGAGACACCCACCGAAGAAGTCGTGGCGGGACTTCGAAGCCTGGGCTTCCCGGCGGAGAGCGCCAGGGCCATCCCACCTCCAAAAGGTAAGCACGGGTGCACATACTTTGTGGCCCTTGCTCACGTGACCACGGAGGAGCTGCAGAAGCTGTTTAGTACCAGTGAACTGTTGGCGATGCCGTGCGTCACCATCGAGGCGTGGCGCGGAGGGAAAAGGCCGCCGCAGTGTCACAGATGCCAGGCATTTGGACACGCGTCGGCCAATTGCTTCCGCCCAATGCGCTGCGTGCGTTGCGCCGGCGAGCACGCCGTGCGCGACTGCCCGCGACCGCGCGACGCCACACCGACCTGCGCAAACTGCAAGAAAGCCCACCTAGCAAGTGATATACACTGCAAGGTGTTGAAGAAGGAGGCCAGGAAGCGGGGAATCACAATCCCCGCTCCGCGTCCCCGGGCTCCGCAGCAACAACAGGGACGCCGCGAGCCGTGGGCCGCAACTCCGCCGTCCCAGCCGCACACAACGCAACCACAACAGTCGCAGGCGCGCATGGCGCAAGCGCGCCCAGCACAGGCACCGCCGCCGTCCGAGCGTAAAGCGTGACATACTTCGTCTTGCAGAGAAGATTAAGCAAGCTCTCGAGACCCATGCCGCCGACGACTGGGACAAACAAGTCGACGCGGCATCGGAGTCCGAGACAGCGCTCTACCACCTCTGCAAGACACTCACCGGACCGACATCACCCGTCTACCCACTGCTAGATAGCGAGGGTAGGCGAAGGTACTCCGCCAAGGATCGAGCGGAAATCCTGGCGGAGTACATGGAAACACAATTCACCCCCAACCTACCGGCCGTAGACGACGTAACGGTGACCAACCACATTGCGGCGATCGAGGAACAAATCTGGAATTTCTGTCGACCCCACCTCCACCGCTCCGGGGAGAAGACTTCATCTCCCCGTCAGAGCTGAGGAAAGCCGTCCTCCTCCTACCAAAGAGGAAGGCGGCGGGATACGATGGGATACCGATCGCCGCTATCCAGCAGCTGCCCCGAAGAGGATTAGTGGCCTTAACGAAACTCTTCAACGGGGTACTCCGCACCGGACATTTCCCGGGGATATGGAAGATGGGGAAGATGATTACCATCCCCAAACCAGGCAAGGACCGCCGACTCCCAGGAAGCTACCGCCCGATCACCCTACTACCGCACATCGCAAAGCTGTTCGAGCGTCTGCTGCTGCGAAGGCTGTCGCCCCACATAAAACTGCGCGACGAGCAGTTCGGTTTTCGCAGCAGCCACTCTACGACGCTCCAGCTGGCACGAGGACTTCACTACATCGCCAGTGAGATGAACGACGGGTACTGCACCGTCGGGGTCTTTCTCGACATAGAGAAGGCCTTCGATCGTGTGTAGCACTCCGGACTCCTGGCGAAGCTCCTCAGCAACACCACCTTGCCACCAGCGCTTGTGCGGCTAGTGGCGTCCTTCCAGGAGGGCAGGTCCTTCCACATCTCCGTGGAGGGTGCGGAGTCCCAGCCGCGCCCAATACGTGCAGGAGTACCCCAAGGCAGCTGCCTGTCACCGTGCCTATACGCCGTCTACACAAACGACATACCTACCCTCGCCGGTATTTGTCATTATCAGAATAACTATTATTAATAATAAAATATGTGATTTTTTGTTATATTTTATCGTTTAAATTTCTTTTCCTTTTTCCTACTTAATTGCTAATCTAAAAGCAATATTTCACTGTAACGACATTGGTAAATCGCTGGTTTTATTAGTAATTCTTAGAACAGCAATGTTAATGTTAGGAGGTATTATTCAATTATCAATTTCAAATGAAAAATCAATTATCGTAGTGAATTATTTTATTAATATAATTAACTATTTATAAAAAAGTAAAATAAAATAAAGTAACTCACGTGTCTGAAAACATCTCAGCTAGGTAGAAAAAATATTTTTATCTCGTATTATCTAAACAATAGGCATTTCTTTATTAGTGGCACCGCATCCAGGTGGTTTATTGCCCTAAGCTCCGCCGGCAACAACGAAAAGTAATGAAAAGAAATAAAACAATTACTTAAGTCGTTTATTGTTTCACCTATTTTGTTCTTTTTGTTATTTTAGCTGTAATTATGCAGCTGCTATTTTAATCGACTTCAAAAATAAGAACGTTATCAATTTGACGCGAATTTTTTTTAAATTTGAGTTAATTAATTTTTCTTATATTGAGTAATAATTCATAACTCCATCGTATCTTAACCGATTTTTGAAAATAGTTTTCTATTTGAAAGGCATTTCCAGATAGGTCCGATAAAAATTATCGACATTGACGATACGTCGTAGGTAGGTATGTGTCCCCGGCTTAGCCGTAGCGCATGAAAAAACACACCGTCTGTGTTACGTCGAGTCATATTGTTCGGCAATTGGAGGCCAGAGGGTCAACTTCGACTACGGGATCAGGACTTAGGGTGGCAGACCTCAGTCAAATACCTTGGGTGCCACATCGATGCCAGACTGACTATGATCCACACGGTGAATCACGCCGTGTGTCAGTCTACGGCGGCCAAATCGATGCTGCACCAAGTCTTGACATCAAGACTACCACTGAGGACCAAGCTGCGGATCATCAGCACCTACGTCCGATCCCGGTTGACCTACGCGGCTCCCGCCTGGTACGCTCTCTGCTCAGCGTCCCAGAAGAGGCGGCTGCAGGTCGTGCAGAAAAAGTGTCTGCGCCTCGCTATTGGAGCTCCGAGGTACGTCAGAAATGACGTACTTCACCGGGACACCCGAACGCCCACCGTGGAGGAATTCGTCCGAGGCCTGGCGCGCCGCATGTTTGCGCGCGCGGACAACGGGCCGGACACGCACCTCCGCGGAATCGCCCCACAGCGCGAACGACCATCCCTAGGGCGTTCATTCCCTCTGCCCCGCGAGCTTCTCCTGGCCAACCCTGCAGGCGCAGGCACAGAAGGCGAAGACGAGCTAGACGACGCACCCACCGGATTTGACACCGTTCCGACGCAGGATTGCGACCAACCCGCGTCGCAAACCGCTCGAGACCCCCCTACCTTGACATACACCGCCCCGCAGCAGGATAGTGGTGACCCATATCACCACGGTCCGCGCGGGGCCATCCTGGACTGACACTCCCGGACTCTACCAATTGGACCCATAGGTTGAAAAGCCTCAGCCCCGAAAAGGGCTGGAATATACACCGGAGGAGGAAAGTTCCTCCGCGCCCGACCCGGGTAATGAGCCTAGCTCGAGGCCCGTACCCTTGAATGGACCCATAGGGACCATTTAAGACGACCAGTAGTAGTAGATTTCCTGGGACGTTCGATATGTATGGATTAGAAAATAATAAAAAGAACAAAATAGGTGAAACAATAAACGACTTAAGTAATTGTTTTATTTATTTTCATTACTTTTCGACGTTGCTGGCGGAGCTTAGGGCAATAAACCACCTGGATGCGGTACCACTAATAAAGAAATGCCTATTGTTACTTTGATTCAAAACTTAATTTCGAAATACCAAGTTAGTAAGTTATTCGTATCTGTAGGGACGAGGAGGTCAACCCACCACCTCCCATGGCCCCACCAACCTTGCGGTTATGCGGGCCGAATCGTCAGGAGGGCAACCCGGAATCCGCACTTCTCCACGCGTTTCATCGCCGGGCCGCCTTCTTGACTCCCGTACAAGTTCTTTATCTTCTCGTCCTTGTCCCTATGGAGCACTCTCCCCCTTCTGGGGCATGCACGTCACACGTCCGGAGAAGACCCACCGTCCGTAGCGGCTCCGTCACTGGTTCCGTGGAGCTCCAGAACACTCCGCCTCTTGTGCCAAGCGTGCGCGAACTCCCGCAGCCGATGGAAGTTCGCCTCCGACGAGACGAGGTCCGTGTAGTAGACCGGACCCTCCTCCGCGCGAACGATCCCGTCCAACATCCGAAGTCGTAGATCCTCGTACAGAGGACATTCCCACAGAACGTGGTGCCTGTCCTCGTCCTCTAGACCGCAGTCGCAAACTGGACTCTCGCACAACGTCATTCCATGCAGACGCGCCCGGAAACAGCCGTGCCCGATGAGAATCTGTGAGGTCTCGTAGTCTGGCGCGACCCAGGTAGCTCTGAGTCTGCCGCCGACGTCAGGGAAGAAGCTCCGCAACTCGCTACCCCAAACCTCCGAGCACCAGCGTTCCTGCCATACCGCATTCATTTCTGTCCCGATGTCCCGCTTACGTCTGCTCAACTCCCGTTTAGGCGCGGACTGGCGCGCCTCGTGTATCCTTGCAGCACGGATTACCTCCAGGTCCGCGGGCAGCACCCCAGCAAGCACCGCCAGGGCGGCGGAGCTCGCAGAGCGATACGCCTTGGTCAACAGGACGAGAGAGGATCTCTGCTTCCTGATGAGAGTCGACCGCACGACGTGCAGCTCCGCCCTTCCCGCCCAACACGCAGCGGCGTACGTCAATGTGGCCACGAAAGTTCCGTAGTAAAGGATGCGCAGCGCAGGATAACGGATGCCCCAAGAGGACGTCGACACTCGCGACATCTTCCCGAAGCATCGCGCCGCGCGCTCCCCAATTGACGACGCGTGCTGCGCGAAAGACAGACTTGCATCGATTGTGACGCCAAGTACGACGGCTTCCGCCACAGGTCTGATCGAGCTGCCCCCGAGCTTGATGACCGGGGGCCGCTTCCCGAGCTTGCCCTTTAGCGTCATGGTTTGCGACTTGGTAGGAGCGAATTTGAGCCGGTTGCGGAAACCCCAGTCTTCAATCAAACGGATGGACTCCGCTGCAGCGGTCTCGATCGCCCGCCGCGAGTCAGCCTCAACCATCACCGTGACGTCGTCCGCGTATGCAACAACCCTAACGCCCCCCGGTAGCGGCAACCGAAGCAAGTCATCTAGGAGGACGTTCCACAAGGTAGGTCCCAGCACTGATCCTTGCGGGCACCCCATAGTGGAGGTTTTCCACCGTACCGTGCTCCCAACGAATAGCCCGACACGTCGGTTCGCAAAGTAGCTCGCCAGCATGCGGTAGACGTTGGGAGGGCAGCCTCCCCTCTTCGATTTGAGGAGGATCATGGGCCACCAGGCGTTGTCGAAGGCGCCCGAGATGTCCAGGAAGATCACCTGTAAGTACTTCCGTTCAGTCGTTTTTGCAGCACTGAGAACAGCTTGCAACGCCGTGACAGTAGACTTACCCGGAGAAAATCCGTGCTGGAAGTCCGAGATCCCTCTGGTGATCTGCGGCGCGCATAAGAGCAAGACGCGTTCCAAAATCTTCCCAAACACGGGGAGGAGCGTGATCGGACGGTAAGCTTTCGGATCAGAGAGAGGCCTGTCGTTTCCTTTGGGGAGAACAACAAGCCTCCCATCCTTCCATACGTCGGGAAAGACCCCCTCTTCCACGCAGGTGGCGAACACCCGGTGGAATTCCACGGATGCCGCCTTCCACACTTGCTTCGCGATCCGCGCCGTGATGCCGTCGATTCCGGGCGCGGTATTAGGCAGAGACTTGACGATGCCGCACAGACCCTCGATGGGCGGCGGGGAAGCAGACGGCCCAGATGGAATGAGCGCGGCCGCAATTCGGACTTGCCTGTGGTACTCCGTGTCCTTGGACAGATCGTCGTCCGGACAGAGGGCGTAGAGCAGGCTGTCCGCGGCCTCACTGACGCCACCCGGAAACCCTTCGGCGTATTGGACCCCATTGACGACTTGTGATGGCGGACGGAATCTGCCGCTAGCGACCCTGTAGGCCTGGCCGTACGGGTCGGTGTTGCCAGACTCCGCCGCTCGCATGTTGTACGCGTTCTGCTCCTCCTCCATCAACTGCCGGTATTTACGCCGCTCTGCATGGAATTTCTCCCGCGCCGTTACCTGCCGCTCGCTCGCACCTTCCTTGCGTAGCCCCTGCCACTTCCTGCGCAGTTTTGCGACTAGCCTTCGCTGACTGTCCAATCCCGGTGACCACCATTCGTAACCTGAGGAACCACGACTTTGCCTTACTCCGAGACATTCGTGCGCAGTACGCACTACTGTCTCAGTAAAGGCACTAGCTAGGACCGACGCCGGCTTGTTGGACGGCAGGTAGCCCAGGCGGGCCCCCACCGTGGCACGGAATCGAGACCAGTCCACCCCACTTACCCGAAACCTCGGCGGCTCACTCACCAACGGCTCGGCGCACTCTGCTGATCGAGGGCACGGCGGTGTAACTGTATACGTGACGAGCCGGTGGTCGCTCGACGAGGCGCTGTCGTGGACACGCCACTCGCGCACCCGGACACTCCTGGTTGAAAGAGTGACATCGATGTTAGACTCGCCATTGGGTCCGCTGAAAGTGAAAGGCTCACCCTCGACGTTCCCAACAACGAGGTCCCTCGAAGAGATGAACTCTTCTACGCTCCTCCGACGGTGTTCGGCCTCAGCGCCCCTGCCCACAAGATGTCGTCGCTCACTGTGCCACAGCGGCGAGTGCGCGTTGACGTCTGCGCCGATAATGACTTTGCGGGCGCTCCCTGTTGCTTGGAGACGGTCCAGGACTTCATCCAGGTGCGCAAGATGGCCATCCACACTCTCCGAGTACTGGAAGTACGCGGAGATAAGCACGCACTCCCAGTCTCCCTTTCTTGCGGCGACGGTCATACAGTGGCGATTCGATAGGTGCGGTAGGGCTGCCACGCCAACTGCGCGCGAGAAGACTGCGACGCCCGCTCTTGGTGCGTCTCCTTGTTGGACAAGTGCCAGGCCCGGCTGCGCCTGAGAATACTGTTCTTGGACAAGAACGATATCCAGACGCAGCTCCCTGGCAATTTTTGACAGCTCGTGGGTGGCCAGTGAGGAGCCACCCAGGTTTATTTGCCCGATCTTTAGTTCACAAGCCATAGTTAGTACTTGCGACGGCCCTCTCCTCCGCGTATTTGCGCGCTGGGCAATCTCTCGACGCCGTCATGTGGGAGGCTGCTTCTGCTCGTCCAAATTTATGACATGTGGCGCACCTCGTCTCCGTCGCCTTACATGTAGTTTTTCCGTGTCCCGATTCGCCGCACTTGCCGCACGTTGCTTCCGCGGCCCTACAGTATCGCTCCGGGTGGCCATACTGTTGGCACTTGTGGCAGCAAGTCACTTGGACGTAGTCCATGATCTCCATGGACTGCCACCCTATGTACACGTGTCCTTTTTGTATGAGTGCGTCCCGGAGCGCTGGGGAACACTCTATGATCACCGTCACCGAGTTAGGCCTGCGTCCGTGGCGCTTGTATATCTTTCCTTCTTTGCAGACCCGCTCTAGTGTCCACGAAGGGGACGACCTGAGGTTCTGGTCGTAGATGGCGGCCAGAACATCTTTTTCTGTAGGATCCCCATCTACGTTCCGCAGGCACAGTCTCGGCGACCGCCGTTGAGGCTCCGATACTCTCAGCGTGGGTGGCACGGCACTACGTAGCCTCTCAGCCGCCGAGGGGGACGATGTTTGGACGATAACGCCCGCGTTCCCCAGCTTACGCACCTTGTCCACTTGGACGCTTATTGTGCCCGGGTTTATTGCCCGCTTTAGTTCTGCTTTTGTGTCCTCGGCTGTTTTAATCTTGTCAGTCTGGTCGGGAGCCGGGTAGAAGGCGAGCACAGGTCCGCTCGGCGGTATAGGAATTGGCTCCGACCGTTTTCCCAATCGTAGCGCCGAAGAGTAGGACACGCTGGTCGGTGTCACAGATGGGTGGACGGTGGGGGACGTTTTAATCTGTTCCAATAGTTTGGCTTCCCGCCCTTCCGCCTCTGAGAGCTGTGACTCCACCTCGCAGAGCCTCAGGGCAAGAGCCGCCACAACTGCCAAGACATCCTGCGCGCTCGATGATATCAAGTTGGTGGCATCCTTGTTCAGCCTCGAGGCATTGCTGGTGACTACCGTCGTGATCTGGCCCAGCTGGCGATGGACACGATCAAGCAGCTCGGTCTTGCTGGCAGCTGCCAGCGATCCTATGCATCCATTGTCGGCTACAGGTTTGGGCGCCGAGCTGTCCCCGTCGGACGACTTGGTTTCTTTTGAAGGAACGGCTTTCTTCGCACGCGGATCTTGACTGGCCAGCATAATACCAGCCAGTGGAGGAGGCTGGGCCGACCGAAGAGTTGCAGGCGCCGTGGCTGGGCGGGCAGGAGACATGGTTCGTGCCGGGCGGCACAAACGTATAGCCTCCACGCCGCGCCCACGCTCCTCTGGAGAGGTCAAGGGGCGCTTGACACCCCCTGCCCTAGTCGCAGCCGTGGTTGCTCCACCGGGCTCCGGAACCTTGGGGCTCTTCCTGCGCAGCGGCGCGGATGGCGTTAAGGTCGCCATCTCGTCGTCGTCCTCCCTCGCGGCCGTGAACCCCGAGGGGGGGGTCCTCGCCAGCGAGGATCTTGGCGCGAAGGGTGAGGCAGCATCCGCCGCCTCCCCAGAGTTAGAGTCCATGATTGTCCCGCGACCAAACTACACTTCGTGTATTGAACAGCGAGATATAAATAAAAATAAAAAGTTGGATCCGACCGGAGTCGGTTGGTCTATTTACACTGTACACTGTAAACGGGAGTCTGTGGTCCGACTTGACAACAAATGTCAGCTGTCAGATGACAGCTGACAGCTGACAGAGTGAGTGACGGCTGACAATGACAGTTGTCAAAGTCAACCGCCACGTGCTGCGCACGTTGCGTCCAAATTAACCTAACCTAACCAAACTAACACTGTGGTGACCTAAATCTAGATAAAATTCACTGTTTATTTGATAAAACTAAGCTAAGCTAAAACTAAAATTAACAACAACTAAGTAATAACTATGAAATAAATGAGTCCTGTCTCGAATAATAATTAATTATACAACCTGAGTCCTGTCTCGTAATTTATCCTTAAATACCTGAATCCTTTTGCTCAAACCTGGTCCTGGCGGCGCAGGGTTCAGTAAAAACCACACACAGAACACTTTAAGAGCACTAAGAATAGTTTAAACAATTTTTTAAAATTTTAAATTTAAGACACACGTGCACTGTGCGCAAGACACGTCCGCTCACCGCAAGGGACGGCGGGCATCTCCAATCGGCGGGCGGGGACGAGGAGGTCAGTGCATCTTCATCCGAAGATGAAGATGACCCTGACAAAGGCAGCAGTCACGCAAAGTCTGGTGGATGGACTGAGGAAGGATCTCTGCCGACGTTCCCGTTTAGTGGAGTTGGCCATTTTAACATTGGTCCAGCTGAGTCTCCCATTGATTTTTTTAAATTTATTATTTAACTCCACATTTATGACCATGTTAGTAGCAAGTATTATCCATCCAAGGGTTGCGACTAATGTTCGAGTGTAGCGGCGGCCCCAATAGTAGGGCTTTACTTTGGACCGATACTAATGCCGATGAAATTCGCGTTTTCTCAGCATTGCTTTTTCACATGGTTCACATACGATTAAATAGGATCAATGATTATTGGTCTACAGATACATTATTTAATTTGCCTTCTAAAATACTCATGTCCCGGGACCGATTTCTAGTAATACTTCGCAACTTGACTTTCTCCGATAACAATCAATTTAATAACACTGACCCCAACAGATATGTTAAACCAATAATGAATTTTTTAACGCTCTTATGAAAAGTTTAGTTTAGTCCCAAAAATTTAACAATCGATGAAAGTGTACCATAGAGAGGACGCTTAAAAATTAAGACAATATATTCAAGGAAAAAGATACAAATATGGAGTTAAGTTATATGTTTTAACCGATACGAAAGGCATGTCGCAGAAAATGCACATGTATTGTGGATCACACGATTCTAGACTTAAAGGCAAAGGCCACGCAGATAAAGTAGTGATGATGCTCATGGAAGACTACCAGACGCAGGGCACTCTCTCTATACAGATAACTTTTATACTAGTGTTACACTAGCAGGAAACTTATTGCACAGACGCACATACCTTACAGGTACACTTAAAGCAAATAGATGTAAAAATCCAAGTATCACTCGGTCAAAAATAGATAAAGGAACCGTTTGTTCAAGATATAATGCACGTGGCGTATGCGTCACCAATTATAGAGATAAACGAAATGTAGTGCTGACTTTGACCGAGCATCATATATATGAAAGGCGTTGATCGTAAAGATCAAATGCTATCATATTATCCATCATATAACAAATCTACCAGATGGTATAAAAAAATCATATTACACGTTATGCAAATAATGTTTTTAAATTCTTACTTGATGTATAACGAACAGATTAATCAATCGGGAAACAGTAAACACATGTCGTTGTATGATTGCCGCTTAAATGTACTAAAGAGATTATCAAAGATTGACACATTTGAACAATAGATCATCGACTGCCAATAATATACAAACACACACAGGTGATGCTATTGTACACTTGCCAAGGTTTTGCCTAAAAACGATTACGGCAAAACCAAAAGAAAAGATTGTATGCAATGTCTAAAAAATGTTATAATTTTATAAGAAAAATAATACATTACAACGTTTATTTAGTGCTTTTACTCTAAAGCAGGAGTAAATAAAACTGTCATGAAGTTGCTTAAATGCCAGTTGCGTATTATAACAAACATGAAATTGTTGGATTCGAAGACCTTGGCTATAAAAAAACACAAAATATAACAGATCACGCTTAGGTTTTAACGATCAAGGCAATCAAAAGTAAGGCAAAAAAAGCTGTTTTATTCCAATTTTGTAAAAGTTCTACAAAAACATATCTTTTAAAAAGTTATAAACACAATAAAAAAGATTCTCGCATAATTATCATATCAACAATTTGTGACCAAGCCACGATTGTGAGTACTATTAAAGCAATACAAAAAGAAACACGGGAGAAATATTTAAGAGGTTACAAAGATATATTTTAGATGCATTTGAAATTGCAAATTTAATATTGTTTCCTTTATTTGATACACCTTACTTATAAAAAGGTGTAAGGAATAACTTTGGTAACGTAGAAACATTAGTTTCTCTTAAACAATCCTTGTAACCATATATACTACCAAATACGGAAGACCGCACTATCGGTCATATTAACCAGCTGTACAATGTTAATACAGTTAAAATGATTGACAGAGCGTTTTACGATCGACTACCGAGTCGTACACACTCATTTTTTATACTTGACAATTTTTTAATTTTTGTGAAAATTCACTGTGCTCCACTTATTGCCTAATCTGTAAGTGCTGAATCATTGCATTTTGTTTACTTTTTAAGTATGTATCTACCTCAGGTGTAGCTTTTGTTAACATTCATTATTTCTAGTTAAAATGATTGCGTAGTTTATTTTTATAATCATGTGATTTAAATATTAAAATATAATTTTTATGTCATTTATGTAATCTTTCTTTTGCTTATCATTACTTTCTGATTGTCATCACAGCCACCTCACTATCTGCACCTTCGGGCTTCTCCTGTAGCTTTGCTTGCGTGGTGGTCGCGATATGCAAAGATGGGAAGAACGGTCGTAAACCTTCTGGACGTCAATTCCAGGTCCCTAATTCACCGTCATCAATCCCGGTACTTATAACATCTGCCGCCGTACCCGTGATGTCACCGCCGGTCATTTTATCACCGACGTCGTCGGATCAATCGGTCGTTTCATCCCGTGACCGGCCATCAGCTGTCGCCGAGTCGCGCCTGGCTCCAGGGAAGTACCAGACTGCGCGATGTATAAATTAGGCGGGCCTTACACCCGTAATAATTGCATGCCTATAGTTAGTTTACAAAAAAAGAGGCATCAAAAATATTTTATTTTATTGTAACTCCGGGTCAGAATAAAAATAAAACTATCTTATCTGTCCTGAACTACTTCTCAATAATGAAATCAACGCATTCTCAAGTGATTCAGATAAGTTATCTTTTACTAGGGTACACTTACATGCCTGTGAAATCTGTTCATGCAACTATCGAACGTGAAGTTAAAAAATTACTGTCTGGAGTCCAACACAATGGGCGTCGAACGTTGAGGTTGCGAGAAGAAATCCTAGGCCTTATAATGTTAATGTAATGGAGTATTCTGATTTTACTCAATTGGAATGGAATAACTGCTGAGACATTTACAAATGAAATTAGAAGTTTCATGACCCCTGAAAATGCGAAACATCCGAATTATTACGTTGAAGAAAAAGAATCCATGTGAAACGTACATTAAATATTCTACGAAAGAGAGAGACATCGCTTGATAAAGTAATATTATTTAAAAAATCTGGCAATAAAGAAAAAGGTAGAGGTAAAGGAAGATTGAAAAGCCGTGCGATATTACTCGAACAAGGTGTAAGCAATGATACACATGAAAAGGTGATGATTATCTCCTCAACTGCGCTTTATAAAAACAAATTGCAAATATCGGATCTAAAATATAGAGATTTAAAACGTCTATGTCATAATGAAAAGAAAGAAAGAAAGAAAGAAAAATATCTTTATTTATAAATTATGCCACAAATCCCAATTTTACCGGTATACCCCTGCGATGTGTAGCATAACCTAGAAAATGGACCCAGCTCAGCATTTGCTACATAATCCAAAAGACCATGTAGCGCTGATTTTCAGCTAGATCCATGCTCAGGTACCGCCACAAACGCAGCAAAATTAAAAGAAACAACTACACAATCTAAACTATCATCAGAATAAAAAATTAGCAAACATAAGTTAAACTTCTGCTATGACAAGCTAAACAACAAACTTACATGAGAAAAATTAAAAAATAAGAAACAGAGTAAGTCTATCTAATCTAAAACTGAATGACTAACTGCACTTTGAGACCTACAAACTACAAAAAAAAAACGTGGTACGTATCTATAATGGAATTATAGATACGTACCACCTTATCTACCCCACGGCAATGTGGCTGACTCTCTTACGCTAACAGACGAAGAAGACGAGACAGAGCTAATTGAATTACTATTATAAAAGAATAATATTATTTGCGTAATTTCACATTTCGTTCGTTAACAAAATATTATTTAATACAAAAACAAAACCAACCATCCATATAGCCATCGGCAATTTGTACACAAGTGTTCCTTTGGTGAGCGATTTAGCTGGAAATGATAAGACTTCTGTTGTGGGTATTGCAATGCGCAACGAGAAAGAATTACCTTGTATTACAGATAAAAAGATACCTAAATATTCAAGTCAATTTGGAATTTCCGACAATTCTACCTTAGTATCGCACGTGCCAAAAAAAACAGATGTGTAGTACTAATATCACCAGTTCACCACCTCCTTCATTGCCATCTTCAATAGAAAACCTAAATCTTCTATCAGATGACGATATTGAGGTTAATCAAATGGTTGCTTCAAAGTCTTTGATACAGTCATACTCTCAACAGTCATCACCATTGATCAACTCTTGTTCGCTATCAGTTTTATCACCTAATCCATCAGCAACTGAGAGTAGACCTTGGTGTCCAATACCATCACCCTCATTACTATCTGTACAAGTTACTCCATCACAAGTGCCTTCACTACGAGTTAGCAAGTTGAAGCGGCATCATCAATCACCATCGCCGTCGCCATTATTTTCATATCTTCCTTCAACAGCTACTAGTTCAAAGAGACCTACACTTGTCACAGTAAAACGTAAACTAAGTAGTACCACCTAAAAGGTTAGAACCAAATTGGGGTCGCCTCAAGTTCACTGGTTGTGCAGAAGTGGATGATATCACGTTTGAGCCAAGTGAAGAATACTTTAGGCTATTCATTTCTGATGATATAATTTCTCTCATAGGGCAACAAACAATTTATATATACACGCACACAATTAAAGGGCAATTCAATAAATATTACAGAAGATGATATAAAAGGTTTTCTGGCAATTCTTGTATATATGGGTGTCAATAAACTGCCGGCTTATACAGATTATTGGGCTAAACTTACACGATGCGACAAAGTAGCTGATATAATGACTCAAGAAGTTTCAATTACTGAGGCGTTATTTGCATTTTAATGACAATTTGGAAGACGATGGTGATAGATATTATAAAGTGAGGGCAGTCCTTCAAATAATACGTGAGAATTGTTTACGAGTAGAAGAACAGTCCCATTTTAGCATTGACGAAATGATGGTTCCACATAAAGGAACAAGAGCTAGCTGCCGTAAGCAATATATAAAAAATAAACCGAAAAAATTGGGGTTATAAAATAATTGTTCGCGCGGGTTTCTCTGGGATAGTATATGATTTCTTGATTTATGGAGGCGATGACAAGTTTAGATTTCACTCATTTACGGATAAAGAAATTACTATGGGCCTTGGATCAAAAGTAGTTTTAGCGTTGGCAAAATCTATTCTACAACCTGTTTGCACAGTCCTGTGTTTCGATAACTTTTTCACGTCTATGGAGCTGCTACAATATTTACGCAATGAATGTGGCATTTTTGCAATGGGTACAATCCGCGCAAACAGGCTCCGATTATTTACCAATATTTTCCCAAATGCTTGACATCTGCATAAACAATGCCTGGCTTCTATATCGGCGAATAACCAGGATGGATCCCAAAAAACAAAAATCCTTAAAATCCTTCAGAATTGAAATCTTTGAGAGCCTGAGGAGTATATGATTTGTATAGTTATTAGGATAAGTTAGCTTAAGTTCCTTATTGTATTCTTTTTTAAGACTGATTTTGACCTGATTTTAATGATTGATCTCAATTTACCAATAATTTAGATTTATAAGATAAAAAGGCTGTTTTTTATGTTAAATTTAATATGTATATAGAAGTACAAAATTATTGTTTTATATTTTGTTATTTCACTGAGAATATTTATACCTATTTTAGGTTTTGTTTTGTTACATTTATTATGTTTAAACTCATTTATTAGTTTCACTCAAAAGCTAGCAGTGTAGCAAATTAGATACATAGACTTGATAGTGTTGATTGTTAAGGGCCTGGCAATGTATTTAATATGATACATCCAATAAATGCCGAATTACTTGTAAAATATTTTTTTATGCCTTCAATAACCACATAAAAACATATTTAAGATACATTATTTCAATATTTCTAAAATATTCTTTCTTGCCAAGAATAGGGTTAGCCTGCTAAAAGACCTTGGCCTACTAGAAGTGCAGTAAACTCCATATTGGAACAAGTGTAGAAAGCTGCTTTAGTAGGGTCCCTCTGAATTTGGCTGGGCAGGGAGAATAACTTGAACAGAGGAGGTGAGTGTTGACGCGCATCACTAAGGGTACCCTTAATCCAACACCCGTGTCACAAGTCTCAGGCTCTGTTCGGAGTTTTTCTCTCAGCCAGGCGATGGACCCGGCACCCGGACGGTGAATCCATGGAATGCTAAGATATTCGTACATAATGTAACATCAACAATAAACATTCATCATTCAATCTCAGACAATGCATTGAGAAAAATGATCTACTAGACCTATTGATTGAAGATAGAATGACAGTATTAAGCCAGCAAAATATGATGGAAAATCAAAATACTTATAATAAATTCTGTGTAGGCGAGTAAGCATATTTACTTCTGTACTAATAGTACTAGAACTGTGAACTAGTACAGTTGAAAGACTGTACTAAGATGGAGCACTCTTTTTAATGTCCAAGTAAGAACAAACCTAAAGTCCATTATGAAGACACATGAAGTTTAAGTTTTTACAAAATTGCAACTATAAAAGGTGTTCCAAACTTAATATATATGTCTTGATTAACTGTTCACCACCCGCATGATGAAAACCTGATTTAGCTGGTGATGCCACATTCACTGACAGACAATATCAACTGCACTTTGAATTCGGACCCAAAGAGCGACTTTTAATATTGACAGATTCAAGATGTTGCCAGAGGTTTAATGAGTAGACCTACAATAATAATAACTCTTATCTACAAAAGTTGTTTGAGCACTAGTAGCATAAAGGGCTCAATAAATTAATATACCAGTGTCAAACAAAACAAATGACTAGGTACGAGCCGCTGGTTTTATTGTGACACTGTGGTGCCCTTATAATATAGTCTCCAGCAGTGGACATTCATCAGCTGATAATGAAATAAAGTAGATTTATATGCTTGCAGAATTTTATTCAATTTTTGGATTTAGACAAACGATAAAGGATATTGATTGCACACATTATAGCAAGATATTTCCACGAACTTAGTATTACTTAGTATTAAATTACTTAGTATAAACTTAGTATTACTTAATATTAGAATTATTTTAATTAGTTTATGTACTTTATACTATTTATACTTTATTCGCTATAGTTAAAATTGGTTTGTCTTGCTTATAATTATAATTGTGTTTGCTAGTTTATTGTTAGTTTATGTTTGCTTTTTGTTTGTCTTTTCTACTGTAGTATTTTTAAGTTAGCATGTTGTGTTTACTAATAAGTAGGTTTACAATTAAACATTTTGTTTTTTAAGATCTTACTATTGTTATACTTATGAGAATTGTAACCTGTTGGTAACCTTAATAAATAAAAAAACTTTTGGAATTCTCAAGTTAGTGGAAATAAAGCCAACAATTACACAAAAGAAAACATTCTATAAATGGTGCAAGTCTAGGATTTGAGACAATGATTATTTTCCATTTTATAGGATAACCTCCTATGAGAGCCACTGACAAAGCTAATAAATCAAATGCAAAATCTGCTAGAAATATAGAGAACCCTACTAAGTACAGAAGAACAATGAAGTTATAGCCTTTGGAGGTACAACTAACTGTTATTAGTTCTACCTCCAAAGGTACAACTCCAACAACATTTATAAAATGGCCACAGGGAATTTTGCCATGTTTTTTTTCCGAAAATTTATTTTCAAAACTTTCAACAATTTTTAGAGATATTACTGACTAAACAACTTTAGTAGTAGTCATTACAAATTCGGATAGTTTGAGTAAGCAAGCTAAATTTTTCAATTTTTTTTTGTAGTATTTTAGCGTTTTGAAAAGGCACAAAAATTACGAAACTACCAATGAACATATTAATGAAAACTGAAAAGTCGCAAAAACGACAATTAAACGACACCATTACAAATCCTAGAGATTAATTGCAAATTCACAATCAGCTAACCAAATTAATTATTAAATATAATTTATAATAGACATTACAATAAACTTGAGACGTCAGACGAAAGCGTAACCACAAAACAAACCGCGGACGAATAGTGTTGTCCACTCCAGTGTCCACTAGGACTGTTCATAAAATATCGATATATCGAACTATCGATATTATTATTTTGAAATATCGATATTTATTACTAATATTTTTTTGAACGATATATAGATACTTCGATATTGAAATGTACATATCGATGGTCGATATTTTTTGAAATAAATTTTAATTTTTAATTTTTTTTCGTTAATTATTTAATCTACAAAATCATTGTAAACTTAATCGATTGTACTTCATTTACACTATTTTATGTTTTTTCTCTATTCCTAGTTTACTTATTTACTTATTATCTTGAAACGAAATGTAATTTTATATAGATATACCTATGGTATAAAAATTACTATAATCTATGATATGGAGTACCTACTTTACCTAGTCAATTAGCTGAACATATAAAACAAAGAGTATTTTTAAAAACTCTTACTGAATTATAATGGTACACATAATTGTCTCATTTAAATTAAACAATAATTACTATGAACTATATATAGTTATAACCTAACACTTTTATACATTTATAATTTAATTTTCTTAATAAATATACTGGATTATAAACTGTGTAATCATTTTTGAGCTGCCTTACGATTATTTTTTTAAATAAAGCCGATATATCGAAATATCGATATTTTTTTCCGATATTTCAAACTGGATTTTCGATATATTTAAAACTATCGATATATCGAAAATCCGATATTTTCAAAAATATCAACAGTCCTACCACAAACCGCGGACGAATAGTGTTGTCCACTCCAGTTTCCACTATCCACTCGATTTACTAACTATAGTTCATTTCAGCAGCGTCCTAAACTACTCGAGTCAGATTTTCCAAACTCTTGTGTGTTTGGGGTTTTGATGATGAGAGGAGCGTGGATATTTTCCAGTGTATATCTATATATTATTTAAGTACCTCGATATGTTTAACGTATATAAAAACTTTGCATACTTTGGGACTAGCGATGTGTGTATTTTTCTTTATAATTTATTTGTTTATAGTGGTCAGGTTATTATTTTGTGGTGAACGTAGAAAATTTAAAAGAATCCTGAATTGAAGTCACTTTCATATCAGATGCAAAAATAAAATAAAATACTTAAGTTTTTTTTTATTCGATATTTATCATACATCGATAATTTATTTCAATGTTAACATCAATGTTTTTCTATTATCGATCATCCCAACAAATAACAAGGTGAAGGCGCCATAGATTAAATAATGAATAAACAATGGAATAAACAGAACACTAGCAACTTAGACTACGTATCCTATAGAGTTGACATGGTAAAATAATATTGTGACAGAGCACGAGTACTACTAATTAAAATATTCATAGAGAAAACAAAGAAAATTTCAAATATTTGACATATAAGATCAGGAATGATTATTTATTGCATTTCTGCGGAATGCTATAAATTCTTGTTGTCTGTCTGTCGGTGCGTCTCTCTGTCCGCACCATTTATATGTTCCCCTACAACTTCCAAACGGCTTGGTCGATCCCCGACATAATGACTTATTCTTATAAGAAAAAGTCTAAGGAGTGTTCTTACATACTTTTTTTTTACCCGACTGCGTCAGAAAGAGGGAAACGTTTATATGTATCTTCGCGGATAACTACGTCGTTTATGAACCGATTTTAATGATTATTTTTTTGACGTGACAACGTCTTGTAATTCGATAGAGCCGGCTGCACGCACGAAAAAACATGACGTCATGCGTCGTTACCTCGCTTTGAGGCGTTCCATGTAAGGCTTGAAGTGCAAGCGAGAGCGCGGAACGAGCGACAAAGAAGCACAATCGGCCTTTGCGTTCGGTAGCGTTCGACATCCGTCTATTAAATATAATTATTAAATATATTAATTTTAAATTAAAAATTAATATATTTATAAATTAATATATTTATTATAAATTTATAAAATCAAAATCAATTATTTTATTAATTTAAATTAATATTTATAAAAATATACTTAAATTAAAAATTTTAATAACCAATTAAATGCTACCATTCCATCAGTATTTTCTTAAGACATTGTCACGTTCAACTATCGTCAGTAAACCGACTTTACAGACAACCAATTTTTTAGTTAGAAACACAACATACTAATATTATGAATTTGGAAATACGACTGGCTGGCACCGACTTAATAGATATGCTTAAGTAAATTAAAGCAACTAAATGACACAGTTATTTTTTACTTTTTAGTGCGTTTTGAGTCGTTTCTGTTTTTTATTAAAAATTTTTATTATATTTGCGTTTGTCATTTTTAACCAGAATTTCAAGTTGCATTGAATTTGTAACCAAAGAGTATTTATGGTCTTTAAACTTTTTTATTTAAAATTTTTACTTTTGTCATATTTAGACACTTGATTTATGAGTTAAATATTGAATTTGTGAATAAAGTGATTTTAAAAATTCTCATTTTTCAAAATGGCTTTCGCGCCTGAATTGCGAACACATGCTCAGAAAGTATGCACTCTTTATAAAAAAGCAATGAGACAAACCGAGAGTTATTATACAGCAAGGTACGAGTATTATCATTTCATTATCAGCCTATTAACGTCCCACTATGTGGCCAGACTTCTACTTATAAGGGTTTGTAGACCTTAAACCACCACCCTACTCCAATACTGGTTGGTGAGATAAGGTTGAGCAGAGTATCACTATCAGATGTTATTGATTATTACCGGGACCGATGGCTTAAAGACCTCCTCTAGGCATAGGGGTCTAGCACCATCAACTTCCTGTGCTTTTAATGAACTGAAAACTTCTTACTAATTAGGATAAGAATTAATTAATGAAATATTCTTTATTGTACACCAAATAATAAAAAACAGTTACAAAGAAAATATCTTAAAAAATCTAATGTACAATTGGCGGTCTTATCGCTAATGAGCGATCTCTTCCAGACAACAGATTATATTTATGTGGAAAAGTGTAAACATTGGAGTAGTTTCGGGTGTACGTACACAAAAATGAAGAATAATTCTGACTGTCTTAAATAAAAATATACTTACATAAAAACACATATACACACCTATATACATACACAAATACATACATACATAAGTATGTATGTATGGTAAAGAGTTCCAGAGCCGAGCAGCTTTCACAGAGTTCATTCATTTAGAGTAGAAAGAAGAATGATGAGAAGGGATTTTTAGGAGTAGGTTGTCCTCTAATCTAAGAGAGCGACGAAGAAGACATACTTATTCATTCCATCGGCATGCAGCACAATTTTAAATTAGGAGAAGAATGAAATTCACACCCCTTTCAGTTCCGACACGACAACGTACTAGAACGCTAAATCGCTTCGCAGTACGTCCTTCTCGGCTGGTTGGTATAGCCGAAGCGTCCCACCAGAATTGCACCAATTATGAAAAGGTTTTATGACCAGACTTTGAACGTCGAAGGGTCACCAGTCGACTGTGGGTCAATCCTAAATGAAACTCCCTATTATGTAACTAGTGTTAGTTGCAGCTGGATTTTAAAATAATATTCTGATGTCTTCAAAATCGTTTTATTCTTTCATAATCTTTTATCTACCGCCGCATCGGAAAAGCAGTCCGTGACGAGAAAAGACGCGGCCAGAAAAACTCGACACATGCTCTTTTTAAATTAATTACAAAACCACTCAATTACAATAATTAATATTACACTAAAATATGCATACTTTGTAACAACCAAAAGAACAGTAAAATACACTACTCGACTATTCTAACATGCATTTTACATTTTATTTTACGGCCTGGAATCTAGTACTTTGAAATCATCTCACGGTCGACAGACACAAGCTATCGATCGATAGTACGATAGACAATATCGTACAGTATTGTCTATGGTAACAAATTGTAATATTTTAAAATGTTAACACTAGTGTATTCACTGATAAACTACTAACTACATTACAGTAAGGCGTTTTTGTAAAGTTGAGCGTTTTCGTGTTGGAACGTTGCGTGTTCGATTCCCGAATGAGACTGATCGTGGCGGGGTGAGTTCGGTACCCAGTATCCGCGCGAGGCGCCCAGCGGCGGGACAATAATGCCAACTGATTCCCGCACAAACTTATAGCTATGGAAATGTTGCCAAAATAAATAGTGCGTTTAGAAACCGCCACAATATCTATCGACATATCCGTCTTATCAATCACCGCGCATATCATGGATGCCGTTAGTTTGAGGCCTTCTATAGTTAGTAATCAGAAAGCATCGAGTCATCATTGGTCGCCTGTCAACCCCGCTCCCTAACAAATCAAATCGCACGTCGCGTTCGAAGCCTTCAACTGGTCACTGAAAACATGGCCTTGTAATTTGAAAAGATTTGATTGGTTAGAGCACAAAGATGGGCTGGCGCTCACTGCATTCTAGGGCGCAAAGATGGGCCGGCGCTCACTGCATTCAGAACGCGAACGAGTTTTTTTAATTAGAACTAATTTTCTGTAGATTTGTGGTCAGATACCACCAAGTGATACTGCGAGCTCGCTTCGACAAGCACAAATGCGAGACAGACCCCAAGGAGCAACGTCGCCTGTACTGGGTCGGAGCGCAGGAGCTGTTCGACAGGACTCATCCCATTCCTGTGGCGAAATGTAAGACTTCATAGTCATTCAAGATTACAAAACAAAGTCCTTCGCCGCGTCTGTCGCGTTCAGGCACGAAGGAAATTCTCTCTCTGCCCCACGACTTTTCAAACTAGTAAAAGGAATTAACCAAATTAATTTTCTCATCCGCAATATGGCAAGGATTTTTATCTATTAATTCTAAATTATAGTTATAGGAGGTTTTATTTATTTAGTTATGTTTTCGTGGTATTTATTGTTTCCAGTTGCCAAGTCGATAGGCATAGCGGGCGGACCGGCGTACGCGCGAGTTGTGGAGCCTCCTGACTGGGTGCTGGACTACTGGCACCCGCTGGAGAAGGCGCAGTACCCCCACTACTTCTGCATCCGCGAGCATCGCAAGTGCGAGTACATAAAGCACTGGAACAATGGCACGCTTATGTAAACTATATGTATAATGTATTTCACTGGGCGCTGGACTACTGGCACCCGCTGGAGAAGGCGCAGTACCCCCACTACTTCTGCATCCGCGAGCATCGCAAGTGCGAGTACATAAAGCACTGGAACAATGGCACGCTTATGTAAACTATATGTATAATGTATTTCACTGGGCGCTGGACTACTGGCACCCGCTGGAGAAGGCGCAGTACCCCCACTACTTCTGCATCCGCGAGCATCGCAAGTGCGAGTACATAAAGCACTGGAACAATGGCACGCTTATGTAAACTATATGTATAATGTATTTCACTGGGCGCTGGACTACTGGCACCCGCTGGAGAAGGCGCAGTACCCCCACTACTTCTGCATCCGCGAGCATCGCAAGTGCGAGTACATAAAGCACTGGAACAATGGCACGCTTATGTAAACTATATGTATAATGTATTTCACTGGGCGCTGGACTACTGGCACCCGCTGGAGAAGGCGCAGTACCCCCACTACTTCTGCATCCGCGAGCATCGCAAGTGCGAGTACATAAAGCACTGGAACAATGGCACGCTTATGTAAACTATATGTATAATGTATTTCACTGGGCGCTGGACTACTGGCACCCGCTGGAGAAGGCGCAGTACCCCCACTACTTCTGCATCCGCGAGCATCGCAAGTGCGAGTACATAAAGCACTGGAACAATGGCACGCTTATGTAAACTATATGTATAATGTATTTCACTGGGCGCTGGACTACTGGCACCCGCTGGAGAAGGCGCAGTACCCCTACTACTTCTGCATCCGCGAGCATCGCAAGTGCGAGTACATAAAGCACTGGAACAATGGCACGCATATGTAAACTATATGTATAATGTATTTCACTGGGCGCTGGACTACTGGCACCCGCTGGAGAAGGCGCAGTACCCCCACTACTTCTGCATCCGCGAGCATCGCAAGTGCGAGTACATAAAGCACTGGAACAATGGCACGCTTATGTAAACTATATGTATAATGTATTTCACTGGGCGCTGGACTACTGGCACCCGCTGGAGAAGGCGCAGTACCCCCACTACTTCTGCATCCGCGAGCATCGCAAGTGCGAGTACATACAGCACTGGAACAATGGCACGCTTATGTAAACTATATGTATAATTATTTACTTATATTATTTTTATTTTACTGGGTACTGGAATAATTGTAATTTTTTAATTAAAATAAACTAAATGTGTACTACTTGGCTGATGAGAGCCTCGGCCATGGTTAGTTACCAGTACCATACCGAAGGGGTGTGGGATATTATCCTACTTCTAACAAGTTACCCCGCTTCTATCTTAGATCGCACCATCACTTAATATCAGGTGTGATTGCAGTCAAAGTAGCTCACCTTGTAATGAATATTAAAAAAAAAGTATATTATTACTTACCTTAATACGTGTAATTATAAATTTCATTATTACTTTTAGCATTATGTGCTTACTTTGTCAACGAAATTATCTATTTTTACAGCAATCTAAGTGGAAGTAGGCTAACTTGTTAGGAGTAGGATGAAATCCACACCCCTTTGTCTCTATACAGTGTACCTGACGGTAGGGTGGTAACTAACCACGGCGAAAGCCTCCCACCAGCTATAATAAAGGTATTTAAAATAATTACACATTTATGTGCAATGAGATTTATGATTAATAAATGTATTTAAATAACATATTTGTTTTAGTTTACATTTTCAATTATAGGAACAGGATTTGTAAACCATGCTACTCCCTTTATGTCCCTTCGCGTCAAATTTAAAGAAATAGGAATTCTTACAGTAGCCTGTCAATACATATTCAATAACCTAGTCTTTGTTAAACAAAATATAAATATGTATAAACCGAAAAAGGAGTTAAACGATCATCTACCAAGAAATGGACATAAGTTAGTCATATCAGCTTATCGCCTCCGAAAAGTAAAAAAATCTTTCGTAGGACTGGGTGTACTCTTCTACAACAAGATGCCCAATTCAGTTTTAGATCTGCCATTGCATAAGTTTAAACAATGTATTAAAACTCACTTACTGAGTCAGGGTTATTATACTATCGATGAATGACAAGATTTAAATGACAAAGATGTTCAAAGGCAATTGGATAGGCTTTCAACTGCACACAGGAAGTAAAAAAAAAACTTTATGTAACAACACACTTAATATTGTAAAATTGATAATATTATAAAAAGAGCAACTGTTGAGTTTCTTGCCGGCTCTCCTCAACAGGGCCTGCCTTCCGAGCCGGTGGTAGAGTCACTGCAAATAGTCCAATTTGACGTTTCAAAAGTGCTTGTAATAATCCTACTTGAAATAAACGATTTTGAATTTGAATATGTACTCACTTATTTACGTAAATTACTAATTAACTAGGTAACCACTTTGTTGAGTTACTGTTGCAGGGACACACTTTCAATACCGTATTCCTCACTCTTCGACTTCCGTATTTGAACTGCCCGTGCTGCGACGCCCGTATTTATGGACTGTTCTCAATGTATGGTACGAGGCTACGGCACGGCAGTTACAATATTATTAATACTACCCTCTTTATTTTTTACTACATTTTCTCGAGTCAAAAGTATGAATTGATTGTATTCTACGTGTACGTATGAGATGCTACTTAAAATCAATTTATAGAATATTTGTCTATCTGTTTATTCCGGCTAGTCTTTGAAACGACTGGACCAATTTTGACGGCGCTTTCACTCGCAGATAGCTAACATTATAAGGCTGTATATAGGCTAATTTAAAAGATTGGACTGACTTACCTAGTGACGTCCAAACCCCAATTGTGTGAAGAGATCTCGTCCTCACTTTTGTACACTATGTAGTTTGTACTCTAGTACTACTGTGCTGTCATTATCTTCAAATATTAGAAAAATAAATTTTATTTTTATTCTATGTCAACAAACCTATTCTGTAGTTTGTCATAGATTAAAGACGACTAGATAGAGCCCATAGCGTGTCCACTCGTGAGACAGCAAATCAGCCTTATTGACATGACATGTCAACATTTAAAGTACATCATAAAACGTTATGTTTTAAAATATCGTAAAATGCGAAATATTTCATTATATAATATAGTTTAGTAAACGCATAATACATGAAATTTGCTAAAAAAAATAACATATCTAAGCTTTAAATCATCAATCAATGAAGTTTATGCCTACTTACGTATGAAACGTAATTCTTTCGATTTTCTGTTCGCTGCGACTGTTGCAGCCGAAAATATTACAACCCACCATAGCACGATAACGTTTAAATTAATATAGTAACCGCAAAGTTATATTATTTATCAGCAAATTTAATAAAAAGCTAATAATTGCTCAGATATGTCCCTTGTCTGTCACAAATTCCACTCTTGACAAACAATAAAAACGAACACGCTAAAAGGGACAAAAAATAATCTTGTATCACTTTCTAATAAAGGCCGAATGAAATAAGTCTGTCACGCTCTTGAACCTACAGCCGCGTTATGACTCCATCTAGTAGTCTTTAATCTATGCCCCATCTAGTAGTCTTTAATCTATGGTAGTTTGTCGATCCGCCATCTTTGCTTGTCACCTGTTAATGTCATTGTACTTTTTTTTTGTACAATTGCGTTGTTTTTTCATTTTCCATTTTTCATGTTATTTTCAAATGAATTTGTGTTAAAATGGGTAAACGGAAACGAGAATATGAAAAATATATCAATAGAAAAATGTAAAATCAATTTATAAGATATTTGACTGTCTTTTTATTCCGGCTATTCATTGAAACGACTGGACCAATTTTGACGGGTTTTCACTTGCAGATAGCTAATGTTATAAGGCTGTATATAGGCTGATTTGTATATCGATTCCACATAGATCTCGATGCGTATAACCGCGGAACACAGCCAGGTTAAAATAAAATAAAACACAATAATATAATGATTATATCTTTTATTTTTAAATTCGCCTAACAGATAGTAGTAATATTTTGTTACTTATTTGAAAAAAAAAGCTAACCCCGACTGACAAATACATATTTCCAATAAAAAATAAAACAAAATTACAAAAAAGACGTTTTTCATAACAAATACAATATTGATAACATAAACAACAAAAAATTATTAAATACAAAAAACAAAAATGTTACACTAAGTAACCTATTCAAAAACCAGTTTTACAAATGACAAAAATATAAAATGGAATATCAAAAATTAATTTGTAATGTACATAAATTATTTTTTTCAATTAAAATATATTCTAAAACTCGAGTTATAGTTTAAGACAGGCGCTCTATGTAAATTGTATTTTTGTCAAATAAAAAAAATATTTAATTGAAAACTGCAGTAATTTTTATTATAACATGTTACATAACATTTTATATAATATGTTTCTCCAACTGTGCATCCACACCGCAGTTACTTTTTGTTTTATTAATGCCTCCAAATGTTACCTAGTAATAGTTATTTATTGTTACTGCATATTACCGTGTTACTAAATGTCGCCCACAAAAGTCAACATTCTCTAACAATCATTCGAAGACATTGTTAAAGAATGTTACGTTAACACGGCAACGCATGGCTACTTGATAGTTACTGAAATTTACTCTTTATAAAGGAGAAACCCAAAATTGTGCCCAACGTTACTAACATTCTAATTTATGACCAATTTTCAGTTCTGTAACGCCCAAGTTTGTATGGGAACTGGTCTTCTCCTTTATATTGTTGGCGGTATGGTTGCAATGAGTAACAACCAACAAATACAAATGTTACATAATGTTGCCCTACAAAAGTTAAGTGCGGGAATCACAGTATCACATGTAATGTAATAAAATTCGGTTCAGTTTTTTTTTAACTTTAAATTACCACACTGCAGTTCCAATTATATGTTATGTTACATGTTATATATATATATAATGTTACATGTCATAGTGTAATACAACGGGTCAGTACGCAGATAGCTTCTTTGCAACAAAAAAAACATTACATTGCGACTTCACTTACTAAATATAATGGGTATTCTAGAAATAATGAGTGAATAAAAAATTAGCTAACAAAATTAGGCAAAAAATACTTAAGCCAAAATGGCGGCATTTTGATTTTAATTAAACTGTTTTAATGGACAAATAAATAGTCTCTATATTTCTTTTATTTAACGCCAAATAAGTGTTTAATAGTCTTAGAAGATATATTACAAATCCATTGTAATATATTTATTTGTTTTTATACATACATAGGTATTTTGTGTAATTGTATATGTATTTATAAGTATTATTCACCATCTGCATTCTGGTGTCCTAATATTTAGCTATATTTAGCCTGGAAGAAATCGCTATTAAGCGATAAGGCCACTTTTTCTATTACTCTTTTTTTTATTTGACTACAAGTTGGCCCTTGACTGCTATCACACCTGATGTTAAGTAATGATGCAGTCTAAGATGGAAGCGGGCTAACTTGTTAGGAGTTTGTGAAATCCACACTCCTATCGGTTTCTACATCGACTTAATGCTGTTTGTTATTCTTCGTTGTGTTGTAAAAATAAAGAATAAATAATAATAATAATACATACACTGCATCACGCTTAATACCCATTGGGTTAGTTAGAGACCACGTCCTTCCACTTGTCACTTGTCACGATCCATGCAGATCTCTCTCGCTTCTTACGAGTTCATTAAACCTTTTATACAAGTACTTCGGTTTAAGATAGTTTGTATTGGTGTTTAGTAACAAATAAAGGAAATTACATACAATAATATACAAAAAAAAAACACATTTCTGATGGTCATAGGAAATTCAATTTCAAATTAGTTTTGCTAATTATTTATGTTAAATTATAATTTTGCTTTTTCCTTGTTAATTTTGTTCGATTTATTATTAAAAAATGCCGCCATTTTGAGCTTATTTGAAATTCGTAATAAAAACGTATTTCTGTATTTTTAAAACAGTTTTTTTTTTTAACTTGAGTAGGTAATCAGAGTAAAAATATAATTATGGTATAGCTGTAGTTTTGTAGGATAGATCTTTTTGATACTGGCTACCAATTTATTATTAAACAAAGTTTTAAAAATACAAAAACCCAATAATTGATTACGATATTTCCAAAATTAAAAACATACCAACGCTTGTTATTTTAAAGGCGTTACATTTCATTTATTGAAAATATTTTTAAATTGATATTTAAATACATTTTGATTTTGTTTGAAGCTATGTTGCTCATGTGGTTTTTTTTTAATTTTTTGTTTTGCCAAATTCTGGTCTTTTTTCATTCAATTCGAATAATTTTAAATTAAAGACTAATTTGAAAATTGTATTGGGCATTCCGTATTTTTCAATATTAAATACCACATAAAATATTAGCGTCCAAAACAACAAGCGTTTGATATGTAGATAATAAATAAACAAATTATTAACCTATGAGTCAACAATAAAAATTATTAATAAAAAAAATATATCAAACAGGCAAACGTGAGCACTTGATGCAACTTCCACGATCGACGGAAAATGACGAATTCATCAAAAAAATAACAATAATTCAAACAATAGTGTTTTGAACAAAGGCGCCCCAATTCAAAAATTGTCGGACAAACGCCGACATTTAGTCGAACTGATCCTGAATCAAAGGCGACATTTTTCTAATGATTCCGAACGATTAAACTTTAATTAAAACTTCCGACGATCGTCACAATTGCAAATAAAAATGATCCCAAGTGGCCTGTAAAACTTAACCAATAAATTATTTTTACAATGACAATTTGGTACGACACATCCAATCGGAAGTTGGACAGAGTAAAAAATATAATTATAGTGTGTTTTTAAATATCATTTAGTTCATATAGTCAATGTATTTAATTATATATACACTTTTTTAGTTACTTTTTATTTAATTTAAATGGGGTGGGTCGTTTGCACCGATACGCGGGAAAAAAAACTAAATATTTGTTTATTATAATAAATAACGTACTAGAGTGTAAGAATATACGATTTTTTATTTTGGAATATGACCAAAAATGCGCATTTTATTTGATTTACTTCTCTCGCTTTTCGGTGCCATTTCTTTTGTGAAATCAATAAGATCGTTTAATTTATATACAAGAAAACGAAAAAAAATCACCAAACCAAATTAGCTGGACGGTTTGCATATTTTCAAATTCATGGTACATTTATTTATTTGTGTTGACAAATTTAAATATTAATTATACAAATTTTATAAAGTAAACACCTAGATCACTAAAGATTGCCTCGAAACACTTAAATTATAAACGAATCTCCTTTTTTTATTTATAATATCCTAAAATTAATTCAATTTGATGTAATATATTTAACAATATCGAGAATAATGTGTTAATATAACTGTGTTGGATTCACTTTCATAATACTATACAAAAAACCTAAAGGTTAACAGAAATTCATTGTTTCTAGTCTATATTATAGGTATATAAAATAAATTTGAAAAAAAAAAACACTTTAAAACTATCTTAAAAACTAAATTCAGCCGTATTAAAACTAATTATTACTAATTAATAATATATTAAATTAATTTCACAATGAATATTTTGTTATTCATTTAATTTTTATACGAATATTGAATCATTCAATGTTATGTCTGTTCAGTCCTGAATCCACACTATATAACAATATGACATGTTATAGAAACCTTTTCAATAATCAACATTACTGGAAAATGTTACATGTCGTAGCGTTATATAACAATGTTAACCAATGTCGACGGCTATTTCACGAAATGATGTCTGTCAACATTATCAACCTATTAGCAGCCCACTACAGGGCCAGGCCTCCCTCTATAGGAGAGGGGATATGGAGCGTACACCCACCATGCTGCTCCAATGCGGGTTGACGGGCTTAGGGTGATAATGTTTCATTTATTAACGATCACTATCAGATGTTGATGACAGTGACCGGGACCGACGGCTTAACGTGCTCTCCGAGGCACGGGGGTGTATCACCACCAACTTCCAGACTCCGGGCTTGGAATGTACTGAACATTTCATAGAAGAATGAAAAAGTTCAGAATTATTCCGTGACCCGACCCAGGAATCGAACCCAGGACCTCGTGATCGAAGCCACATAGACTAACCACTAGACCATCGAGGCAGGCAATGATGTCTGTATTTCGATGTAACTCAGCGGCTATATGTATTAGCTTTGTTGACTTTTTGTCAGCAACGAACAATTTGTTCTGTATTTATACAACGTCAAATCCTTACTAATATTCCTCCATAGCCTAGTACTCTCTTTCTTCCCTCTCTCTCCTAATTTTCTTCTCTGGATTTTGTCTAGTCTCTATTATTTTCATTTATTTATTTATTTTCGTATAAATAATAAATAAATAAATATTATAGGACAATTACACACATCGCTATATAGCCCCAAAGTAAGCGTAGGTAGCTTGTGTTATGGGTACTATGATAACTGATCAATATTGTTATATATATTATACATAAATACTTATAATATATAGGTATAGACATGTATGTATATTTATGTTTGTACGTATGTATGTAACTAAGTATGTATGTAGATGTGTATATGTGTTTTTATGTATATAAGTATTTTATGTAAGTATATTTTTATTTTAGACAATAAGAATCATTCTACATTTTTGTGTACGTACACCCGAACGTACTTCAATGTTTAAACTTTTCCACTTAATTGGTTGTCTGGAAGAGATCGCTCATTGGCGATAAGACCGCCAATTGTACATTAGATTTTTTAAGATATTGTCTCTTTGTAATTTTGTTTTTATTATTTGGTGTACAATAAAGAATATTTCATTCATTCATTCATAATATTAAAAAGGCGAAAGTTTGTATATATGGATGGAAGTTTATCACTCTTTCACGCAAAAGTACTGAATTGATATTGATGAAACTTATATCAAAATAACACATAAGCCACATTTTATCTCGAAATGCCCACGAGAACGACAACTACGCAGGTGAAACTGCAGGCGTCCTCCAATCTTAATATATCATCATGGTATTTAATAACATACAAAACTTTTGTTATATATAACATGGCCCAAATTCAGGGCATTTTAAGTAATGGCCAGGTCAAGAGTACCCTAAACCGACGAACTTGTATCAAAAGGTTAATGAGAGTGGAAGAAGCTAAGGAAGTATGCAAGGACCGTGGCAAATGGAGGGATGTGGTCTCTGCCTACCCCTATGGGAACAAGGCGTGATGTTTATGTATGTATGTATATAACATGTCGACATAATTTAACATGACTATATAACATTCTGACATGATTAACAAGCATACATATATGTGTATATATGTAAACGTTTTAGGTATGTACCTCGACAAACCATTTACAATTAATTTTGAAATATTTTTATAGCTTGTTCGAGTACGGACTGCCTGTTATAAAATATTCAATATTCGTTAAAAATAAATCAACAAAGATACTCTCGGTGAGTATTTATTAAAAAAAAAACAATTGCTTATAAAAACCTATGTTGGACATAATATGAGAGGAACAATATTATTTCATATCTACATAAAGGTCATCGCTCACTGACTCAGCACCGCTCAATTTGACTTTGACTCCATATCAGCGGAACTTGCGGCGTGGAAACCAGTTTCACCCACACCATCTGGATGGCTGGCTATCTACAACCACGAGATTTTCTAAATAATTTCTGACACGAACATGCAGAATCTGGAACCTGGTGTATTTAAGGGGCAAACCAATTCCTCAAAGGCCGGCAAGACATTAGCAGTGCCTCTGGTGTTGCAAATATATATGGGCGGCGGTAATCACTCAACATCAGGTGACCCTCATGCTCGTTTGCCCGCTTTAATAACGATAAATAAATATATATATTAATATTCATTAAATTAAATCATTAATTAAAAAAGTTGAGAGGTGTCAAGGGACACCCGGATGGAACGAAGTTCCTTTCGATTAATTAGTGAAGGAATTGTAATAAAATTTTACTTTTTTTAAGTAATAATAATATTTGTTATTGTACACCGAAACACCAGAGGGCGCCACGAGAGCGCGAGACAGCATACAGCGCGGGCGCCCCCCGCCGCTCACGCGCACACACATCAAAGGCGGCGGCAAGATCCTTTGATCAAAAAGTGTCGTGACAACTTTTCGTACGAATTTTTTCCGTCTAGCCCCCTTTCACAACGCGCGATAAGGAACTTCGTTCCAAAAATTATTAAATCAATGTATATTAAATCATTCGAAATCGTCAAATTATGACCGAAATTAAATTAAAAATAATCAAAAAAAAAATAATGTCATAATGTTGTATCTAATTTTTAAATTTGAACTGATTTTTTTTTTAATATTCAAGTTCAAAAATCAGAGTAATAAAGCTAGATTGAGTTAGTAAATGAATTCATAATTTTACAATTATTATTATTTCACTTTTCCTCAACTTCTGGTCCACTCGATTTCATGAAAACGTTACTTTCCTGACTTATTCTTACTTTTTGATAACTTTAAAGTATATATCAGTAACTGTAACAATTTTTCTACAATTGAATGGCAAACAGTATAAATAAAATATTCTTCAATAAATATATATAATAATTCAAATGATCAATCAGTGCAAGCGGTGCTAAGTCAGTGGATGTCATTATATCGACCGTAATTAAAATATAATTGAAGTAAAAACTAAAACTGTAATATTAACTTATTTAAAAGACGTTTAGGTTTCTAAGTGCATTTTTTTCACCCATGTTAACTGCTTTTCAAGTTTAAAAATACAGAATAAAATACGAAAAATACTACTGAGTTTCTTGCCAGCTCTACACAATAGGTATTCGCAGTATTCAATTCAAACCTCTAGTAGAAATTGTCCAAAAAAGTTAACCTTTAAAAAAAACTGAAAAAAAAAACAACCAAATTGAATTCTTATAAAAGTATCCTCCTTGATTTGAATATCGTGTATAGAGGATATATATCCTCTATACACGATAAAAAAAAATTAAGAGAACACAGAGATATGCCACAGATGATAATATTATCATCTGTGGCATATCTCTGTGTTCTCTTAATTTCTTTTTTTTTTGTTAAATCTGCATTGTAATTAACTTTAGAGAGAACACATTTTAGTCTGTGGTCAGTTACCATTAAAGTTTTAGTTTTCACGTGATTATTAATTTTACAACCGGTCGATATATTAACAATATAACTATTGTACTGTTATTAATAATTAATAATAATATTAATATTAATTAATAAAAGTACAACAATTTTTAATAAAGAAAAAAACGTTTGTAAAACTAAATTACTCTTATATATATTAGTTACATACATTATACATTTTTTTCATATTATATTTTTTCTTTTACGCTAAATTTTTTTATTTTTACTATATTACTAAAAATATTGCTTGATATAGAAAAAGAATGGAATCGTCCTTTATTATAACATAAATATTATAAATGTTTTATAGGCGATAAATGTTTTGATTATTTATTTAATAAATATATTGTGAGATGGTAATAACAAAAAAAAGCTCAGTTTATTGCGTTTTGAAACGACGATTCAAAATCACTGAATAAACGAAATTTGACTTTTGACTTTGAGAATTGTATTAATATTTATGCATATGTTTTAGTGTCAACATACCTTTGTCTCAGCTATAATATATAAACAACATCACTATTTTAGATTTAGGTAAAAATATATTTTCTTAATAATCTATATTAATGAACTGACAATATTCTTTATAATTAGGAATATTTACGAAATTCGGAGATTTAATATCATTAATTAATATTTGTATTTTTTTTATTTATTTAAATACTGTCAATCATTAATATATAATTGATAATATACACAATAATCCATTTATATAATATAGGTACATATATTATAGTTATATTATTTTTTTTTAATAATATTACAATTTGGCCAGCTATATTTTTTGTTATTATTTACACAGATTCTGAAAATTATTTTATCGAAAAAAATATTTTTTTTTCGAAACTCCAACGAGTAAAAGTTCTAAAGTGCTGAAACGAGTAATGCGCAAAGTTCTCTAAGTAGCATATAGTAGCATGAAATCGTGCTACCATTTGCTACTTGGACAACTTAGTAGCACGTATGTAAAACCGTTTGATAGTAATAAATATTGTTTATTATTGTTGTGTGAGTTTATTAATATTCAAAACGTCGAAATCTTTAAATCATTGTAATAAATTAAGACTCCATTTGTGTATTCGCAATATTTGTGGTCACATGGGCCAAGTAGCAGTTAGTAGCATAAAAGAAGCCTTTCACTACTTTGACAACTTAGTAGCACATATGTAAACACATTATCCGTATTAATCGATATTGTGTGCCAGTTTATCGACTCGAGAAATATATTTTCATAGAGTAATTATAAAAATTCAAAGGAGATGTCCCAAAACTGCCCCAGGCTGGTTTTATATGAAAAACACCTGGAGACCTAACAAAATAAACGAAAAAAGTTGAGAGGTGTCAAGGGACACCCGGATGGAACGAAGTTCCTTTCGATTAATTAGTGAAGGAATTGTAATAAAATTTTATTTTTTTTAAGTAATAATAATATTTGTTGTTGTACACCGAAACACCAGAGGGCGCCACGAGAGCGCGAGACAGCATACAGCGCGGGCGCCCCCCGCCGCTCACGCGCACACACATCAAAGGCGGCGGCAAGATCCTTTGATCAAAAAGTGTCGTGACAACTTTTCGTACCAATTTTTTCCGTCTAGCCCCCTTTCACAACACGTGATAAGGAACTTCGTTCCAATAAAATGGCTTTATAATTATAATTTTTAAATATATAAATAGAAATATTAGAACTAGCGGGGTTTTAAAATAAACCTAAAAAATATATTATTTTTAATTCCTATTGAGTCGTAGTTGATATCGACAGTTGCGTACAAAATGTATAAGGAAATGACTTTTCTTTATAACATTTTGTTTTCGGTAGTTAAGGTAACACTAAGTATGACATAATAATACAATTATTTCACTTTGTGTTCGTTAAATTACCTATAACAATATTTTTTACTAAAATTACCTTTTAGGCAGGTATTTTAGTAAGTTTATGGTACTGATTATGCAATAACCCCTCTATTTAGGGCCAAAGGACATTGCCAAAATTTGCCCCAGGCTGTCCAAACGTATGCTCATATTTAACTATTTTATTTAAATACACAATGAATTTTAAACAACCACCCATGTTTCATAGCAATCACTTGAAAATATATCAAAAAAATAAAAATTTCAATCGATTTTTTGTGTGTTTGCATCACGTGACCGTCGTTGTAGTATGAAAAGTCAACTTTTTCAACCTTCATAACTTTTTCCTGCGACTGCATAGCTACATACAACTTTGTTTTTCTGTAAATAGAAAATCTGCACTATTTAATGACATATATATCATTACTGGGCAGCCTGGGGCACACTTCCATACAATTTTTGACGTGACAACGTCTTATAATTCGATAGAGCCGGCTGCACGCACGAACAAACATGACGTCATGCGTCGTTACCTCGCTTTGAGGCGTTCCATGTAAGGCTTGAAGTGCAAGCGAGAGCGCGGAACGAGCGACAAAGAAGCACAATCGGCCTTTGCGTTCGGCAGCGTTCGACATCCGTCTATTAAATATAATTATTAAATTTATTAATTTTAAATTAAAAATTAATATATTTATTATAAATTTAAAATATAAATTTATAAAATCAAAATCAATTATTTTATTAATTTAAATTCATATTTATAAAAATATACTTAAATTAAAAATTTTAATAACCAATTAAATGCTACCATTCCATCAGTATGTTCTTAAGACGTTGTCACGTTCAACTATCGTCAGTAAACCGACTTTACAGACAAGCAATTTTTGGCAATGTCCTTTACTTTTTATTATTAAAATGGTAAAAGTTTCATTGAGACGCATAAACATTTAATTTTTCTTGGGGGACTATGTATGGGCGGTGGGCCATCTCCTTTCATTCCAATGTTTGGATGTCATGGGCAAGTTGCCTAAGTAGCATAATAGCCTAGGCTTTTGATATTTGTGTTCTCACTGTATTAAATACAGATGGTCAGGAGTCGGTAGTAGCAACAAAAATGCTCCTACTTTTACTTGGCTCGAGCAGCACAACATTAAGCTGGTATCTTCTTAAAGGTTTTGCCTATTTTATGCTACTTCTATTTTTGATTTTGGTTTTGACTAAAGTTGCCGCGAATAGTGTTTATAGCGAATAGTCGAATACCGATCAATCGCCATTCACTTTGGCGAATAGTCGAATAACTCGACATTACTATTCGTCATAAAAAAATATTAAACACATTAAAAATATTTCACACCAGCAAGCTCTGTTTATTCAGAAAGACTATTTACCGAGGCAGGTTTAATTTACGAGGAAAAACGAAACCGACTTGCTCCAGAACGTGCAGAAAAAATAGTTTTTTGCACCACAATCTGCCTCTGTTGGATTTTAAATATTAATTAAAAAGCCTTACTAATTTAATTTCATGAATATGATAGGCACAGGCACATATTACAGATAATAAATTGATAGTGTATATTGTTTTATTAAGGAAAATTATAAAAAAAAATGATTATTTTTAATTCATTAGTTCTTTAAAAGTTTATTTTCGACGACTGTTCGCCGAATGCCGAATAGTACTAGCTATTATTCGGTATTCGACGAATATCAGCGATGATGACGAGTAATGCCGAATACCGAATAATAGCGAGTATTCGCAGCAACTCTAGTTTTGACAAACCTTAGTACTCATTGTTATATAAAATTGTAGACATTTTTTTCAAATAAACTTTGTATTTTTTATCTTTCTTATAACGTAGCATAAAAATTTTAGCGTTTTGCTACTGAGACAATTTAGTAGCACGGGTGTAAAAACATTAGCTAGTATCAAACTTTGTTTATTGCTATTTTAGTTCATTGAATACAGTAATTTCGGATATCGTATTTCAGAGGATGTATGCAAAAAATAATTTAAAATTAAGACTCCATTTTTGTTTTAATTGTGAAGTGCGCTGTCGTGTGTCATTGACCTCCGTGACTTTTAGTTGCGGTGTTTCGCGTGGGACGTGAACGGCGAGATCGTCGACGAAATCAACGACAACATCAACGGCGAGGTGGATGATGGTTTTGATGGCGATGTTAAAACTTTTCTCAAAAACGGTGAGTTCGTCGATGAATGCAACGTTAAATTCGTCGGCGAACTCAACGGTGAGCTCGTCAACGAACTCAACTTTGAAGTTGATAACGTGTTTAAGGCGAGCTTCTGGATGAAGTTAGCGTCGAGTTCGACGACGAAGTCAACGGCGAGTGCCATCGATGTGTTAGTGGGCGTGTCACGAATCAGTCCTCCTCGCGGCCACTATGGTGAGGTCGGGACGCGTGCGCATCAGTTGCGACGGCGACGGCGAGGTTGAAGGCGAGGCGGACGGCGAGGGCGGGCCGGGCGGGGAGGGGGGCTGGTCGGTGCCGCGGAGCGAGTCGAGCGACGCCACGCGGATGGTTGGCCACTTTCCACCTGGAAACAAAACAAACTTATGAAATTCTCAGTACATTCGGATCCCGGAGTGGGGTAGTTGGTGGTGTTACACCCCCGTGCCTCGGAGAGCACGTTAAGCCGTCGGTCCCTTCACTATGATCAACATCTTTTAACGATCGTTAATGTATGAAACATTATCACCCTAAACCCGCCAACCCACATTGGAGCAGCGAGGTGGGTGTACGCTCCATATCCCTGCTGCTATAAGAAGGGTGGCCTGGTCCTGTAGTAAGCCATTAAGAGTCAAATATTGATGATACTTACTGGAAGCGGGTTGTGATGATATCGCCTTCTCCTGGGTGGTGATCACAGTGGCCGGTATGGGGTCCTCGTCCGTTATGCTGCCCACGACCACCTTCTTGCCTGGCGTCTGAAAATGTTATAGGAATAACTTGTCATACTTCGAACAGAATATTCGAAACGTCGAAACGGCTGGAGCGATTTTAATAAAGTTTGGCATTGAGTTGAGCTGACACCTTAGATTAATACATTTATTTGATGTGTAATAAGTGATGATGCAATCTAAGATGGAAGCGAGCTAACTTGTAAGGATGAAATCCACACCCCTTTCGGTTTCTACACGACATCGTACCGGAACGCTAAATCGCTTGGCGGTACGTCTTTGTCGGTAGGGTGGTAACGGCTAAAACCAACCAGCAAGACCAAAACAAATTAAGAAAAGCTCAATCTGTCGCGCCGGGCATCGAATCCGCACCTCCTTCCTATAAATCCACCGCATATCCACTGCGCCACTCTAGTAATTTAATAAAACTTTTATAAACAAGCTGTTACAATTAAGTACTCGTCAATACGAATCAGACGAGCCCAAACTCGATGGGGTTGTGTCGATTTATTGAGGAGTTCCTATGGCCACCTTCCAGCACCCGCATCAGATCAGCTCCATGTCATCATAATATTGCATTGTTGCAAGTGGTAAGTACTCGTCAATACGAATCAGACGAGCCCAAACTCGATGGGGTTGTGTCGATTTATTGAGGAGTTCCTATGGCCACCTTCCAGCACCCGCATCAGATCAGCTCCATGTCATCATAATATTGCATTGTTGCAAGTGGTAAGTACTCGTCAATACGAATCAGACGAGCCCAAACTCGATGGGGTTGTGTCGATTTATTGAGGAGTTCCTATGGCCACCTTCCAGCACCCGCATCAGATCAGCTCCATGGCATCATTATATTGCATTGTTGCAAGTGGGTTGTTAATTTGCAAGATACAGGCTTTGACTTCTACATGGAGACAAGTGACCCCAAGGCGCTGGTACTAGGAGTCTACAAAGTGATCTGACTAAAAAAAAACATTCAGACCTCCATACATTTTTAAGCCTTTTCTCAAAATGTCGACCAACGAAAAAAAATTAGTATCGTTACGTTAACATGACAGCAAAGTTGGAGTTTAAATAAGGGAATTTCACAAAATGTACGGCTTAAACTCACGTCACTGCTATCGGAATATGTGCGACTATACTAAAGCCAAACTCGATTGAGAATACTTGTCAAGAAACAAATTAAAAATGAAGGTAGAAATCAGTAAACATTTTACGCCTATTTTTTTTTATTAAGTACTTGATGACGAATTCATGACAATAAATTAGATTAGTAAGCTTAAAACTAGTTAATATATTCAATATCTTTTAAAGAAGATTTTTTAAAATAACGAAACATAATTTTAAATTTATAAGGCATTAAATGTGTTGCATTTTCTACCTCCAATTTTAATTTTTGGAACGAAGTTCCTTATCGCACTTTGTGAAAGGGGGCTAGACGGAAAAAATTCGTACGAAAAGTTGTCACGACACTTTTTGATCAAAGGATCTTGCCGCCGCCTTTGATGTGTGTGCGCGTGAGCGGCGGGGGCGCCCGCGCTGTATGCTGTCTCGCACTCTCGTGGCGCCCTCTGGTGTTTCGGTGTACAACAACAAATATTATTATTACTTAAAAAAAATAAAATTTTATTACAATTCCTTCACTAATTAATCGAAAGGAACTTCGTTCCATCCGGGTGTCCTTTGACACCTCTCAACTTTGTTGACAAGCGTTCTCAATCGAGTTTGGCTTTGGTATAGTTTCAAACTTATACAGGGTCCTTAGTCATGAGCTTCGATAACGCAGCGTGAAGCAAACTTGAGTTTCAGCCGTTTAAATTTTAATAATAAAGAAAATACTCGCGATATGATATCGAACCGTGTACATACGTAAACTAGCGACACGCCCCGGCCCGCCCCGCCCAGGCTTCGCGCAGGTTCCGTGTGGAGGTGCTGGATCTCCCATCGGACGCGTCCCCGGGTGGTGGATTGGGGAACGCCTCCCAGTCATGGGTGGTACCGGGGAAATCAAATACCCGGCGCGAACCAACACCAGTAGGCATGGGCGTGCCTTAAGTCCAGTAAGAGGCGGCCTAGGGGACTTCACTCCGACAGAAAAAGCAAGCTGTAGTTTCAGCCCCCAAAAATGGAAGCGAATAGTAAATTTCATGTACCCCAGGAGGGTACCGCGGCTGGTTTACCCTGCGGAGAACCCCTCACTGAACCACGTTCAGTCAGCCCCACCGTATCTGAGGGGGGCAGCTATCACAACACTGGTACCGGCGGCGCACGCACGCCCCGCGAAAATCGGCTGCATATTTTTACAGATTGAACATAGGGACAGACAGAAGTAAGCGACTGTGTTTGATACTATGTGATGACACTGATAGTGATAACTCACTTTGTCCAGTTTCCTCGCCTGCTTGGTGGTGGAGTTGGTGGAGCCGTAGGGTCGGCCGCGCATCTTCACGTTGGGGTCCAGCTCTATCGGCATCTCGAACTCAGGACCTTGATGCATTACAAAATTAAAATATACAAATCGAATAAAATATTATTAAGTATTTTAAACTCCAGGGTTTGTGCAAACGTGTGTGCGTGTATGCGTGCGTGTGTGCGTGCGTGTATGAGTGTGTGCGAGTGTGCGTGCGTGCGTGTATGCGTGCTTGCGTGTGTGTGTGCGTGCGTGTATGCGTGCTTGCGTGTGTGTGTGCGTGCGTGTATGCGTGTGTGCGTGCGTGTATGAGAGTGTGCGTGCGTTCTGTTAGTCTCGGGCCCTCAGTGTTTATAAAAAACAACACAACACTGGCTGGAAACTAATTTATTAACTGTTTATATTATTCTATAATTCTCACAACTTAGACGATTTACTTAAATCACTTTATTCCGCGATTCGCGAGGACCTTCAAAAGGTCTGACGGCGACTTGATGGGCAGAACCTTAGTCTTACTACTAGTCCAGACCGGCGGGCAGAAACCAGGCCCGTAGTCTTGGACAGCAATTTGACTAATTACCAAAACGACTGACTGTTTGAAGCAGAGTTATGGTTTTTGTAGCAAATATATCGCTGACTGGCCGTTGACATCTGTGTCAGTCGATAGTTGCAGGTCAGCGTTAATAATGTAGAATTCAGGGATGTAACAGTGCGTGTATGAGTGTGCGTGCGTGCGTGTATGAGAGTGTGCGTGCGTGCGTGTATGCGTGCGTGCGTGCATGCGTCTGTGTGCGTATTTGCATGGGTGATAGTACCCGGGGGAGGTAAGTACCTTTCTCAGCGGCGGCCGCGTCTGCTACATACGCCGCGAGATTGGCGGGCATCACTCCCAGCGCGAGGGCCGCCGCTTCGAGTCCCAGGTCACCGCGCTGCAGGCGGTCCAGCACGCCGGACGGACCCTTCGCCTGCCAGAACTCGCGCGCCGTCCTGCGATAAACAACATACATATTCATTATATGGGGACGTCCATGAGAACTGTTCATGTAGCCGTATCGGCCGTACAGCGTGCCGTAGCTCACACGCGGGCGCACTCAGTCGAATGGTCCGTCGCCCCTCACCTGTAGGGCCTGTTGATGCAGCCGTACACGTCCCGGTAGCGGCCGTACAGCGTGCCGTAGCTCACGCCCAGGATCTCCGCCGCCTGCTTCATCTCCAACTCCTTGACTCGCACCGCTTCCATCACCTGACATCATAAACGACGACAACAAAATTACCAAATTATAAACGCTGTGGCTTAGAGTGAGGGAGGAGCCTGCCTACCGCTGCCGTATGCCCAAGGAAAGGGACACCAGTGTGGCGCCGTAAAGCATTACGTAACGATGTGGTTTACCCTCTCAAAAGTTGACATTTGAAAAATGTCTATTTTAATGGCCCAATAGAAGAACCTGACTCCCTGACTTGTGGGAAGTATCTGGAGCCTAGACCCACCAAGCTGCTCCAGTGTGAGTTGGTAGGATTAGGATACTAATAGTTTTATGACTATTTTAATGGCCCAATAGAAGAACCTGACTCCCTGACTTGTGGGAAGTATCTCGAGCTTAGACCCACCATGCTGCACCAGTGTGGGTTGGCGGGATCAGGGTGATAATAGTTTTATGATTGTTTTAATGGCCCAATAGAAGAACCTGTCTCCCTGACTTGTGGGAAGTATCTGGAGCCTAGACCCACCAAGCTGCTCCAGTGTGAGTTGGTAGGATTAGGATACTAATAGTTTTATGACTATTTTAATGGCCCAATAGAAGAACCTGACTCCCTGACTTGTGGGAAGTATCTCGAGCTTAGACCCACCATGCTGCACCAGTGTGGGTTGGCGGTATCAGGGTGATAATAGTTTTATGATTGTTTTAATGGCCCAATAGAAGAACCTGTCTCCCTGACTTGTGGGAAGTATCTGGAGCCTAGACCCACCAAGCTGCTCCAGTGTGAGTTGGTAGGATTAGGATACTAATAGTTTTATGACTATTTTAATGGCCCAATAGAAGAACCTGACTCCCTGACTTGTGGGAAGTATCTCGAGCTTAGACCCACCATGCTGCACCAGTGTGGGTTGGCGGGATCAGGGTGATAATAGTTTTATGATTGTTTTAATGGCCCAATAGAAGAACCTGTCTCCCTGACTTGTGGGAAGTATCTGGAGCCTAGACCCACCAAGCTGCTCCAGTGTGAGTTGGTAGGATTAGGATACTAATAGTTTTATGACTATTTTAATGGCCCAATAGAAGAACCTGACTCCCTGACTTGTGGGAAGTATCTCGAACTTAGACCCACCATGCTGCACCAGTGTGGGTTGGCGGTATCAGGGTGATAATAGTTTTATGATTGTTTTAATGGCCCAATAGAAGAACCTGTCTCCCTGACTTGTGGGAAGTATCTGGAGCCTAGACCCACCAAGCTGCTCCAGTGTGAGTTGGTAGGATTAGGATACTAATAGTTTTATGACTATTTTAGCGGCCCACTAGAAGAACCTGACTATAACATTGGGTTCAAAATCGGGCATAGCAGAAATGCAGGAGTATGAACAACTGATAACCGTTCTCCGACCCAATGTGTAAGGTATAATATGACAGCGTACCCGTTTGACGTAGTTCTCCTCCCAGAACTGCGGCCGCCTGCCGTGCTGCAGGTAGTCGTTCAGCTTCACCACGTCCAGGAACCGAGGGTCCACCACGCCGTGCTTGCCCGCTGGAATGTGACAATCCCCACGTAAATAGTTAGGTCCTTCTAACAATACCAACTGCCTCGTTGGTCAAGTCACACGAATAGAGAAAAGGAACAGAGACAAAGCTTCATAAAAAAAAATTGGTTGTCTGTAAAGTCGGTTTACTGACGATAGTTGAACGTGACAACGTCTTAAGGAAATACTGATGGAATGGTAGCATTTAATTGGTTATTAAAATTTTTAATTTAAGTATATTTTTATAAATATTAATTTAAATTAATATAATAATTGATTTTAATTTTATAAATTTATAATAAATATATTAATTTATAAATATATTAATTTTTAATTTAAAATTAATATATTCAATAATTATATTTAACAGACGCATGTCGAACGCTGCCGAACGCAAAGGCCGATTGTGCTTCTTTGTCACTCGTTCCGCGCTCTCGCTTGCACTTCAAGCCTTACATGGAACGCCTCAAAGCGAGGTAACGACGCATGACGTCATGTTTTTTCGTGCGTGCAACCGGCTCTATCGAATTATAAGACGTCACGTCAAAACGTGCAACATTGATACCTATTTCGTTAGGGTTGTTACAATAGGTTAAGACAAATTAAACAAACAAATAAACAACGTGTCGCACTAACATGACCCTAAGATTGTCAACTAACTGTGCCAGCGTAAACCGGTTTGTTCCAGTCTCGCCGCGTACGCGACAAGCGGCTGGTGGTCACTCACACATGCCCCGCGTGCTTGTAGTAGTGCAACCGATTCGCGCGGCAGTATGAAGCTTTGTCTCTGTTCCGTTTATCTACTCATGTGGTCAAGTAGATAGACTGTGTGGCTCCGATCACGGGGTCGATTTCAGGGTCGAGTGACGGAATTATTTATTTATACTTATTTATACATCACATAAAATAAAAACAAACAGAAATAATAACCTATATTAAAGCCAAACTCGATTGAGAATGCTTGTCAACAAACAAATTAAAAATGAAGGTAGAAATCACTAGTACTTTTATACCTATTTTTTTTAATTAATTAGTTAATGACGAATTCATGACAATAAATTAGATTAGTAAGCTTAAAAGTAATTAATATATTCAATTTCTTTTAAATATGATTTGATAAAAATAATTTTAAATTTATTAGGCATAAAACGTGTTGCATTTTCTACCTTCATTTTAAATTTGTTTACTGACAAGCATTGTCAATCGAGTTTGGCTTTAGTATAGATAGATTTTTTTCAAGCAACCTCTGTTTTTTATTCTTCTACCAATTATAATTAAAATATTTTCAGAACATTCCAATCTCGTAGTCGTAGAGTTGGTGGTGTTACACTCCCGTGCCTCGGAGAGCACGTTAACCCGGTCACTGTCATCAACATCTGATAGTAATCGTTAATAATAATAATACGTAAGCCAGTCAACCCGCGTTAAAACAGCGTGGTGGGTGTACTTTCCATATCTCCTCTCCTATAAGGAGTTAGGCCTGGCCCGGTAGTGGGCCGTTAATAGGCTGATAATGATGATGATGATAAACGATACCACTAATATAATCTAAGGCATGAGGGTATATTCGCATTACGTTGTGGCAACAGATTATCATGCAGTTTGAAGTGTGGCAACTTGTATAGTAAAGGGATCTGTTGACAAAAATCATTAAGAGGCAATACGACATCTGTATCCACACTTCTCTTCGCGTTTCATCACCGGGCCGCCTCTTGACTCCCTCACAAGTTTTTTATCTCTGTCCTTGTCCCTCAATGTCGCACTTTCCTCTTTCTGGGCATACCCGTCACACGACAAGCATCACCTTTGCCATGTGTTCATCGCTCCGAGACGGTCCGCCTTGTGCCAGTGGTGCGCAAACTCCCGTAGCCTGCTTGCTGGCCGCCAAGCTCACGAGGTTCTGGCAGTACACAGATCAGGAGGTGCTGGTATGAAGTAAGTGAATACATACGTTTGATGTAGTCGATGTGCGCCGTGCTGTTGGTGGAGGAGGAGGACGACGCCTGCGCGAGCGCGCCGCACGCGCTGCCGTCCGACTCCTCGTCTGCAAACGTCGTCACAACGTTCAGTCATCATGTCTCAATTTTTTTTTATCGACTACAAGTTAGCCCTTGACTGCTATCACACCTGATGTTAAGTGATGATGCAATCTAAGATGGAAGCGGACTAACTTGTTAGGAGTAGGATGAAATCCACACCCCTTTCGGTTTCTACACGACATCGTACCGAACCGCTAAATCGCTTGGCGATACGTCTTTGTCGGTAGGGTGGTAACTAGCCACGGCGAAAGCCTCCCACCAGCCAAACCAAGACAAATTAAGAAAAATCTCAATCTACCCCGCCGGGAATCGAACCCAGGACCTCCGTCTTATAAATCCACCATGCACACCACTGCGCCACGGAGGTCGTCAAAAAAAAAATTTTGAAAAATGTCACGCGAAATTAGGATAGGGGGAGACGGTCGACCAAAATCTGACGACATCTCACCAGGTGGAGGGGGAACTTATACCAGTAACTATACAAATCCCATTTGGAATGTTGATAAAAATAATAGCTGAATTTCCGCGCAGAGGACGGCAGTGCTGGGTTCGATTCCCGGCTGCGCCAATTTAGAGGGTGCATCCCAGTAGTACCCCCAGTACAAAATTAAACAAATATCGATATCAACATCTTGTTTGTACGTTACTTATAAATTACCTAGTTTTTATAAGTATAATATGAAATCACCATAGATTAAAGACTACTAGATGGAGTCACAACGCGGCTGTAGGTTCAAGAGCGTGACAGACTTATTTCATTCCGCCTTTATTAGAAAGTGACACAAGATTATTTTTTGTCCCTTTCAGCGTGTTCGTTTTTATTGTTTGTCAAGAGTGGAGTTTGTGACAGACAAGGAACATATCTGAGCAATTATTAGCTTTTTATTGAATTTGCTGATAAATAATATAACTTTGCGGTTACGATATTAATTTAAACGTTATCGTGCTATGGTGGGTTGTAATATTTTCGACTGCAACAGTCGCAGCGAACAGAAAATCGAAGGAATTACGTTTCATACGTAAGTAGGCATAAACTTCATTGATTGATGATTTAAAACAAAATGAAATAAAGTTTATAACTTATATGGTATAAGTAAAGTCAAGAGCAAAAACTATACTACAGTACTATATAGAACTATTGGGACATAATTTGACAGCCCGGAAAATATCCCAACAGTTCTATAGAACTACGGTATGGGGTACTACTGGGATGCACCCAATTTAGATTAATAATCAAATCCTGACAAGTTAGCCCCCTTTCATCTTAGATTGCATCATGACTTACCATCAGGTGTGATCACAGTCGTAGGCTAACTTGTATTGATTAAAACAAACACATCAGAAGTGGGATTATATAGACTGTTCTCGAACGCAATGCGGACTCACCTCCGCTGTTGTCGCCGTCGACACGCAGCTTGGTGCGCAGGAACGAGCCGATGTCCGCGGGCGGGTCGGCCCACTCGTCGTCCGACTGGTCGCGCGACCAGTTGGCCTCCTCCTCGCCCGCGCCCCACCCCACCACCCGCTCCGCCGTGATGTCCTGCGCAGATATAGACTGTTTGCCGTTATACACCTCCGCTATCATCATCATTATTGAAGTGAAACTTCTTTATCGGGGTTGGAAAAAAATTTAGTGTAACATTTTTTCGTTACGCGTCACATTTATCCGTTACGCGCCATCTTTGACTTATGGAAGTGTCGTGATAAATATATATATATGTTATATTGAAGTGATCAGCAAAATCAAAGGGTTTATTTTAATTCTAATTCCAGTGAATTTCTAAAAAAAGTAAGTAATTACGACATCAATGATAGTAATATAATTCTATTACAATTAATCAATAATAATCTTTGTAGTAATAAGCTAAAATGAAATAATTGTAGAATTTGTATTTATGTCTGTGATAATAAAAGCCTTTTATTAAACTTTATCTAATTTAACTTTATTTAACCAATTTCTGTAAAGTTGCATATAGTAAATTATTTTTTGAAAAATAACGTCATAAAAAAGTTTCACTTCTTACGAGTGTACGCTAGTACACGCACATTTTTTTTTTATTATCAGTCTATTAACGGCCCACTACAGGGCCAGCCCTCCCTCCTTATAGGAGAGGGGATACGGAGCGTACACCCACCACGCTGCTCCAATGCGGGTTGGCGGGCTTAGGGAGATAATGTTTAATTTATTAACGATCACTATCAGATGTTGATGACAGTGTCCGGGACCGACGGCTTAACGTACTCTCCGGGGCACGGGGGTGTAACACCACCAACTTCCCGACTCCGGTGTGATATTTATTGAGAATTTCATAGAAGAATGAAAAAACTCGGAATTATTCCGTGACCACTGATATACCAAAACGACCCGTTTCCTTTACATTTTTTAATTCATAAATCATTAAGTAAAAGGAGACTGACCATTTTGGGCCCAACACGTTACAACAATAAAATGTATCTTCAAAAATTCTTTATTTTTTTTAAAATCAAAATCACTAAAAATAATTAAAATTCACAATCGCAAATACATTTAAAATCATGTTGTAGATTTTGGGTTATTGTTTTACAAATAATGACACAATAGTGGGTCTGGCATAATTGAAACTGGCAACACTAGTAATCGTTCCATTTCCATTACTTAATGTCAATATCATGTCATCAATTTAATTGAAAACTTATGGCTTTCAATTGAATTTAATTGAATCAATTCAATTTGACTAATAAATTATCTTTAAATCTCTATTCTGAGATTATAATATAGTGAAAACGTATTGAAATTCAATTATTCGTCAGATTCTACTATAAAAATAGGTTAATAATTGCAAAGTCGTACATACCAACATGTCAAATAACCACATAACCTAACTCTTGTATTTGTGCTCATATCTTGATTATGCAATTGTCAATTAAACTGAACTTAAACATGCTTAAAATTGATATTTTTATTTACCGAATGACACTTATTTGGACATTGTAACGGTTTATCAAATTTTGGGCCCAGCGATGTATGAAAAATGGTCAGTGTCCTTTTAGGCTTCAATAAAGCAATTTGAGATATCATAAAAAAGCTCACCAAGTTGCCATGCCTCCACTCAGGATCTCTTTCACTGCAAAATGAGACAAAGAGAGATTTAAACATGTTATTAAACTAGCGGTCGCCCGCGGTTTCACCCGTGCAGCTCCTGTTCCCGTGCGAATATCTGGACACAAATTATGCTATGTCACTCTTCATGAATCTGCCTATCATACACAAAAGATTTTTTTACAATGTGATTGCTAAATTCAGAGATTAGACGGAACAAACAAAGAGACAAAAATTGAAAAAAAAAATGTTATTTTGGTCTACGTACCGTATGTAAATATCCATACGGTTATTTCAACATTACAAACAGACACTCCAGTTTTATTTATATATATAGATATTTATTACTCGTCCGTCGAAAAACGCTGTCAAATTTAATCATACCATCTCCGCTGGACTTTACAACCGAGACTCGAACCCAGGACCTACGTCTAATAAATCCACAGCGCATACCACTGTGTCACGGAGAATACATCTAACAGTCGTGTGTGTTCGGTGCCTAATACTCACGTCTTTAAATGGCTGCTGTTCTCGTCGTCCGTGTGGTCGGTGCCGCTCGCTAGCCTCTGCCGCTCGGGACTCGGACTGTCCCTGGAATATCTAACAGTCGCGTGCGGTCGGTGCCTAATACTCACGTCTTTAAATGGCTGCTGTTCTCGTCGTCCGTGTGGTCGGTGCCGCTCGCTAGCCTCTGCCGCTCGGGACTCGGACTGTCCCTGGAATATCTAACAGTCGCGTGTGGTCGGTGCCTAATACTCACGTCTTTAAATGGCTGCTGTTCTCGTCGTCCGTGTGGTCGGTGCCGCTCGCTAGCCTCTGCCGCTCGGGACTCGGACTGTCCCTGGAATATCTAACAGTCGCGTGTGGTCGGTGCCTAATACTCACGTCTTTAAATGGCTGCTGTTCTCGTCGTCCGTGTGGTCGGTGCCGCTCGCTAGCCTCTGCCGCTCGGGACTCGGACTGTCCCTGGAATATCTAACAGTCGCGTGTGGTCGGTGCCTAATACTCACGTCTTTAAATGGCTGCTGTTCTCGTCGTCCGTGTGGTCGGTGCCGCTCGCTAGCCTCTGCCGCTTGGGACTCGGACTGTCCCTGGAATATCTAACAGTGGTGTGTGGTCAGTGCCTAATACTCACGTCTTTAAATGGCTGCTGTTCTCGTCGTCCGTGTGGTCGGTGCCGCTCGCTAGCCTCTGCCGCTTGGGACTCGGACTGTCCCTGGAATATCTAACAGTGGTGTGTGGTCAGTGCCTAATACTCACGTGTTTAAATGGCTGCTGTTCTCGTCGTCCGTGTGGTCGGTGCCGCTCGCTAGCCTCTGCCGCTCGGGACTCGGACTGTCCCTGGAATATCTAACAGTCGCGTGTGGTCGGTGCCTAATACTCACGTCTTTAAATGGCTGCTGTTCTCGTCGTCCGTGTGGTCGGTGCCGCTCGCTAGCCTCTGCCGCTCGGGACTCGGACTGTCCCTGGAATATCTAACAGTCGCGTGTGGTCGGTGCCTAATACTCACGTCTTTAAATGGCTGCTGTTCTCGTCGTCCGTGTGGTCGGTGCCGCTCGCTAGCCTCTGCCGCTTGGGACTCGGACTGTCCCTGGAATATCTAACAGTGGTGTGTGGTCAGTGCCTAATACTCACGTCTTTAAATGGCTGCTGTTCTCGTCGTCCGTGTGGTCGGTGCCGCTCGCTAGCCTCTGCCGCTCGGGACTCGGACTGTCCCTGGAATATCTAACAGTCGCGTGTGGTCGGTGCCTAATACTCACGTCTTTAAATGGCTGCTGTTCTCGTCGTCCGTGTGGTCGGTGCCGCTCGCTAGCCTCTGCCGCTCGGGACTCGGACTGTCCCTGGAATATCTAACAGTCGCGTGTGGTCGGTGCCTAATACTCACGTCTTTAAATGGCTGCTGTTCTCGTCGTCCGTGTGGTCGGTGCCGCTCGCTAGCCTCTGCCGCTCGGGACTCGGACTGTCCCTGGAATATCTAACAGTCGCGTGTGGTCGGTGCCTAATACTCACGTCTTTAAATGGCTGCTGTTCTCGTCGTCCGTGTGGTCGGTGCCGCTCGCTAGCCTCTGCCGCTTGGGACTCGGACTGTCCCTGGACAACAACATATCAAATACATTCATAATAAAATAGTTTAATAAGCAAGCTTTTACTTTTTAATCTGCAATCACACTTGATGGTAAGTGATGATGCAATCTAAGAGTAAAGCGAGACTGAGACCGGTACGATGTCGTATAGTACAAGTGTGGATATTATCCTACTCCTAACAAGTCTGTTCTTTAAACAATTAAAAGGGGATATACACAACTAGTTTTAGTGGAAAATCCTCTAAGTTGGCAACATTGATAATATTGTGTCTGTCTTATCACAGACTATTTTATAGTTGGGAAACATAAGAGTACATTGTAAAATGCACGATATCAACAAATAATATACATATTTCAAAAAATATTTTTTTATAGTTTGCAACTGAGAATTCTATTTATTTTTGGTTACTTCGATTTATAAAAAAATAAAGAATTTTCGAAGATACATTTTATTGTTGTAACGTGTTGGGCCCAAATTGGTCAGTCTCCTTTCTTGGCGATATGTCTTTATCGGAGGCTTCCACAAGCCAGGCTTGGACTAATTCAGAAATCGTCCCTGCTAGGAATCGAACCTGAGCGGTGTGGTAAACTAACATACGCAGTGACCTTTTCACTGCTTATGTAGTTTTCTGTCCCCGTTTTAATGATATTTTTCCTCCATCTAAAGGAGAATACCAGATCCTAACCCAGAAAGAACAAATTGTAAATATGCTAAAAATATCTTATTATTATATAAATGTTCTACAATAAGCCATTTTTACTGTTGGACATCGGATTAAAATTGTGTTAAAAAAGTAATTGAACTATTTCCTTTTAATTTACACTCTACGTATTTTTAAATCTTTATTGTTGCACTGGGTTCTAATCTTTTAAATCGCTTTTATTGTATTTTCATCAACATGGGGTCTAAAAAGCAAGTATCCAGAGTCGTTAAGCCTGTTTAAAAATGTATATAAGGAAGCTTTTCGACTATCACGTCAGTGTGACAACTATACGGAACAACAATACGGAAATGGACGATAACCAACGTTAGGCTCGTGTCAAATACTCCGAGTTATAGAGCTTTTAATTGTAATTTATATTAAATAGTAAACAAAATGCAATAAAATGATACATAATACATAGTTGTAAAATATGTTTTTATTAGTGGGTTAAAGTCCTATACATTGTCTGGCATTCTCCTTTTAAGTCATTAGCGTTGGAGTCTGAATTAAAATAAAATATTAAATTATTATAACTATAGATATATATCCTAATCTAATACTTTTAAAAAAGCAATAACTAAATTGTACAATATTAAATTAAGTATAATATAATTTGGATCTCAAAGAGCTCCACTGATTTTCATGAAATTTTGTATGCAGGGGATCTATAGTCCATTCAAAGAGAAGCGAGACCAGATGTAAACAAACCGACTGCAAGGTCATTCGCTTATGCAGGGTTGTGTAACCTTTTTTAAATGTAGACTAAATTTACATTTTTTATAATACGGTATTTAAATTTTATAAATGACATCTTGAAACTAGATTTAGTTAGAAATAAGGTTATGAAAAACACATTAAAGCGATCAAATAACAAAAAAGTAATAAGGGTTATAATATTTCACAATAGCTTTAACAGCATGTAACGCCACAAGCAAATAATGCCTAATACCTTATGAATATGTAAAAACTGTGTTGTATTCATACAAATTTGTATTTTTGCGAGAACACTCCCCAAGAGCTCAAGGGTCAGACTCCCTCCCTCTAAAATTTAATACCTTGTTTCGTATTTCCTTGTAGGATTAAATATTTTTCAGTGTAAGTACATCATTCTTTTTAATCTAGTTTATAAACAAGTAATGAAAAAATGATGCAAGGAAGGCTATAACTATTTAAGTTCTATTAATTTTATATAATTAACAATTAATAATATTCTTAGAAATCCCCGCTTTACCTCCTTTACCACTATAATAGTTCAACTACGAAAATAATAACAGGAAATACTAGTAACAGAGAACGAACAAAATGTATGTACTACTCCGAGCACTTCAGGACACGGAATGAAATAAAATAAATATCTAAAATAAAATAGCCGTCCAAATGTTTACGACTCCCCGCATGAACTGTTTTGACCCCGAGTTTTGAAGCCGTGAGCAGTGCGGCAGATAGCAAGCAAATAAGATAGAAAAAGATAGACATATTTTGATTGTTCCGTCGTCGCTAAGAACAGCCGTATTTACGTCTGATATCTGAAGATATTGAACAGACGATAGCTAGGTTTCATTTTTAAAAAACGTCGTTTTGATACTGCTTTCAGGCATTGACAAAATGTACCGACACAGTAACACTAAAGCTAGTTAATAATAGATGGCGTTGTTATGTCTATGATATAATGTCCAAAAAAAACAAGTACTATGACATATATGTCATCAACCATATTAAGCATAGATTAAAGACAACTAGATAGAGCCCATAGCGTGTCCACTCGTGAGACAGCAAATCAGCCTTATTGACATGACATGTCAACATTTGAAGTACATCATAAAACGTTATGTTTTAAAATATCGTAAAATACGAAATATTACTTTATATAAGATAGTTTAGTAAACGCATAATACATGAAATTTGCTAAAAAAATAACATATCTAAGCTTTAAATCATCAATCAATGAAGTTTATGCCTACTTACGTATGAAACGTAATTCCTTCGATTTTCTGTTCGCTGCGACTGTTGCAGCCGAAAATATTACAACCCACCATAGCACGATAACGTTTAAATTAATATAGTAACCGCAAAGTTATATTATTTATCAGCAAATTTAATAAAAAGCTAATAATTGCTCAGATATGTCCCTTGTCTGTCACAAATTCCACTCTTGACAAACAATAAAAACGAACACGCTGAAAGGGACAAAAAATAATCTTGTATCACTTTCTAATAAAGGCCGAATGAAATAAGTCTGTCACGCTCTTGAACCTACAGCCGCGTTATGACTCCATCTAGTAGTCTTTAATCTATGACTAATGATATATATGTCATCGACTATATTAAGTATATTTGTATCAGCTCACCTGTCACAAATATCCCTCTTTATAGGACTAGACAATTTCTCCTTGGTGGGTAATTTTATTAGTGGTGGGGGGCCTCCTGGAAACAAACAAAAATACTGCGTTAATATAATCGTATTTAAAGCTAATTTTGAAAATTTTGTTTCATAAACAAAATCACACATTTTGACAGTTGACTATTCTAGGATTATTTATGACTACAGCCGACGCATTATGAACTGAGGTTTTAGGCAATAAATCATATTTATATGTCTGTCTCGCTCGCACTTACAGGACTTATGGAGAGATGTAGTGATGTGCATAAGAATTGTATAATATCGATTACGGGATAGGTATGATCGATATGCTAAATTATGTTAAGTATTAATCGGAATAATGTTTCGCTATCTAATAAAAGTTTTTAAGTTGTAAGGTAAAATGTTTGTTTTTCTACTTTTATCTATTCAATTTAATTATAGAGAAACTGTATAGATAGGAATGGGATCCTGAAAAGGGTCGTTTTAATGTATATTATTATTTTATTGCAGAAAAACAACAACTCTTGCCCGTAACAACCAATCAGGAGTCGGTGCTAATGTAGGTCACGAAGACGCATCGACTCCGTGTCGAGCTAAGTATCGATAGCGGTTTGCATTGCGTGCACATTCCTACTGTCAGTGATATTTATGCCCGACAACTCAGTTTACAATGCGTCGACTATACAAAGAATGTTGATTAATAGAACACATAGCCGATACAAGAATGCGGAATGCTTGATATAAGGGGGTCATTTTGTTAATACATAAAATAATTTAGCAAAATATATAGATCGTAACTATCCCGCTATCGATATGAAACTCAACAGACCTTACACACATCACTACACGTCTCCATAAGGCAGATATAGAACAAGTAAGACCCGACGACTCAGTTTAAAATGCGTCGACTATAATAGCTTCACACTTACCCTTACCGTTAACATTAAACTTCTCAGCGACCGGTTCCCGCTCGTCCACATCTCTAACAATCTCTCTCTCCGGCGAGCTGCAGTCCGACCCGTTGTCCGGCAGGATCTTACTCGGCGACGTTTCTTTGATGTCTGTGACGTCACCTTGACCTTCACCGTCACAATGACGTATCGCGTGTACATTCCTACTGTCAATAGCTTCACACTTACCCTTACCGTTAACATTAAACTTCTCAGCGACTGGTTCCCGCTCGTCCACATCTCTAACAATCTCTCTCTCCGGCGAGCTGCAGTCCGACCCGTTGCCCGGCAGGATCTTACTCGGCGACGTTTCTTTGATGTCTGTGACGTCAGCCTTGAGTCACGATGACGCATCGCATGCACATTCCTACTGTCAATAGCTTCACACTTACCCTTACCGTTAACATTAAACTTCTCAGCGACTGGTTCCCGCTCGTCCACATCTCTAACAATCTCTCTCTCCGGCGAGCTGCAGTCCGACCCGTTGTCCGGCAGGATCTTACTCGGCGACGTTTCTTTGACGTCTGTTCTTACGTCTTTGACCTTCGTTCTGACGTTTGACGTTCTCACGTCGTACGTTTTGACGTCTATCGGTTTGATCTCTGTGGAGTGTTTGTTGTCTGTGGGTTTGTCTGGTTTGGTTGTTTCATGTTTTGTGTCGTTTGTTTTGGTTTCTTGTTGGGTTCTCTCGTGCGGGGTTGTCGTCACTGCGCCTGGAAGTTTATGACAATAATTTTAATATATTTGACTATAAATTTAAAAGTATTAGCCTACTGTGGACGTCCACAACTCCGCCCGCGTGGAATTAGTTATGTCATTCTTATTAATACTTATGTAATCAATTTTCTAAAAAATACGATTTAAGCTTCTAGCTTCACCTATGTAATTTTTCAGGCTATAGACTGTCTGTATACTAAATTTCATTTAAATCGGTTTAGTAGTTTTAGTGAAGACAGACAGACATAAGTTACTTTCGCATTCATAATATTAACGGCCCTATAGGCAGCCTCCTTGCTAGGACAGATGATATGGAACCTGAACCCATGAACCAACGAAAAATTCACAATTGGCTACAATCCAACTCTTAGAGTGGGTGTTTAGGGGAGGTAAGGGCGGGGCAGGTACAGAAGATTTTGACGACCTACGTAGCGCAGTGGTATGCGCGGTGGATTAATAAGACGGAGGTCCTGGGTTCGATGCCCAGCGGGGCAGATTGAGATTTTTCTTAATTTGTCTTGGTCTGGCTGGTGGGAGGCTTTCGCCGTGGCTAGTTACCACCCTACCGACAAAGACGTACCGCCAAGCGATTTAGCGTTCCGGTACGACGTCGTGTAGAAACCGAAAGGGGTTTGGATTTCGTCCTACTCCTAACAAGTTAGCCCGCTTCCATCTTAGATTGCATCATCACTTAACATCAGGTGTAAAAAAAAAGATTTGTACGATTGTACGGGACCGATGGCTTGACGTGCTCTCCGAGGCAAGGGGATGTAATAAGTAATTCTTTTCTGCGTCGGGAGTTAGAAAGTGGTCTGATGAGATTTGCAGCAGTCTTCAGCGGATGCTCAGTTTACAGGCGATGGATGTCCACTCACCATCAGGTGAACCATCTGTTTTTTTTATCGACTACAAGTTGGCCCTTGACTGCCATCACACCTGATGTTAAGTGATGATGCAGTCTAAGATGGAAGCGGACTAACTTGTTAGGAGTAGGACGAAATCCAAACCCCTATCGGTTTCTACACGACGTCGTACCGGAACGCTAAATCGCTTGGCGATACGCCTTTGTCGGTAGGGTGGCAACTAGCCACGGCAAAAGCCTCCCACCAGCCAGACCAAGACAAATTAAGAAAAATCTCAATTTGCCCCGCCGGGAATCGAACCCAGGACCTCCGTATTATGAATCCACCGCACTTACCACTGCGCTACGTAGGTCGTCAAAATTTGTAATAGTGACCGGGACCGATGGCTTAACGTGCTCTCCGGGGCACGGTGATGTAATCAGCAGTTCTTTTCTGCGTCGGTAATTAGAAAGAGGCCTGACTGTGGTCTGATGAAATGATTTGCAGCAGTCTTCAGCGGATGCTCAGTTTACAGGCGATGGGTTTCCACTCACCATCAGGTGAACCGTTATCACTATGAGCATACCTGTAGAGCAGTCGGGCGGTTCGTCCTTGTTGTTCCACCGTATATCCGTGAGTCCTTTTATTCTGAGCTCCTCCGCAGTCTTCAGCAGGCCCGCCAGTTGCGACTGGAAACAATCATCATCATCATCATCATCATGTTTTGAATACCAAGCCAAGGTTTCTACTTTAAGGACGTTACCTAGAACCCGCAAACTAAACGCTACTTCGTGAAATAAACATTCCTCAAACTTGGCTGGCACCGACCTTCATTTTTAATTTGTTTGTTGACAAGCATTCTCAATCGAATTTGACTTTAGTATAAATGATGCAATTGTTTTTACTTTATAGTGTCTCGCCATGGAGACAAAGGATCTCAAAGGAACAAAGGTGCTCCATTGCCTCATACACGACCGGAGGAAGTCTTGAACTGTACTATCAACTTTGTACAGGTCAAGGACCCTCAAGAGCCACGAATGAGGCACCGAGTCGAATGCCTTTTTATAGTCAGTCCAGGCTGCGGCGAAGTTCCGGCGGTTGCGTTTGTCCAGCTGGCCCGCAACGGGATCGATGAGAAGGAGCTCCTTAGTACCGCGGCTACCACCCCGGCACCCGTTCTGAGCTCCAGATATGATGTTATTTTCGTCAACGTGACGGGTTATCTTGGAGCTCAGAACGGATGTCAGTGTCTTGTAGATGATAGTAAGACACGTAATGGGGCGGTATTTAGATGGGTCCGCGGTATCGGTGGTCTTTGGAGCTAAGTGAGTGATCCCGGTGTATGATAAGGTCATCGTAGAAGTTCATAGAGCAGTTCTCAACCTTTTTGACGTGACAACGTCTTGTAATTCGATAGAGCCGGTTGCACGCACGAAAAAACATGACGTCATGCGTCGTTACCTCGCTTTGAGGCGTTCCATGTAAGGCTTGACGTGCAAGCGAGAGCGCGGAACGAGCGACAAAGAAGCACAATCGGCCTTTGCGTTCGGCAGCGTTCGACATCCGTCTATTAAATATAATTATTAAATATATTAATTTTAAATTAAAAATTAATATATTTATAAATTAATATATTTATTATAAATTTAAAATATAAATTTATAAAATCAAAATCGATTATTTTATTAAATTAAATTAATATTTATAAAAATATACTTAAATTAAAAATTTTAATAACCAATTAAATGCTACCATTCCATCAGTATTTTCTTAAGACATTGTCACGTTCAACTATCGTCAGTAAACCGACTTTACAGACAACCAATTTTTTTTTGTTGCGGTACATATTTAACAATTTTAAAATTTGGCGGCACACAAAGAAAAATTATTTATTTACTACAACACACTGCATAAATAGTTTATGACAAATATTTTAAATACACCAAGACCCCGCTTTGCGTTGCTAATGCGACGTGAAAAATGCGACGCAAAATGAATCACAAATTTGGTTCAAAACATGGATAAAGTCAGTCGTTACATTTTTTTTTTGAGAAAGGCAGTCTATAAAAAATAAAACACTGAAAAAACGCGTTGCAAAGCAAATAATAAAATAATTTATTTTTTTGTGGATTTAAATATATATTCATGTAAAAAAGTTGAGAGGTGTCAAGGGACACCCGGATGGAACGAAGTCCCTTTCGATTAATTAGTGAAGGAATTGTAATAAAATTTTATTTTTTTTAAGTAATAATAATATTTTTTTTTATTATTAACAAATATAATGTTATTTAAACTTAATCAGTAGGCTCAATTTTTTCACACACGCGTTTGTTGTTGTACACCGAAACACCAGAGGGCGCCACGAGAGCGCGAGACAGCATACAGCGCGGGCGCCCCCGCCGCTTACGCGCACACACATCAAAGGCGGCGGCAAGATCCTTTGATCAAAAAGTGTCGTGACAACTTTTTGTACGAATTTTTTCCGTCTAGCCCCCTTTCACAACGCGCGATAAGGAACTTCGTTCCAAAAATATTTTTCTTTTTAAATGATATAATTTAATAATATTAACATTATTATATATTTGCAAAATTTGGCGGCACACTTTTGAAATTTGACGGCACACAAAAGTGCCGCGGCACAGTGGTTGAGAATCACTGTCATAGAGACTCTAAACCCAGCTTTGAGGAACTTACAGCAATAAATAAAAAGATACCAACATGGTGCACGTTCATCTCGCCGGTGTACATGTAGTCGAGCAGCGCGCGCAGGTGCCGCGGCTCCGCGCCGTCGATCACCAGCACCGGCTCGCCGAGCGCGTCGTGCGCGCCGAGCAGCGCGCCGAGCAGCTCCGAGCACGCCGCGAGCACCACCCTGCGACAGGCCGCACATTCAAACAAGCTGACAGATCGCGGACAGACTTTGACAAGATGTAAATAAGGTCGGTTACCATATCAGGACATATTCTGAGATTTCAGGATTTTTCTAAAAGTCCAAAAATCCTGATCATCTCAGGACTTTTTTGATCTCATTGACTAGATTGCAAATCTCACGAAATCTCAATTTTCAATAAACTGCAGTTCACATTAATTTAGAGATTTTTTTTATCGACTACAAGTTGGCCCTTGACTGCTATCACACCTGATGTTAAGTGATGATGTAGTCTAAGATGGAAGCGGGCTAACTTGTTAGGAGCAGGATGAAATCCACACCCCTATCGGTTTCTACACGACATCGCACCGGAACGCTAAATCGCTTGGCGATACGTCTTTGTCGGTAGGGTGGTAACTAGCCACGGCGAAGGCCTCTCACCAGCCAGGCCAAGACAAATTAAGAAAAATTTCTATCTGCCCCGCCGAGAATCGAACCCAGGACCTCCATCTTATAAATCCAGCACGCATACCACTGCGCCACTGAGGTCGTCATATATTAATAAAAAAAAAATTGGAAATAGTTACTCAATTAAAACCACTGTGTATAGTAACATATACCTAACATGTATATAAGGACATTTAAAAATTTAAGTAGACAGTTTTTGGGCGATTATTCTCAAACTGTTAAAATATCTAAGGATTTTTCAATGGAAAACAGCCCTTTTCTCCGGATTTTTGATTTTTTCATCTGGCAACGGGTCGGAGAATCACAGAACACATCCTACATTTCTGCTATGCCCGATTTGAACCCAATGTTATACTGCACTGGTTTTTTAACCGAGGAAAAAAACGGAGGAGGTTCACAATTCGACACGTAGGTATATATTTTTTTTATGTATGACCACGCATAACTTTTTACAGAGTTGTCCGATTTTGATAATTCTTTTTTTATTAGAAAGTACATACATCTAAGGTCCCATTGTCATGTTAGGATCTGATGATGATATCCTGGGAAAATTGAAGGAACTCTTCAAATTGTACAGGCACACTTGCAGCGATTTCGGTTTTTGTGTGAGTATCGGTAGCTTTTTGGCTACTAGTGCCGTATAATATACTATGACAGTATAATACGAGTACGTTACGTGACGATAAATCACTAAAAAGAAAGAAATAATATTTTTTAACAAAAAATAGAACCGACTCAAAACGCACTAAAAAGTAAAAAATAACTGTGTCATTTAGTTGCTTTAATTTACTTAAGCATATCTAGGAGTCGGTGTCAGCCAAGGTTTCTACTTTAAGGACGTTACCTAGAACCCACAAACTGCTTTACTACGTTAAATAAATGTTCCTTAAACTTGCCGGCACCGACTTCATAGATATGCTTAAGTAAATTAAAGCAACTAAATGACACAGTTATTTTTTATTGCGTTTTGAGTCGGTTCTATTTTTTGTTAAAAGTTTTTTCTTTTTTCGGTTTCTACATTTGAACCGGAAGTGCATATTCTAAACAATTTTATGTCTGTAAACATTTTCGTTTCAACAATACCATCAAAAATATGCACTGTTTGGATATTTTTCGCAATCACACCCACTTCTGTTCTTACCTACTTATCTTTGTCAACCGGAAGTAACTAAGAACACTCCTCAGACTTTTGACAGAAGGATATATCATCATATCGAGGATCGGCCAAGACGTTTGGATGTTGTAAGGGAACATGTAAAGAGTGCGGACAAACAGACAATCAGAAATTAAAGCATTCCGCAGAAATGCAATAAGGAATCATTGATTTTATTATGTAACTATACTAAAGCCAAACTCGATTGAGAATGCTTGTCAACAAACAAATTTAAAATGAAGGTAGAAAATGCAACACATTGTATGCCTAATAAATTTAAAATTATGTTTTGTTATTTAAAAAATCTTATTTAAAAGATATTATAAAATAAATTATAATATAAATAAATTTTTCTTTTACTTTTTCTTCTTTATCTATTCATATAGAATTTTAAAAAAATATTTTAGTTAAGGTTACTATACTAAAGCCAAACTCAATTGAGAATGCTTGTCAACAAACAAATTAAAAATGGAGGTAGAAATCACTAGTCATTCTACACCAATTTTTTTTAAATAACTTGTTAATAACGAATTCATGACAATAAATTAGATTAGTAAGCTTAAAACTAATTAATATATTCAATATCTTCTAAATAAGATTTTATAATAAAATAAAACATAATTTTAAATTTTTTAGACATGAAATGTGTTGCATTTTCTACCCTCATTTTAAATTTGTTTGTTGACAAGCATTCTCAATCGAGTTTGGCTTTAGTATAGTTCTATTTTGATGATCATGAACTTTGCTGTCGTTTAACTTCGGAACTAAATGACCTACAGACTTGAAATTTCGGATTTTAAGTATGTGATTATAGCTTACTGGATGACGAAAATTTCAGCATTCTAGTCTTTTCGAAAGGTTCTCAAAATAGGGCCTAAAAATGCGGCCAGTTGGTTCCTGTAAAGGTATACAGGCAGTGCTTGCTTCGCGCTCGACTTAGCGGGGGCACTGCTGTAAAATATAGCCTGTGACACTCACCGATAACGTAGCATTCTACTGGTGAAAGAATTTTTAAAATCGGATCAGTAGTTCCGAAGATTAGCCCCGACGGAACTTTATTTACAAACTTACAAACTAGTATGGACTACTGTATAATATTTCATATATGCATTTATTAAAACTCTGTTAATTTGATATTACAAACACTTCGATTTCATTTGACGTAGTTAGCGGGTGAAATGATCGCGGTCGAATGTAAACACGAGTCAAGATAATGCTAACGACACACTCGCAGCGCGTACAGCGCCTGAGACCGGCGATATAGAGTATGTATTTATTCATGTATAATGTAAAACTAAATCGCTTCTAAGTACATAAATATTACTCTTAACAGCGTCAACAAACTGAAACATATACGGGATGATGCTTTTATAAAGTACTAGCTTTTGCCCGCGACTTCGTCCGGGCAGAACTACACTCGGGAGCAAAAGTATGGGATCACTTGCCTGGAATTGATTCCTCGCGATTTTGAGTGCTAAATAATTTATTATTAATAATAAAAATGGAACCATTCTACAGGTTTAACTGTTAACTTTAAATTGATACCAAATTTATTAAAACCACACCAGTATTTAAGAAGCTATCTCGGATTAAGTGAAGGTGTAAGAAAAAAGACATGTTTCAATTGTTTGATACGCTACGAGTTACTACCTCAGTTTAATTTTTCTATACTTTGAATGTCATATTTATTAAAGTTTCACAGCCTCGAGGGGTCCCCTGGCAACCGTCAGGCAAATAATGACAGCTGTCATTATAGCTCCGTCGCTACCCGGGTAGCCGCGGGCCTCAAAGAAGGTTTGAATGTCAGGCCCACAGGGGTTAATATCTAATCAACTGCCTAATGAATATAATTTAAGGTTCTAGCTTTAAAAATTACGATACTTTCATACAACATTCCATCCCCCCTTTTAACAGATAGGCTACTTTTAATAGCGAAAAAGGGTGCATCCCAGTAGTACCCCATACATAGTTCTATAAAACTGTTGGGATACTTTCCGTGCTGTCAAATTATATCCCAATAGTTCTATATAGTACTGTAGTATAGTTTTTGCTCTTGACTTTACTTATAGCGTATAAGTTATAAACTTTATATTATTTTGATTGATATTTCATTTTGTTTTTAACAAAATGTGCCTTGCGACAAAAGCTAAGTTGTTAAAACCAAGTAGTATTTGTGTCTAAAAAAATATTCTCTTATTTTAGAAGTTACAGGGGGACACGTTTTACCACTTTGGAAATATCTTTCGCGCAAACTATTCAGTTTAGAAAAAAAATATATTAAAAACCTTAATACCATTTTAGACGTTTTGTGCAATTTAAGCAAAGCCGTATTCGATACAGTATATTTATAGATACTCTCAAATTTAAGTGGACATTTATTATTGCAATCAAAAGAGATTCTATATTATACTTATAAAAACTATAGATATTTTATATGTAACGTACAAACAAGATGTTGATATCGACATTTCTTTAATTTTGTCCCATTGGTTCTATATAGAACTAATGGGACACTAAGCACTAATATGGTGTGTCAACAGTTCTATAGAAATAAAGTTAGGGGGTACTACTGGGATGCACCCGCGAAAGAAGGGTTGTTAAAATTTCCTTACTTCCCTGTTTTCAGGCTTTAATCTGTATACTAAATATTTATTTAAATCTGTTGTAGTTTTAGCACGAAAGCGAGACAGTCGACAGACAGACAGAGTTAGAAACATTTATAATATTAGTTAGGAGACATGTGAAAACCAAATCGCTTCCAAGTACATAAATAATTTACGCTTAAGAGCTTGAAAAAACTAAGACATATACAGGATGATGCTTTTGTAAACTGTGTCATCACCATCATTATCAGCCTATTAACGGCCCACTGCAGGGCCAGGCCTCCCTCCTTATAGGAGAGGGGGTATGGAGCGTACACCCACCACGCTGCTCCAAAGCGGGTTGGCGGGCTTAGGGTGTCATGTTTCATTTATTAACCATCACTATCAGATGTTGATGATAGTAACTGGGACTTCTCCGAGGCACGGGAGTGTAACACCACCAACTTCTCGACTCCGGGCTTTAAATGTATAGAAGAACGAAAAAGTCAGAATTATTTCGTGACCCGATCCGACGACATATATAATGTCGAACAACCACAATTTTAGTTTAAAATCATTGGTTTATAAATTAAAAATTCTAACAATCATCTTTAAAAGAGCACCTGCTGATGTTCCTACCGACTCTTCTCGGCAAATCTGCCGTACCGGTGGTAGAGTGACAGATTCGGCTTTTCAAAATTATCAGTCAGCCTACTTGAATTTTATAATATATAAATTACCAGAAAAGTGCACCATTTACTTATTAACTTTGAAATGGTTGCTTATGAATGAAAAATTATAATGAAAATAATTGGACCGGTGTAGTTTTGACGACCTCCGTGGCGCAGTGGTATGCGCGGTGGATTTATAATGTCGGAGGTCCTGGGTTCGATTCCCGGCGGGGCAGATTGAGATTTTTCTTAATTTGTCTTGGTCTGGCTGGTGGGAGGCTTTTCGCCGTGGCTAGTTACCACCCTACCGACAAAGACATACCGCCAAGTGATTTAGCGTTCCGGTACGATGTCATGTAGAAACCGAAAGGGGTTTGGATTTCATTCTACTCCTAACAAGTTAGCCCGCTTCCATCTTAGATTGCATCATCACTTAACATCAGGTGTGATGGCAGTCAAGGACCAATTTGTAGTCAAAGTGAGGTTCCCAAACATTAGACCGTAAAACTGGTATTTATATTTCTTATTCCGTTTAATCAAAAAAAAATTATTAACTGGTTACAATTAAACCTTGATCAAAAGAAAAAAATATTAATGAAATGAAAATTGTGTAAGTGTAGTACTTACACATTTAAACATTCTTCGTAGCACCAAAACTTTGAATCTGAAATGTCAGTATATCAATAGCACGCACGTGTTCTGAAGAGCTTGGAAGTTCGAGACCCCACTAAGGCCGAGCGCCCATTGCCATTTGTTGTCGCCGTGACTTAATCGAGTGCAATGAAGATATTAGAGAGTGCGCTCACTAAGGTGACGTGACAATACGGTGACAAATAGTTTCGTCTGCTAGCGACGTGACTGTCACTCGACTTATGCATCGCTATGCGAGTGCGCTCACTGGGCGACTTTTCGCCATTGGGCTGCTGAAAGTTCCGATTACACGTATGCTACACATAAAAATTAATCACTTTTTGTTTGCCTCAAAATGTTATAACATTATTCATATTTTGAAGCAGACTAAAAGTAATTTCTATAGATAAAGGAAACAAATTATTGTATGGAAATTTATAATTTTCAGTTTTTTTGGTTGCCCCATTAATAAGCTAAATTTTTTTTTCGCTTCTTATGTAATCCCTTGCCTACAATAAACCATATATAATTTAAAAATGTATGCATAAATTTAAAGTGTTCAGTTTAAGTCAGAATAAAAAAATTATATTTTAGTAATCTTTCAGTGTACATATAGGATGCACCCTTTAGCGTCTTTTTCGTTTAATTTATTTTCGTGTATTCTGAGAGAACATATTACAGCAACCTAATTGAAATCGATCTAGAACTCGAATAAGCTCACCTTGTCGCCCGGTGACAGTTACAGCGAGCGCCTTAATGGTACAAGAGGGTAATGGCAACAAAATGTTACCGTGACAAAAAATCACAAAGGGCGCCCGGCCTAACGACAAAACGCAAAGAGCCCCTGGCCACATCGGCCACACACACGGCTCAGCATCGTTGTGTTTGGAAGTCCGTAAAAATGTCTAAGTCCAGCAGAGGACGTCCACCTGCTGATGATGTTACATTCGGCGTTCCAAAAAAACCCAAAACATCACCCTGTATATATCAAGCGCGCAGTACATAATGAACGCATTAACATATAACAATCACATTAATTACAAAACTTCGATATAATTCCGTAATCAAAAATTTTTCGAATCGAGCGAGATTATAATATTTTTCACATAACGTCGCGCACTTATCTGCCATTTGCATTTTATTTCCAAAATACATTATTATCTAATTCCACATGTTTTAACGCTTATTTATTGTAAGAGATAATGGAATAAATATTTATTCAAAACATTTCGTAAACGTGTAAATCCGGTGTCGACTCCAGTTTTCGTGCGTTTTTACGAATTTTTGCAAATAGTACCGCGTAATGTAGAGCATGCTGTAGGTATTCAATCCTTTATAGTGACTAAGAAATGTTTTACATTTTTTGCAGATAGTACCGCGTAATGTAGAGCATCCTGTAGGTATTCAATCCTTTACAGTGACTAAAAATGTTTTACAATTTTTTGCAGATAGTACCGCGTAATGTAGAGCATCCTGTATGTATTCCATCCTTTATAGTGACTAAAAATGTTTTACAATTTTTTGCAGATAGTACCGCGTACTGTAGAGCATCCTGTATGTATTCCATCCTTTATAGTGACTAAAAATGTTTTACAATTTTTTGCAGATAGTACCGCGTAATGTAGAGCATCCTGTATGTATTCCATCCTTTATAGTGACTAAAAATGTTTTACAATTTTTTGCAGATAGTACCGCGTACTGTAGAGCATCCTGTATGTATTCCATCCTTTATAGTGACTAAAAATGTTTTACAATTTTTTGCAGATAGTACCGCGTAATGTAGAGCATCCTGTATGTATTCCATCCTTTATAGTGACTAAAAATGTTTTACAATTTTTTGCAGATAGTACCGCGTACTGTAGAGCATCCTGTATGTATTCCATCCTGTATGTATTCCATCCTTTATAGTGACTAAAAATGTTTTACAATTTTTTGCAGATAGTACCGCGTAATGTAGAGCATCCTGTAGGTATTCCATCCTTTATAGTGACTAAAAAATGTTTTACAATTTTTTGCAGATAGTACCGCGTAATGTAGAGCATCCTGTAGGTATTTAACCCTTTATAGTGACTAAAAAATGTTAATTAAGTGATAATAAAAATAAAAAAATTACTTCATAGAAATTACTTTGTAGTAGTTTATAATGAACTTTTTTTTATCCACTACAAGATAGCCCTTGACTGCTAACACACCTGATGTTAAGTGATGATGCAGTCTAAGATGGAAGCGGGCTAACTTGTTAGGAGTACGATGAAATCCACATCCCTTTCGGTTTCTACACGATATCGTACCGGAACGCTAAATCTGCGATTTCGCGAAAAATAGCCAAAATCATAACAAACATCAGCCATTAACACCTGTTAGTTACTATTTAATAATGATCTTTATGAATATTACTTTATTTTTAAACTAGCAGTCGCCCGCGACTTCGTCCGCGTGAAAACCTCTTAGGTACCCTTCCAAATTTAAAGACAGACTTTCATATAAAGTGTGCTCATTCCCCGCTCCCCCTCTCAATTTAATTTTTTTATAGTTTCCCGTCAAGCAATATCCTCCGTCCCGTCCCGTGTACTAAAGATCTACATTTTTGTTAAACATTGTACTATATCACAGTACATTAACATTAACAATATATATTTATGGCAAGCTGATGGGTATAAATTGATATTAAATAATATATTTCACTCTTAAGTCTAGCCTTCAGAATAAACAAAAATAATTTTACAATTCGACACGCAGATCTAGAGATTAGCCCGTTTAAACAAACAAACTTACAAACTTTACCTCCTTATAATGATAGTATAGACGTATCGATATGGATAAACGTAAATCGCTAATCACTTATCGTGTTTCGCATAATCTATTGGTGTCGGTAATCTCATATGGCAATTGTAAAGGTTTATTACTTTATCTGTTATCTAATATTATTTAATATTACCGCCAGCAATAATCCTATTAGTGTATCACTAACAAGAGCATTCGTTCTTACAACAGGATTTAAAAACATTTTAGCTGTACATACATACACGTACAATATAAAATGTTAAATAACAGCGACCCCACCTGTGCGCCCTGAGCGACACCCCGCGTATGTTCTGCGGCTCCACAGTGTCCTTGTTGGGCACTTGCGTCGCGAAGCTCGGCGAGCAGTATGAAATGTTAAATAACAGCGACCCCACCTGTGCGCCCTGAGCGACACCCCGCGTATGTTCTGCGGCTCCACAGTGTCCTTGTTGGGCACTTGCGTCGCGAAGCTCGGCGAGCAGTATGAAATGTTAAATAACAGCGACCCCACCTGTGCGCCCTGAGCGACACCCCGCGTATGTTCTGCGGCTCCACAGTGTCCTTGTTGGGCACTTGCGTCGCGAAGCTCGGCGAGCAGTATGAAATGTTAAATAACAGCGACCCCACCTGTGCGCCCTGAGCGACACCCCGCGTATGTTCTGCGGCTCCACAGTGTCCTTGTTGGGCACTTGCGTCGCGAAGCTCGGCGAGCAGTATGAAATGTTAAATAACAGCGACCCACCTGTGCGCCCTGAGCGACACCCCGCGTATGTTCTGCGGCTCCACAGTGTCCTTGTTGGGCACTTGCGTCGCGAAGCTCGGCGAGCAGTATGAAATGTTAAATAACAGCGACCCACCTGTGCGCCCTGAGCGACACCCCGCGTATGTTCTGCGGCTCCACAGTGTCCTTGTTGGGCACTTGCGTCGCGAAGCTCGGCGAGCAGTATGAAATGTTAAATAACAGCGACCCACCTGTGCGCCCTGAGCGACACCCCGCGTATGTTCTGCGGCTCCACAGTGTCCTTGTTGGGCACTTGCGTCGCGAAGCTCGGCGAGCAGTATGAAATGTTAAATAACAGCGACCCACCTGTGCGCCCTGAGCGACACCCCGCGTATGTTCTGCGGCTCCACAGTGTCCTTGTTGGGCACTTGCGTCGCGAAGCTCGGCGAGCAGTATGAAATGTTAAATAACAGCGACCCACCTGTGCGCCCTGAGCGACACCCCGCGTATGTTCTGCGGCTCCACAGTGTCCTTGTTGGGCACTTGCGTCGCGAAGCTCGGCGAGCAGTATGAAATGTTAAATAACAGCGACCCACCTGTGCGCCCTGAGCGACACCCCGCGTATGTTCTGCGGCTCCACAGTGTCCTTGTTGGGCACTTGCGTCGCGAAGCTCGGCGAGCAGTATAACGTCACGTCGCAGAAGCGTTCTGAAATTACGAAAAAAAGTTGTTTATTTATTTATGCCTTATTTGTACACCACATGACGTGTACATGTACGCCTTATTCCCGTAGGGGTAGGCAGAGACCACATCCCTCCACTTGCCACAGTCCTTGCATACTTTCATAGCTTCTTCCACTCTCATTAATCCTTTCATACAAGTTCGTCGGTTTAAAGTACTTACTCTTGACACAACAACAACAAACAAAACAACACAACAACAACAATCGCTTAGGCCTTCCCCTTCCATCATATCTATTCATCCTCGCCACATAAATCTCTTTTGTTAATCTTCTTTCATCCATTCTCTCTACATGTCCAAACCATCTAAACATCCCTTTCTCAATTTTAGTCACTACATCTTTTACACAAAACTTTTCTCTTATCATACCATTGTTAATTGTCAGTCAGTTTTAATCTATAAAAGTTTCGTTAAATCTCATGGTCGGAGTCGGGAAGTTACACCTAAGGTGGTCTGGGAGAAATAGCTGTTAAGCGATAAGGCCGCCTTTTGTAACAGTTCTACTTAATGTGTTTCACGTCTCTTTTATATGTTCTTCGTTGTCGTGTACAAATAAAAAGTAAATAAAAGACGTGTGGCACTCGGAGACTGCCGCGATAAAGCTATTGTACAGAAGTTAAGCAACGTCGGGCGCAGCCAGTACTTGGATGGGTGACCGCCTGGGAACACCGCGTGAAGTTGGCTTTTTTAAATTATTATTTTTATTTTGTTTTTTTAATTCTTTAGTAAATAGTAGTAAGTTGATAAAAAACATGCAATTATAATTATATATTTATAAATTGAAATAAAAAAAAAAAATAATAAATAAATATATATTTGAAATTATTTTATAGATTTGATGTTATGTCAGACTGGTGGCAGGTGACATTATTATTTGACCAACGTCTTAAAAAGCTTTCGCTTAATTGTTGGATCAAAAGTCGGATACAGAAGGCAGTAATTCTTGAAACGGCGCGCATTGTGAGGAGGTTCCTCACTCTGGAGCCCTGACCACCGGTTGCTTGGACCCCCGGGCCCCGCAGCAGGCGGAAAGAATTTTTTAATAAATTTTTAATAGTGTTTTTATAATTGTTTTATATAGCATTGTTGAAAATTTAAAAAGAAATGTAAATAAATAAATGATAGAAAAAAAAAATAAAAAATAAAACAAACTAAAAAAAATAAAAATTTAAAAAAGCCAACAACACGCGGTGTTCCCAGGCGGTCACCCATCCAAGTACTGACCGCACCCGATGTTGCCTTACTTCGGTAATCGGATGATAACCAGTGTATTCAACATGTTATGGACGTTGGCAAACAAAGATGCGAATTAGACAATATAAGAAAACTAAAAAGGGTGAGGGGTGTTAGGTTTTTTCGTTACGGAATTTCTTGAATCGGTCTCCACGCTCAAGGCCCGCGATAGAAGCTATGCAATAGCTTAAAATAAAATATTGAAAAGCTAACGGTAGTCGAGAGGAATTTTCGAAATGGCGATACGATTAACATAATAATAAAAGCACAGCTAGGTATTTTGAAATCCAAAACGTTTGTAGAGCACACGTGCAGGCGCGGCGCGGAAACTAGTATTCTATTTTTGGATCTTTCCAAACGTGTTTTTTGAGTCGGATCGCTTTTTTTTTAACTCAATGTTTATGATATTTTAATCTGTTTTACAGCATGTAGACGATTTGTCATAAAACTATGCCGGCATCACTGTCTGTTTGTAAGTGTTGGGTAATTACCCTATCAAGCCATCAACCAGGAGTTAGGGAGAGAGAATACATGCCTACAAAAAATGAGCTTTCTAGGTAGAATCTATGAAGTCGGTGCCAGCCAAGTTTAAGGAACATTTATTTAACGTAGCAAAGCAGTTTGTGGGTTCTAGGTAACGTCCTTAAAGTAGAAACCTTGGCTGGCACCGACTCCTAGATATGCTTAAGTAAATTAAAGCAACTAAATGACGCAGTTATTTCTTACTTTTTAGTGCATTTTGAGTCGGTTCTATTTTTTGTTACAAATTTGTATCAGTTACTTTTTAGTGATTTATCGCCACGTAACGTACTCGTACTATACTGTCATAGTATATTATACGGCACTAGTAGCCAAAAAGCTACCGATACTTACACAAAAACCGAAATCGCTGCAAGTGTGCCTATACAATTTGAAGAGTTCCTTAATTTTTTTAAGGATATCAACATCAGATCCTAACATGATAACAATGGGACCATCTTGAAAGTGTGCCCTTTGTAATAAAAAAAAAAGAATTATCAAAATCGGACAACTCTGTAAAAAGTTATGCGTGGTCATACATAAAAAAATATATACGTGTCGAATTGAGAATCTCCTCCGTTTTTTTCGTCGGTTAAAAAAGGGATTCAAGTTCATTCCCTTGCCAAGGGCGGAAATGCAAGAGAAGTCGGAAGCAAGAGCTCGTCACAAATAAATCGATTCATATCAAAATAATTAATGTATGTATATTATATGTCATAGGCTTCGCGAATGTTAATCGGTTTTTTGTGAATATTATCTCGACAAAAATGTAAATTAATAGTAGGCAATATAAAAATTTAAATTTTTGAATTCCTCAATTCAAATTTCAATGGCCGATGTATTTTAATCTGAGGTTAACATTTTGTAAATTGTCTGCGTATATTTAAATGACATTTTTATAAATCGGTGACATTTTTCAAAATGTGATAATACGTATTCAATACAAGCGATTCTTGTGTTATTATCATACTAGTACCACCATTATAAAAGCGATAGTTTATGTGTGTTTGTAACTTCTTCACGACTAAACGGCTGGATCGATTTTAATAAAGTTTGGTGTGGATTTAGTTTACACCCTGGTTTAACACATAGGCTACATTGTATTTTGAAACCCCCACGGGAACGGGATCTGCGCGGGTGAAACCGCGGGCGTCCTCTAGTAATAATAACATGTCGCCACTAATACACTCGGGAGCAATGAAATCGAATAACATGTCGCCACTAATACACTCGGGAGCAATGAAATCGAATAACATGTCGCCACTAATACACTCGGGAGCAATGAAATCGAATAACATGTCGCCACTAATACACTCGGGAGCAATGAAATCGAATAACATGTCGCCACTAATACACTCGGGAGCAATGAAATCGAATAACATGTCGCCACTAATACACTCGGGAGCAATGAAATCGAATAACATGTCGCCACTAATACACTTGGGACTTCGGGAGCAATGAAATCGAATAACATGTCGCCACTAATACACTCGGGAGCAATGAAATCGAATAACATGTCGCCACTAATACACTCGGGAGCAATGAAGTCGAATAACATGTCGCCACTAATACACTCGGGAGCAATGAAATCGAATAACATGTCGCCACTAATACACTCGGGAGCAATGAAGTCGAATAACATGTCGCCACTAATACACTCGGCAGCAATGAAATCGAATAACATGTCGCCACTAATACACTCGGGAGCAATGAAATCGAATAACATGTCGCCACTAATACACTCGGGAGCAATGAAGTCGAATAACATGTCGCCACTAATACACTCGGGAGCAATGAAATCGAATAACATGTCGCCACTAATACACTCGGGAGCAATGAAGTCGAATAACATGTCACCACTAATACACTCGGGAGCAATGAAATCGAATAACATGTCGCCACTAATACACTCGGGAGCAATGAAATCGAATAACATGTCGCCACTAATACACTCGGGAGCAATGAAGTCGAATAACATGTCGCCACTAATACACTCGGGAGCAATGAAATCGAATAACATGTCGCCACTAATACACTCGGGAGCAATGAAATCGAATAACATGTCGCCACTAATACACTCGGGAGCAATGAAATCGAATAACATGTCGCCACTAATACACTCGGGAGCAATGAAATCGAATAACATGTCGCCACTAATACACTCGGGAGCAATGAAATCGAATAACATGTCGCCACTAATACACTCGGGAGCAATGAAATCGAATAACATGTCGCCACTAATACACTCGGGAGCAATGAAATCGAATAACATGTCGCCACTAATACACTCGGGAGCAATGAAATCGAATAACATGTCGCCACTAATACACTCGGGAGCAATGAAATCGAATAACATGTCGCCACTAATACACTCGGGAGCAATGAAATCGAGTCGTCAGAATCTTCCAAGCTTCGACATTCATTGTTTATGAAGGGATCATCGAGGACACGGACTGGTTGACGTTACTGGCAGACAAAAGTTGGCTGACACGAGACAGAAAATCAAGGAAGAAAGAGAGAAAAGACTTCCAGCTCTTCACTTTTTTCCAAAAAAATGGGGATGGTAATTCGAATGTCAGCAAATATACCCAAGTAGGGTAGCTAAAGAAATAGACTATAAAATATTAAAAAAAAAACCGAAACAAAAACCTAAGTTAAGTAAGTTAACTAAGTTAAACAAAACATAAAATGTAAAAAAAATATCATTACAAAAACATAAAAACCCAACTGCTTAGAAGTAATGAACTGAAAAGAGGAAAACAAGGATCACTATATCTATATAAAATTCTAAATACTTTATGGTGCTGCAGGACAAACAATACTTTGCTACTTGCGGGCAAAAAAAAATCTACCAAAAAAATTTTAACAAAAAATAGAACCGACTCAAAACGCACTAAAAAGTAAAAAATTGGTTGTCTGTAAAGTCGGTTTACTGACGATAGTTGAACGTGACAACGTCTTAAGAACATACTGATGGAATGGTAGCATTTAATTGGTTATTAAAATTTTTAATTGAAGTATATTTTTATAAATATTAATTTAAATTAATAAAATAATTGACTTTGATTTTATAAATTTATAATAAATATATTAATTTTTAATCTAAAATTAATATATTTAATAATTATATTTAATAGACGGATATCGAACGCTGCCGAACGCAAAGGCCGATTGTGCTTCTTTGTCGCTCGTTCTGCACTTCAAGCCTTACATGGAACGCCTCAAAGCGAGGTAACGATGCATGACGTCATGTTTTTTCGTGCGTGCAGCCGGCTCTATCGAATTATAAGACGTTGTCACGTCAAAAAATAACTGTGTCATTTAGTTGCTTTAATTTACTTAAGCTATGAAGTCGGTGTCGTGAGTGAAGTTTTTCGTCGGTTAAAAACGTTAGTCCCCGCCTGCATCTGTCGATGATCCTTTATGGTGTCAATAATACGTGCTAACATCGATTTAATAATCCGAATAGTCGATTATCTTTAAAATGAATTCGATTAATCGATTCTCCACGTTATCAAATATCGATATCTGAAAAAACGCGTCTCTGGCATCGAACCCCGCGTTAAGTTGGCGATTTTGTCAAAATTCCGATCGCCGATTGCATATTATTTAATGCTGTAAGTTTATTTTTCATCCTCTCTCTATATAATTTATCGTAACTCGGTTGAAGTTGTTGTGACAAATAGTTTTCAGTTTGTGGGATAGTCTGTGACATTCGAACTGCTAGTTATTTGCTAGTAGAGGGCGCCTGCGGTTTCACCCGCATAGTTCTTATTTTCGTGGGATAAAATGTGGCTTGTATGTTATTCTAATATGTAGGCTTTATTATTGTGAAGTTCCATCAAAATCAATTTAGTACTTTTCGCGTGAGAGAATAACAAACATCCAACAGTACATACGAACTTTTGCCTTTATAATATTAGTAAGTATTGGGGCGAGGGGGAGGGGGCGAAGGAGTCGATATAATGGTAATCAAAAAATATGGAGAAGAAGAAAAATTTGTTACCACTATATTATAAATATACTAAGTTAAAAAAAATTATAACTTCCTTTCAGCTGCATTTTTTGAAATATCAGAGGTGGGGCCCTATTTCCCTCTCCAAAAAAATCTCAAGCTATCCCGTGCCTTGAGGAATATGATTGAAAGCTACGAAGACACAGATGGACACGACACGATAAAATAATTCAAAAATCTAATTTTTCCAAAAGCATGGTCGCCCCGGAGGCACGTGGCACCGCGGTATGCACTTAACGCGCGCCCTCGCCCCCGTTCGAAGGAATGCGTCAAAAATGAACAAAAACGAGTCCAATTTTGGTTTTAATCAACCAAAAATTGGGCCCAACTACCGGCAGAAGTGCTTTTACCGCATTTCTTTTTGTAATTTGATCGATTTTAAAGCAAACAAGTTAAGGGAATACCTTTTAAAATGTATTACGTGATTTTATTAAGTCAATAATCGGCCTTAAGGGCAAGTTTTCAGATCTCTGTTCTATAGGAGAGGGTTGGAGCTAAGACCCACCACGCCGTTCCATCACAGGTGGTCAGGTTTAGAGTTATATTATAATAATTTTTTTTGACTTTGCCAATGTAGAAAAACCTGCCTATATATTCTCCGTTGTACCCTTGAAGTGGTGAGTTTTGGACAAACCTATATTCTTTTTTATCGACTACAAGTTGGCCCTTGACTGCTATCACACCTGATGTTAAGTGATGATGCAGTCTAAGATGGAAGAGGACTAATTTGTTAGGAGTAGGATGAAATCCACAACCCTTTCGGTTTCTACACGACATCGTACCGGAACGCTAAATCGCTTGGCAGTACGTCTTTGTCGGTAAGGTGGTAACTAGCCAAAGCGAAAGCCTCCCACCAGCCAGACCAAGACAAATTAAGAAAAATCTCAATCTGCCCCGCCGGGAATCGAACTCAGGACCTCCGTCTTATAAATCCACCGCACATACCACTGCGCCACGGAGTTCGTCAAAAAATGTCCTGAATTTGGACCAGGAACGTTCGCCTAGGCCTTCCCCTACCAACATTACCATTATTTTTGGACTTGGGACTTTTTTTTATCAACTACAAGTTGGCCCTTGACTGCTATCACACCTGATGTTAAGTGATGATGCAGTCTAAGATGGAAGCGGGCTAACTTTTTGGGAGTAGAAGAAATATAGAGCACAAACCACGGCCGGCAAGAAAACTTCCAGCGTGGCGAGTTTAAGCACCATAACCCGTTTCCTTTAAGGAAAGAGGACTGATACTTATAAAAGCGGATTTTACTATATTTTAATATCACTTGTTGAAAATAATTTATGTCAATCCTCAAAAATATTTAAAACATTTTCCCACAGTAATAAAAAAAGCAATCTATTCAAAAATTAAATGAATACGAATAAATTTGAATTTATAAATACATTAAAAAGAATGTCAATTCACAAGATTACGAGTTGAGATATTTTTGGAAAAAAAAATGTCGAAAAACAAATAATTCGCGAACGTGGAACCGACGTGACCTTTGACGAGATTAGATTATTTATACCGGTAATTTTGACTTCGAAAAAACATGGTGTAGAATCAAAAAAGATATTAATAACGTTTGACGAGTTCGAGATTAGATTATACAGGTAATTTTGACTCATGGTGTAGGATCAACAAAGATATTAATAACGTTTGACGAATACGAGATTAGATTATACCAGTAATTTTGACTTCGAAAAAACATGGTGTAGAATCAAAAAGGATATTAATAACGTTTGACGAGTTCGAGATTAGATTATACAGGTAATTTTGACTCATGGTGTAGGATCAACAAAGATATTAATAACGTTTGACGAGTACGAGATTAGATTATACCAGTAATTTTGACTTCGAAAAAACATGGTGTAGAATCAAAAAAGATATTAATAACGTTTGACGAGTTCGAGATTAGATTATACAGGTAATTTTGACTCATGGTGTAGGATCAACAAAGATATTAATAACGTTTGACGAGTACGAGATTAGATTATACCAGTAATTTTGACTTCGAAAAAACATGGTGTAGAATCAAAAAGGATATTAATAACGTTTGACGAGTTCGAGATTAGATTATACAGGTAATTTTGACTCATGGTGTAGGATCAACAAAGATATTAATAACGTTTGACGAATACGAGATTAGATTATACCAGTAATTTTGACTTCGAAAAAACATGGTGTAGAATCAAAAAGGATATTAATAACGTTTGACGAGTATGAGATTAGATTATACCGGTAATTTTGATTTCGAAAAAACATGGTGTAGAATAAAAAAAGATATTAATAACGTTTGACGAGTACGAGATTAGATTATACAGGTAATTTTGACTTCGAAAAAACATGGTGTAGGTATAATCAAAAAAGATATTTTGAAACGTTTGAAGAATACGAGATCAGATTATATAGGCCAGTGCAGATAGCCTTAAAAATAATAAAAAGTGAGAGAAAATTGTAGTAGGAACAAAAGTTTTAGATCTTTTTATTACCTACAACTTTGCCATTCAAGACTTACTTTTGCCGGAAATCGAAAAAATCCGTATTTTACCCTTAAACCCTCACCCCCTACCCCTTCCCGACCTCAGATCGCCTAATGATATTCTCTTCCTTTTGCAATGGGTTTCATCCTACTGCGATTTTTTTTGGTTTCAAAAATTATCGGCACTGGTCTAATAGCGGTACTTTTTACAAAGAACATGTTTTGAATCAAAAACGATATTGTTACGGATGACTCCTCCGTGGATTTAGAAAGAAAAAGAGTTTTTAATTGGAATCCTCGTTTAAATAAAAAGAAAATGCAATTATAAAAAAGGGTAAAGTTGAAAGAACGGATCATATTATTTTGTATGCAGAACAAAGAAAATATTAGAACATTCTACGGAGTTCAAAGCGTCGTCGAACGTTCAGGCCCCTATCCAGCGTTTTGCGAGCGACAGCGTTTCTTCAACGTCTGCTGCTGCGTTTATTGGCAACAAGTACAATCATGTTCATTTTAACAACATGTATGACAAAGGACATTGCCATAACTTGCCCCAGGCTTGATTGGAAACCGATGGTAAGTGACGACGCAATCTAAGACGGAAGCGGGGGTAGTCAAATTAAAAAAAAATATATAGAGCACAAACCCACCTTTCTCGAGCAGCTGAGCGAACATGCTCTGCACGTTGGAGTGGTGGTGCTTCCACCGCAGGCAGTACTGCTGCGGCACCATGGTCACTTACAGCCTAATAGCACTTTGGTTTTTTGGTACAAAAATTTTGGTCGTTCGCCAACTCTATGTACAGTTAGTTAAACGAATTGCTTATTATATATATTTTTATATATACTAGGGTCTGGAATGTTATCCGTCGGTGGATCCCATGATACCTGGAACAAAGGAAAACCGTATTAACATTTTAGGAGGGATAACTTAATAAACTGCTTCGTTACGTAACGCATTAAGGCGCCAGTATGCTTCGCTTCCCTTTCTATCACGCACACCGTGGCGCTAGGTAGGAAAACCGTATTAATATTTTTGGAGTGATAACTTTATAAACTGCTTCGTTACGTAACGTGTAAGGCGCCAGTATGCTTCGCTTCCCTTTCTCTCACGCACACCGTGGCGCTAGGTAGGAAAACCGTATAAACATTTTAGGTGGGATAACTTAATAAAATGCTTCGTTACGTAACGCGTTAAGGCGCCAGTATGCTTCGCTTCCCTTTCTATCACGCACATCGCGGCGCTAGGTAGGAAAACCGTATAAACATTTTAGGAGGGATAACTTAATAAACTGCTTCGTTACGTAACGCGTTAAGGCGCCAGTATGCTTCGCTTCCCTTTCTATCACGCACACCGTGGCGCTAGGTAGGAAAACCGTATTAATATTTTTGGAGTGATAACTTAATAAACTGCTTCGTTACGTAACGTGTAAGGCGCCAGTATGCTTCGCTTCCCTTTCTCTCACGCACACCGTGGCGCTAGGTAGGAAAACCGTATAAACATTTTAGGTGGGATAACTTAATAAAATGCTTCGTTACGTAACGCGTTAAGGCGCCAGTATGCTTCGCTTCCCTTTCTATCACGCACATCGCGGCGCTAGGTAGGAAAACCGTATAAACATTTTAGGAGGGATAACTTAATAAACTGCTTCGTTACGTAACGCGTTAAGGCGCCAGTATGCTTCGCTTCCCTTTCTATCACGCACACCGTGGCGCTAGGTAGGAAAACCGTATAAACATTTAAGGAGGGATAACTTAATAAACTGCTTCGTTACGTAACGCGTTAAGGGGCCAGTATGCTTCGCTTCCCTTTCTATCACGCACACCGTGGCGCTAGGTAGGAAAACCGTATTAACATTTTAGGAGGGATAACTTAATAAACTGCTTCGTTACGTAACGCGTTAAGGCGCCAGTATGCTTCGCTTCCCTTTCTATCACGCACACCGTGGCGCTAGGTAGGAAAACCGTATTAACATTTTTGTAGTGATATACTTAATAAACCGCCTCGTTACGTAACGCCTATATGTCTGGCTTCCCATTCTCACACATACCGCAGCGCCAGGTGGGCTCCTCTTTCACGCGCCATACTCTGGCAGAATGTGTGTCATGGGCGCCACAGAGGCATTTATTGGTGTCTCTTCTAAACGGAGATCTCTCGCTGCCTAGTATTGTCAGGTACATTCTTGGATGGGTGGACTCACGTTGTCTCCTTTTGTGAGACAGTCATCGGCTTAAAGGAGGCCTCGGAGCGGCAGAGAGCAGGCGGATGATGCTCATCCGCTCCGCAGAAGAAGAACGGGTGGTAGGAGACGCCGATATGCGCATCTCCTACCATCCTCCCTTTGACGACCTCCGTGGCGCAGTGGTATGCGCGGTGGATTTATAAGACGGAGGTCCTGGGTTCGATTCCCGGCGGGGCAGATTGAGATTTTTCTTAATTTGTCTTGGTCTGGCTGGTGGGAGGCTTTCGCCGTGGCTAGTTACCACCCTACCGACAAAGACGTATCACCAAGCGATTTAGCGTTCCGGTACGATGTCGTGTAGAAACCGAAAGGGGTGTGGATTTTCGTCCCACTCCTAACAAGTTAGCCCGCTTCCATCTTACACTGCATCATCACTTAACATCAGGTGTGATAGCAGTAAAGGGCCAACTTGTAGTGGATAAAAAAAAACCCCCTGTAGTCACCAATGAGAGCACCGACGAGCACGTCGGGATGTCAAAGTGTCTTCCGCGATCCTCTGACGTCCCAAAAAGGACGCCGACGCTCCGCTGGGTTTTAGTGGGTGTTATGGCTGCTCAGCCAGCAAGGCCCACATACCCCAGCGCGGACTGCACAGTTCTTCCTGCGCAATCTGCGTCCGAAATGCGTAAATGCATTTTGCAAATGCAAAAAAAAGGCTCCTCTTTCTCTCACGCACAGCGTAATTAAGTTATCACTTAGCTATCGCACGTCCCGAGACTGTTACTACTATATTAATTGAGTACCGCGGTTTCGCCCGCGTAAATCCCATTCCTGTGAGAGTAATGAGATAATAAAATATATGGTCTGAAACACCAGACTATAGTCTACCTCTGTGCCAAATTTTATTTAGATCCGTTCACATGTTAGGTCGCGATTAAATAACAAAGTGTTTGATGAAGGCTCAGTAAAGACAGTGATAATTCAGGTGACAACACGTATTATAAAGAGAAGAGATTCCTCACTCTGAAACCCTGACCAAAGAGACCATAGGGCCCTCAATAGGACATCGAACCTAAGGCCTGTGGCTAACCTGTGAGTGTGTGACCTAAGGCTGGTGGGAGGCTTCCCCGTGGCTAGTTACCACCCTACCGACAAAGACGTACCGCCAAGCGATTTAGCGTTCCGGTACGATGTCGTGTAGAAACCGAAAGGGGTGTGGATTTCATCCTACTCCTAACCAGTTAGCCTTTTTTTGACGTGACAACGTCTTGTAATTCGATAGAGCCGGCTGCACGCACGAAAAAACATGACGTTATGCGTCGTTACCTCGCTTTGAGGCGTTCCATGTAAGGCTTGAAGTGCAAGCGAGAGCGCGGAACGAGCGACAAAGAAGCACAATCGGCCTTTGCGTTCGGCAGCGTTCGACATCCGTCTATTAAATATAATTATTAAGTATATTAATTTTAAATTAAAAATTAATATATTTATTATAAATTTAAAATATAAATTTATAAAATCAAAATCAATTATTTTATTAATTTAAATTAATATTTATAAAAATATACTTAAATTAAAAATTTTAATAACCAATTAAATGCTACCATTCCATCAGTATTTTCTTCAGACGTTGTCACGTTCAACTATCTTCAGTAAACCGACTTTATAGACAACCAATTTTTTTTTGTTAACGGGGGGGAAATCTTCTCAAAGATACCCAACATTTGAGGAAAAAGTCAGGTTATATGGGATTTTTACCCACTAAATCCCCCTCGGTGGCCATCTCAGTACAATTAGGGAGACTCTGGGATCTCTATGAACCAACGAATACCAGTGCCTCCTTTGCACACTCTAACAAGTTAGCCCGCTTCCATCTTAGACTGCATCATCACTTAACATCAGGTGTGATAGCAGTCAAGGACCAACTTGTAGTCGATAAAAAAAACGTTTGTTGTAAAGCCATTAATTTCGCCAAACGATCTTGTTTACTTACTCCCAACTTAACCTACATAACGTATATTTCATGTGGGTAGACACATAATTTTAATAACATCCAATCAAGTTTGTATATCGTGGGAAAGCATATTATGTTTAATTATGAAATCGCATACATAGTCGGGGGTTTTGGGGCTATGCTGGTTAAGGCGAATGCAATTAAGAAAACAGTTTAAAAAAATTATCAATCAAGTAATTAAATTAAAAGCCAGGGGTCTTGCCTTACAGGAAAGCTTGCTGTTGAAACGTCAATTTTTTTTATATTTTTGAGTAAGTTATGGCAAAGCATGAAAGTAAAATAAATGCAGTAGAAATAATAATATTAATAAGTATTATAGGACAATTACACACATCGCTATATCGCCCCAAAGTATACTTGGGTAGCTTGTGTTATGGATACTATGATAACTGATCAATATTTTTTATATATATTATACGTAAATACTTATAATATATAGATAAACACTCAGACACTGGAAAACATCCATGCTCATCACACAAACATTTTCCAGATGCGGGACTCGAACCCACGGCCTAGGACGCAGAAGCAGGGTCACTACCCGCTGCGCCACTCGGCCGTCAATGAGAGCGTAGAAGTTCGAGTGGAGTAAACAGAGTAACAGAATAAAGAATAGTATGATAAGAGAACAGTGTGGTGTAAAAGAAGATGTAGTGACTAAAATAGAGAAAGGGATGCTGAGATGGTTTGGGCATGTAGGGAGAATAAATGAAAAGAGACTTGAGAAAGGGATTTATATAGCGAGAGTGAATGAGGATGTTGGAAGGGGGTCTTCCCATTCCAACAATCTCAATGACTCCCGCGGCTGGTGGGAGGTTTTAGTCGTGGCTAGTTACCATCTTGCCGGCAAAGACGTACCGCCAAGCGATTTGGTGTTCCAGTACGATGTCGTGCCGAAACCGAAAAGGGTGTGGATGTCATCCTACTCCTAACAAGTTAGCCCGCTTCCATCTTAGTTTGCGTCATCACTTAACATCAGGTGTGATAGCAGTCAAGGGCCAACTTGTACTAAAAAAATGGAACCGACTCAAAACGCACTAAAAAGTAAAAAATAACTGTCACATTTAGTTGCTTTAATTTAATTAAGCATATCTACGAAGTCGGTGCCAGCAAGTTTAAGGAATTATTTGACGTAATAAAGCCGTTTGTGGATTCTAGGTAACGTCCTTAAAGGCTGTGCCCTTTCTAATTTAAATTTAAACAGAATTATCAAAATCGGACAACTCTATAAAAAGCCATACGTGGTCATAAAAAAAATATACTTGTCGGATTGAGAACCTCCTCCGTATTTTTTCGTTGGTTAAAAAATAAAGAGCACCTCGCCTTAACACGCCATATTTAATAATGATCCAAAATTAACGTCAACTTTTGTTATGTTTTAATACACAAAAGTCTTATTTACAGTAAACACTTTATTGATTTGTATATTAAACTGCAACTGGTTATTTTTATACAATTAACAATAGTACAAGAGCCGCTGTCGTTTTTATATTCATCATAAATAAATAAATAAATAAATAAATACACCATTCGTACAAATTTTTAAAGTTTAATAAATTTCATTAGCGGACAGAAGTTGTCAAAGGACATAGGTAAAAAATGTATAGAAGCTAGCCCCAGAGATGTTCAAACATGATATATATGTCTTTAAATAGTACAGATCTTCTGTTTAAATAGTAATAAAGTTACTTGTAGCTAAGCAGTCGCTGATAAAAGTTATGAAGGTTGATAAAAGTTGACTCTTCATACTACGACGACGGTCACGTGATTCAGAACACAAAAAATCGATTGAAATTCTTATATTTTTGATATGTTTTCAAGTGGTCGCTATGAAACGTGGGTAGTTGTATAAAATTCATGGTGTATTGAAATAAAATAGTTAAATATGAGCATACGTTTGGACAGCCCGGGGCAAATGATAGAAATGTCCTTACTCGCGTCATTCTTGTACCCATGGGAATTTCAGGATAAAATGTGGCCTATGTGTTATTCTGTTATGCGAGCTATATTATTGTGAAATTTCATCAAAATCTATTCAGTACTTTTCGCGTGAGAGAATAACAAACATCCAACAATCCAAATTTTTGCCATTGTAAAATTAGTAAGGACATTTGTTCAACAAGCTTATTATACACTCATTTATTTATTTACAATTATTTTTAAAATTTTTAACAATGCTTATAAAATTATAAAAAAAACATTATTAAAAATTTATAAAAAAATACATTCCGCCTGCTGCGAGGCCCGGGGGTCCAAGCAACCGGTGGTCAGGGCTCCAGAGTGAGGAACCTCCTCACAATACGCGCCGTCTCAAGAATTCTTCTGTATCCGACCCTTGATCCAACAACTAAGCTTTTTAAGATGTTCGTCAAAGCTTTTCGCTATAAGACCGTTGACTGAAACGACTATAGAAACAATCATTGTTGAATCAACATTCCACATGACGGTTATCTCATGAGCAAGGTGCAAGTATTTTGATACTTTTTCCTTTTCAGCTTTCACCAGATTATCGTCATGTGGAACAGTAATATCAACAATCATTGCACGGCGCGTTGATCGATCAATTATCACTATATCAGGTCTATTGGCTACAATATACCTATCAGTGATAATTGTTCGATCCCAGTAGAGCACCTGAAAATTGACAAGGCCATACTGAAGAGCAAGTTGTTGGTGGATTAACTTGGCTTACCCTTCATCATTATCAGCCTATTAGCGGCCCACTACAGGGCCAGGTCTCCCTCCTTATAGGAGAGGGGATATGGCGGGCTTAGGATGATAATGTTTCATTTATTAACGATCACTATCAGATGTTGATGGTAGTGACCGTGATTGACTTAACTGCTCTTCGAGTCACGAGGGTCTGTCACCAACTTCCCGACGCCGGGCTTGGAATGGATTGAAAATTTCTTAGAACGTAGGGCTTAATGTGCTAGGTAGCTGATGCTCATCCGCTCCGCAGAAGAAGAACGGGTAGGAGACGCCGATATGCGCATCTCCTACCACCCCTGTAGTCACCACTGAGCGCATCGACGAGCACGTCGGGACGTCAAAGTGTCTGCTTCCGCGATCCTTTGACGTCCCAAAAGGACGCCGACGCTCCGCTGGGTTTTAGTGGGTGTTATGACTGCTCAGCCAGCGAGTCCCACATACCTGAGCGCAGACTGCATAGTACGTCCTGCGCAGTCTGCGCCCGAGACGCGTAAAAGCATTTCCCAGCAAAAAAAGGGCTTAATGTGCTCTTCGTGTTATACCTCCAGCTTCCTGATTCCGGGCATAAAGAGCTTAATTATTATTGTAAATAATTATATCAACCAACGCGCAACGACTTAAAGCAGGACTATTTTATGGTAGTAGTAATAACGTTCCCGTAATGCAGTCCCAGGCGATGAGTTGGAACATCGTGAGGTTTTAGTCGGTAGAAGTCCGACATAATGTTCTTGCCTCCCAATGGCATTCATGAGGATTTCCCCACGTTAAAAAAAAAGTTGAGAGGTGTCAAGGCACACCCGGATGGAACGAAGTTCCTTTCGATTTATTAGTGAAGGAATTGCAATAAAATTTTATTTTTTAAGTAATAATATTTTTTTTATTATTAACAAATATAATGTTATATAAACTTAAACGCGTACCACACACGCGTTTGTTTTTGTACACCGAAACACCAGAGGGCGCCACGAGAGCGCGAGACAGCATACAGCGCGGACGCCCCCCGCCGCTCACGCGCACACACATCAAAGGCGGCGGCAAGATTCTTTGATCAAAAAGTGTCGTGACAACTTTTCGTACCAATTTTTTCCGTCTAGCCCCCTTTCACAACGCGCGATAAGGAACTTCGTTCCAAAAATGGCTCTTACACTATAACGTTCAAACCGTTCCTTACGAAATTGCCATCACGTCATATCAACTCACAGCCCGTCACGCGAACTTTATTCATATTATATTGGTCATAGCCGTCGGTGGAACTGTGGTTAGTTTTTGATCGCGAGGTCTTGGGTTCGAGTCCTGGATCTAGCTGTGAAATATTGAGCTTCTTTTGGATCCAAGAATCTGTAGCGGCCAGAAATTGGAAAATTAATTGTGTTATACCCAGTGGTGTCAAATTCCACGAGCTTTAGAGAAAGTAACAATTTAAAATTATTTTTTTTTAATTTATCTTAAAAAATACGAAAACAATTAGTTACAGAAAACACAAAAAATTAAAAAATAACTGTATCATTTAGTTGCTTTAATTTACTTAAGCATATCTATGAAGTCGATGTCAGCATGTTTAAGGAACATTTATTTTACGTAGTAAAGCAGTTTGTGGGTTCTAGGTAACGTCCTTAAAGTAGAAACCTTGGCTGGCACCGACTCCTAGATATGCTGAAGTAAATTAAAGCAACTAAATGACACAGTTATTTTTTACTTTTTAGTGCGTTTCGTAACTAATTGTTTTCGTATTTTTTTTCGTTCATTCAAAATTAAAAAAAAAAAATTTAAAATAATTTTTAATTTCAATTTTATTTTACTTTTTTGTGTGTTTTGAGTCGGTTTTATTTTTTGTTAAAAATTTTTATTTCTTACGTTTTAGTGATTTATCGCCACGTAACGTACTCGTACTACACTGTCATAGTATATTATACGGCACTAGTAGCCAAAAAGCTACCGATACTTACACAAAAACCGAAATCGCTGCAAGTGTGCCTATAAAATTTGAAGAGTTCCTTCAATTTCCCAGGATATCATAATCAGATCCTAAAATAATGGGACCACCTTGGAAGTATGCCCTTTCTAATAAAAAAAGAATTATCAAAATCGGACAACTCTGTAAAAAGTTATGCGTGGTCATACATAAAAAAAAATAATAATATACGTGTTGAGTTGAGAACCTCCTCCGTTTTTTTTTCGTCAGTTAAAAAATACGAAAACAATTAATTTAACAACGGAGGAGGAGGCAAAATTTATTAGACTACGTTATTACGTACACAATTATACCATCTGAAAAAATTTAAACTACCCTCAGTTTCTGGTAAACAATTAATGAAATAACAGACGTGTTCAATGCTAGAGGTCAGGCAATCGGCGCGTTCGATCAGTTCCCTTACCGTACTGTCACGTGTATACACAATGACATTTTATTGAACAGGAGAAACACGAGCCAGTGACTAGAGTGTTCATATAACAGCGAGGGAAATCTCAAACTAGAGCCAGTTAAACGTTTTTTCATTTTTCATCCGTCCACTGCTCGACATGGAACTAGGCGCGACCTCACACGATTGTTAGCATTTTAAAATATTAGAATTTGTTACGATAGACAATATACGATAATGTCTATGAATTAAATGATTTATTACAGAGTCGCGCTTTTTAGAAATTTTGTAATATCTCCGAAACTATATAACTAACTTTTGTAGAACTTTTTAAGATGCATAAAGTTTTCATACAATGTTTTCAATTATATCCAATAGTTAAGGCAGCGTATGCATAAAAAGCAGATTTAACAGATTTTTGCGATCCCACTTGCGCTACAAAAACTGTGGTAACTCGGGTAATATATACAATACAAATATAAAATATAGCCTATAACACTCACCGATAACGTAGCATTCTACTGGTGAAAGAATTTTTAAAATCGGATCAGTAGTTCCGAAGATTAGCCCCGACAGATCTTTATTTACAAATTACAAACTTTACCTCTTTATAATATTGGTATAGACGAAGAAGAAGAAAAAACACTTTATTGCACATAAAAATAGATATAACAGAAACATGAAAACAAGGATTAAAATAAACATGCAAAGGCGGCCTTATTGCTAGAAGCAATCTCTTACAGGCAACCTATTGAAAAGACATTTGAGTACCGTAAGCGGGGTTATAAATATAATATTTAAAAATAAATAAATAAACTACATAAAAAAGTAAACATAATATATAAGTGTATATAAACAATATCAATATACATAAAAAAAATACATATAATTATTTTCTATTTAACGACAAATAGTAGCTTTTCAAGTGAGACTTAAAAATGGGCAGCGAATTACTCGCGCGGACCTCGGATGGCAGATTGTTCCACAGCTTAATAGATATGGAAGTGAAAGAGTTACTGTAAAATTTCGAATTAGAAAAAGGTATAGATATAGATTATCTCGATATTGTCACCGCAACACGAGAGAGAAACCCTGCTAGGTTATTTATAATTCGGGTAAATCAATTAATTTGAAAACGTGTCCAGTGCAGGTCAGGCAATCAATTCTCTTACAGTCACGTGTTTACACAATGACAGTTTATTGAACACGGGAGAAAAAGGAGCTATGGTAATTTTCATGCTATTATAAGAAGTATATGGAATAAAATTATTATTATAAAAACAAAAAACCCGACTGCTTAGAAGTATGAACTGAAAAGAGAAAAACAAGGATCACTATATCTGCATAAAATTCTAAATACTTTATGGTGCTGCAAAAAGGGACAAAATATTTTAATCTGCGGGGAAAGAAAGATCTACCAAAACTACGTTTGTCCCCGCCTGCAGCACCGTAAAGTATTTAGAATTTTATACAGATATAGTGATCCTTGTTTTTCTCTTTCATTTCATAACTTCTAAGCAGTCGGGTTTTTTGTTTTTATAATAATAATTTTATTTGAGACTTTTTTGTTTTAGTTTATGGTAGAGAAATGACACGGTACACTTTGCCATTTTTTGTTAAAACGGCAAGATGGACATGATATGATATTTATATTTTTGAAATGGTCTTTTTACAACCTTTCATTTGATACCCATATTGCTAAGATAAGAGAAAAAAATACACACATCCCCCCTTTTTTCCCCCATTTACAGCCGCCATTTTGAAAATTTATATAGCCTATGTCACTACCACAATTTTGACAAATTTAACGACACCTCACATGTCAAAATCCGTTCAGCCGTTTAGGCTGTAGCGCGTGCCGAAGAAATGGACATACATACATACATACATACGCTCGAAAAACATAACCCTCCTTCTGACGCAGTCGGGTAAAAATATATTGAAAACTTTACTACACCAGTAAATCTCTCCATGGTATTCATGGTGAATCCATGGAATGTTAAAATATTTGACTCATTATGAAATGAAAAAATATCACCATTACATTAATAGATTAATGAAAATAAAATTTTAAATTATATGTACAAAATAACTGGCCGTTTAAGAACTGTTTTGTAAAAAAGCTTTTTCACAATAAAGTACTGTTACAACTCTGGGTTATTGGTTTTTAGGGTTCCGTCCTCGAAAGAAAAAAATTATACCCTTATAGGATCCCTTTACTAGGGATCCAGCTGAAAATCAGCGCTGCATAATCTTTCAGGAGATCTTGCAGCAAAAATGCTGAGCTGGGTCCTTTCCTAGGTTATGCCACACATCGCAGGATATCGTAAATATACTCAACTGAATTGTGATGTATTGCATAAGGTAGGTAATATATTTCTTTCTTTCTTTCTTTGTTATCCGTCCGCTTGTCTGTGTGTCAAGACCCTTTTCCCAGGAACACGTGGAGGTAGCAAGCTGAAATTTATAGCAGAGACTCAGGCCTACTGTCGTGTAAAGCTGTGAAAAAATCAAACTTCTAAGTCAACGCAATCAAAAAGTACAGTCCTTTATGCTGAAAATTTCCGCAAAGGACATTGCCAAAATTTGCCTCAGGCTGTCCAAACGTATGCTCATATTTAAGTATTTTATTTAAATTCACAATGAATTTTTAACAACTACCAATGTTTCATAGCAATCACTGAAAATAAGAAAACTGAATCACTGAATATTAAAAAAAAATAAGAATTTTAATCGTTTTTTTGTGTTCTGAATCACCTGATCGTCGTCAATCGTTGTCGTTTGGTGGAAATCGGTCCAAGTCTTCAAGGTCATCAGGTGGTTTGTTAGGTGTGATAGAAATGTTACACGCTCAGTTTGCTTGAAAGCATGTGTGTGATCTGACATTTGAAACACTAATGTCTTCCGGAACCACTGAGCTGGTCTGATGATAAGGCTCGAAGGTAGGAGACGTAACCCTGGTCTACCTTTTTAGTAAACCCATCGAGTTTGGGCTCGTTGAATTTGTCTTGACTGGTTCATTTCATGTGTCTAATTTGGGTCGGGGGTTTTTAAATTTTTTAATTTGGCCGGGTTTTTAAGAATGAATTGTGATTTTGGTCACAATAAACTGCAGTAATGATGAACTATTTTAAATTTTCCTACGAGGTTAATGCAGGAGATTATATATTTATTACTATTTGTAGTGCTTTAGGAAAATTTTGGTGTTGTTAGTAATGAATACGTAGAGCAATTACTTCCCCCGGCGGCGTGTTTGTCCAACTCTACATATATTTGATAACGCTTATCACGCCGTCTGGGCGCGTTTTTTAATTTCATCTATACAAATAAATACAATTGAAGTGTCTGTTTGTAATCAAATTAGCAGCTTTTCACCAAATAAATATGAAAATAACAGTACTTACATCAAAAAAACAATCTTTAAATTTTTTATCTGTCTTTTTGTTTCGGCTAATCTCTGAAACTACTAGATTGTAAAACTATTTTTCTTATAATGTAGGCAAACTCATGAGGAGGGACATAGGCTAATTTGTATTCTGAGTTGATGAAACGCGAAGAGAAGTGCTGATTCCTGGTTACCCTCCCGAGATTGAGCACAAATGAATGAGAGGTTGTTAGGGCCATGGGTGGTTTTTTTTTTATTGACTACAAGTTGGCTCTTGACTGCTATCACACCTGATGTTAAGTGATGATGCAGTCTAAGATGGAAGCGGGCTAACTTGTTAGAAGTAGGACGAAAATCCACACCCCTTTCAGTTTCTACACGACATCGTACCGGAACGCTAAATTGCTTGGCGGTACGTCTTTGTCGGTAGGGTGGTAACTAGCCACGGCGAAAGCCTCCCACCAGCCAGACCAAGACAAATTAAGTAAAATCTCAATCTGCCCCGCCGGGAACCCAGGACCTCCGTCTTATAAATCCACCGCGCATACCACTGCGCCACGGAGGTCGTCAAAAGTCGGAGGTCGGAGGTGGTGGGGAGTTATCCTGATACTGCCACGGGAGCAGAAACTACGCTGAAACCGCTAGTTTTTTAACCATTACCAAGATACATTCAGTTACTATGTTGTAAATACTTTTTTAAAGGTTCCCTGCGTTTCATAGGTTTGCCTGGCGGGAGGCTTCAGCCGTGGTTCGTTACCACCCTACTGACTAAATGCACCGCTAAGCGATTAAGCGTTCCGGTATGTCGTGTCGGGGGTGTGGATGTCATCCCACTAACAAGTATTTCGCTTCCATCTCAGTTACTATCAGTTGTGATTATTTAGGTTTATTTTATTTATTATTGACGTGACAACGTCTTACAATTCGATAGAGCCGGCTGCACGCACGAAAAAACATGACGTCATGCGTCGTTACCTCGCTTTGAGGCGTTCCATGTAAGGCTTGAAGTGAAGTGAGAGCGCGGAACGAGCGACAAAGAAGCACAATCGGCCTTTGCGTTCGGCAGCGTTCGACATCCGTCTATTAAATATAATTATTAAATATATTAATTTTAAATTAAAAATTAATATATTTATTATAAATTTGTAAAACCAAAATCAATTATTTTATTAATTTAAATTAATATTTATAAAAATATATTTAAATTAAAAATTTTAATAACCAATTAAATGCTACCATTCCATTAGTATATTCTTAAGAAGTTGTCACGTTCAACTATCGTCAGTAAACCGACTTTACAGACAACCAATTTTTTTTTTAATTTATTTATTGTTGTTATATTTTATTGCAGGCAAGGCAACAAAATATAACAAACTAATTTTGCTGTAAACTAATTTAAAAGCGATAAAAATGCAGCGAGACGCCAGATATATGCCACCCTAACAGGTTTTTAAATCCACTTTCTAATTTCCACATGGCAGTGTAAAAACACACCCCTTTTTCGCATATCGGTTAGAAATTTTAAAAAGTTTCCACAGCTCTCTCGGTAAACATTAAAAAATGTGTTATCAGTGTCGTTTATTAAAAAAAATATGTTTTCAACTTCGAAAAAATTGATAAGGCGCCGAGTGCGACGCGTTTTGGAAAGATAACAGTGTCAGAGGTACGTGCAGTGCGCTGAGCATATCGACCGTGATTAGGGATACGTTTGATTGTTCTGTCAGTCTGTACCACATGAATAGATAAATAGTCGGTGCCAGCCCAGTTTAAGGAACCTTTATTGTACGAAGTAAAGCAGTTTGTGGGTTCTAGGTAACGTCCTTAAAGCAGAAACCTTGGCTGGCACGGACTCTTAGATATGCTTAAGTAAATTAAAGCAACTAAATGACACAGTTATTTTTTACTTTTTAGTGCGATTTGAGTCAGTTCTATTTTTATTTAAAAATTTTTATTTCTTACTTTTTAGTGATTTATCGCCACGTATCGTACTCGTTCTATACCGTCATAGTATATTATATGGCCCTAGTAGCCAAAAACCTACCGATTTCGAGACAAAAACCGAAATCGCTGTAAGCGTGCCTCCAAAATTTGAAGAGTTCCTTCAATTTCCGCAGGATATTATCATCAGATCCTAACATGGTGACAATGGGACCACCTTGGAAGTATGCCTTTTTTAATAAAAAAAGAATTATCAAAATCGGACAACTCTATAAAAAGTTATGCGTGGTCATACATAAAAAAAAATATACGTGTCGAATTGAGGACCTCCTCCGTTTTTTTCGTCGGTTTTTGTGTTAAGTATCGGTAGCTTTATGGCTACAAGTGCCGTATAATATACTATGACAGTATAGTACGAGTAAGTACGTTACGTGGCGATAAATTACTATAAAGTAAGAAAAAAAAAACTATTGAAAAATTAAAGATTTGTAATTTTTTAATAGTTTTAAAGTCATAATTAACAAATTAATAAACTTTTATGAAAACCCTTCAAAACTTACTTCAGTAACAAAAACTAACATTTAGATTTTAACATTTTATTGTTAAGTTTATTTTATTATTAAATTGCTCTTAAGGATTTATAAAAAGGTTTTATTATTGTTATTTCTTCACGACTAAACGGCTGGAGCGATTTTAATGAAATTTGCTATGGAGTTAGCTGACACCCGGATTAACACAGGCTACTTTTTATCCCAACCTTTTAGTACTACTACATGAGTGAAACCGCGGGCGTCCTCTAGTACTCCACAAGATGGATGCAGGATTGTTAGGAGTAGAATGAAACTCACACCGCTTTCGGCTTTTATCGGTATGGTGAAAACTAACCACGGCCGAAACCACAAGCCTAACCTGCACCAATTAATAAAATCTCAATCAGCCCAGTCAGGCATCAAACCAAGGACTTTCATCTTATAAGCCCACCACGCATGTTGCGGCACGGAGGTCGTCGAATTGACGTAACAATCGCGACAGATCTGCAGCCGGCACTGTCGCTCTACATAAATCTTGTAGTAAATTGAGCCCATTGAGGCATCGAGACACTGAGGCACTGAGACATTGAGGCACTGAGCCCATTGAGGCACTGTGACATTGAGCGGCGCCGTCAATTTGGACAAAAAACCTCCAGCCGCCGACTCGAATCACCACTGCGCGTCGGGCCGCGGGGAATTGACAACTGAATTGACACCACTTGACGGAATTATTTTTTGGTTTTTTCGAAAAGGGTGTAGGTTTTCAATTCGACGTATATATATATTTTTTTGGTTCCTTAACCAATTTATTTTTTTATATTTTAAAGGGTATGATCCGTACTTCCAGATTCCGTAATTTAGATTTTAATCTTTTTAGGGTTCCGTACCTAAAAAGGAAAAAACGGAACCCTTATAGGATCACTTCGTTGTCCGTCCGTCTGTCTGTCGAGACCCTTTTTCTCAAAAACGCGTGGAAGTATCAAGCTGAAATTTATATCAAATACTCCAATCTGCTGTACCTTAGAGTCGTGAAAAAATCAAGCTTCTAGGTCAAGGCAATCAAAAGATAGCCGTTTATACCAAAAATTTCCCTAATTTTCGACACGGTCAAGTAAATCAAAACCTAACGGGTAGTTCCCGTAAGCTTAGGATCTTAAAATTTGGTACGAAGCAACGTCATATAGCACAGATAATGGAAAAATTACGTAATCTGTAAATTTTTAGTTACATCATGTAAGAAAAATATTTTTAATAATTTACACTTACCCCCTTTTCTCATGAACGCGTAAAAAGGTATTAAATTGAAATTCATATCAAATACTTGTCTCTATAATACCTTTAAGCTATTGTTGGCAGCATTGTATACTCTGTTTGAAAAGACTATAGACAATATAGTGGCCTTATTTGCTGAGTTGTGGTACCGCGTTTAAACTATAGATAATAGACTAGGGACGGGAATAGTCGGACAAAAATGGCGGGCGGTAGGCTATAAAATATGCCCCTATGGAAAATTGTGATCTTTCACCTTAGTGTCCGAGTCATGTGTAGTCATGCTGTTTAACTATTGTAAGAATCTGTGCGCGTAATGTTTAATTAAGTAATTACTGTAATAATGCTTCATTTTGATCATATTTGATGTATTTGTAAATAAATTGTTATTAAGTTTGTCTTTTGGTGTTTTAAGTTTTATTCCCTTCTGGCTGTTTTTAACACTATAACAAAATAAAACTTCTTAGTGAACTCAGTCAAAAGATACAGCATAAGCCGCATATTTAACTCTACTACTCGCATCTAGTCCTAGAATCTTGAAATTTCGCATGAAGCAATGTTTAGGAATAATTCCGAAAACCTTAAATTTTACGGAACCCCCGGTGCGCGACTCCGACTCGCACTTGGCCGATTTTTCTGATATTATAAAGGCGAAAGTTTGTACGTATACATGGATGATTACTACTTTTTAAGATGTTCGTCAAAGCTTTTCGCTATAAGACCGTTGACTGAAATGACTATAGGAACAATCATTGTTGAATCAACTTATTAATTATTACTTTTTTCTATTGACTACAAGTTAGCCCTTGACTGCTATCACACCTGATGTTAAGTGATGATGCAGTCTAAGATGGAAGCGGGCTAACTTGTTAGGAGTGGGACGAAAATCAACACCCCTTTCGGTTTCTACACGACATCGTACCGGAACGCTAAATCGCTAAGCGATACGTCTTTGTCAGGGTGGTAACTAGCCGACCTCCGTGGCGCAGTGGTATGCGCGGTGGATTTATAAGACGGAGGTCCTGGGTTCGATTCCCGGCGGGGCAGATTGAGATTTTTCTTAATTTGTCTTGGTCTGGCTGGTGGGAGGCTTTCGCCGTGGCTAGTTACCACCTTACCGACAAAGACGTATCGCCAAGCGATTTAAGCGGAAGCGGACTAACTTTAGTCCGCTTCCATCTTAGACTGCATCATCACTTAACATCAGGTGTGATAGTAGTCAAGGGCCAACTTGTAGTCGATAAAAAAAAAAGCCACGGCCAAAGCCTCCCACCAGCCAGACCAAGACAAATTAAGAAAAATCTCAATCTGCCCCGCCGGGAATCGAACCCAGGACCTCCGTCTTATAGTCCCAATGATTTTTCGGGCCAGGAGAGGAACTTGCTAGTTCCGTTCGCCAGTATGATGACTTCTAAGACAATAACAAGAACGCATCGAGTACGTCAATCACAACGGTGAGTCGTTAAGTACTTGACTGGTCATGCAAAACGGTACAAAAACTGATTTAGTTTAACGTAACCGCTTCCCGATCCACCGTCCACTGCGAAACGGATTTCTTTTATATTTTATATTTATTCTAGAATTGGAAAACCGTTTCATTTTTAACCGACGAAAAAAAACGGAGGAGTTTCTCAATTCGACATGTATATTTTTTTTTACGTATGACCACGCATAACTTTTATAGAGTTGTCCGATTTTGATAATTTTTATTAGAAAGGGCATAATTCCAAGGTGGTCCATTGTCATCATGTTAGGATCTGATGATGATATCCTGGGGAAATTGAAGGAACTCTTCAAATTTTATAGGCACACTTGCCGCGATTTTAGTTGTTGTGTAAGTATCGGTAGCTTTTTGGCTACTAGTGCCTACAATATACTATGAGAGTATAGTACGAGTAGCTTACGTGGCGATAAATCACTAAAAAGTAAGAAATAATAATTTTTAATAAAAAATAGAACAGACTCAAAACGCACTAAAAAGTAAAAAATAACTGTGTCATTTAGTTGCTTTAATTTACTTAAGCATATCTAGGAGTCGGTGCCAGCCAAGGTTTCTACTTGAAGGACGTTACTTAGAACCCACTAATTGCTTTGCTACTTACTCCGTATTTTTTTTTATCGATTACAAGTTGGCCCTTAACTGCTATCACACCTGATGTTAAGTGATGATGCAGTCTAAGATGGAAGCGGGCTAACTTGTTAGGAGTGGGACGAAAATCCACACCCGTTTCGGTGGCGATACGTCTTTGTCGGTAGGGTGGTAACTAGCCACGGCGAAAGCCTCCCACCAGCCAGACCAAGACAAATTAAGAAAAATCTCAATCTGCCCCGCCGGGAATAGAACCCAGGACCTCCGTCTTATAAATCCACCGCGCATACCACTGCGCCACAGAGGTCGTCAAAAAAACGTTATATACATATAAACGTTCCTTAAACCTTAAAGGCACTAACTTCATAGATATGCTTAAGACCATGTCATCATGGACTTTCTGTAGGCCTCGTTAAGAGAAACAATTTTTATATACATTGCTTTGTTATATCTCAAATAGATAAAGCAGCGCTTTCGATGAAAGCTCCCAGATATCTTAAATTCTTCGACTTTTCCAACAATTATCGTCATATTTTATTAAATTTACATAAAACCTTAACAATTTATATACTAAAACCTTCCTCAGGAACTACTCTATCTATTAGTGCAAACCGCATCACAGTCCGTTCAGTATTCTTTGAGTTTATTGCGGACAAACAGACAAACAGACGCGGCAAGGAACTTGTTTTATAATACGAGTAAGTACATAAAGATTGTAAAAATAATTATGCAATTAACTGTTTATTTATAGAAAAATAAAAATAGTGGTTTAAATTTACGAAACGTAGGCGGGGCAGAAGGGCGGGGCCCGTTCAACCGATGAAGGGCCTCGGAATTAATACGTTGAAATTCGTGACCCCATTTTTTTTCTTAATTTTTATTAACGTCCACGCGACCGACTGCATTACGCAAGATCGGGTTTTTGAGACCCTAAAGTGGTCTAAGATTATAATCTATATATACTGGCGGGTTCCTGCGACTTCGCCCTAAGAAACTCATTCATCATCATAATTATTGACAAACTACTTATTTTTATACATTACAAGTTGGCCCTTGACTGTTAACACACCTGATGTTAAGGGATCACCGCCGATACAAACGATTCTACAAAACGTAGGTTTTCTCCTTTTTAACCGACAAAAAAAAAACGGAGGAGGTTCTCAATTCGACACGTATATTTTTTTTTGTATGACTTTTTACAGAGTTGTACGATTTTAATCATTCTCTTTTTATAAGAAAGGGCACACTTCCAAGGTGGTCCCATTGTCATCATGTTAGGATCTGATGATGATATCCTGGGGAAATTGAAGGAACACTTCAAATTTTATAGGCACACATGCAGCGATTAGCAACTAAATGACGCAGTTATTTTTTTCTTTTTAGTGCGTTTTGAGTCGGTTCTATTTTTTGTTAAAAAATTTTATTTCTTACTTTTTAGTGATTTATCGCCACGTAACGTACTCGTACTATACTGTCATAGTATATTATATGGCACTAGTAGCCAAAAAGCTACCGATACCGAGACAAAAACCGAAATCGCTGTAAGCGTGCCTCCAAAATTTGAAGAGTTCCTTCAATTTTCCCAGGATATCATCATCAGTTCCTAATATGATGACAATGGGACCGTTTTGGAAGTGTGCCCTTTCTAATAAAAAAAGAATTATCAAAATCGGACAACTCTGTAAAAAGTTATCCGTGGTCATACATAAAAAAAATATATATATACTTACGTGGCGAATTGAGAACCTCCTCCGTTTTTTTCGTCGGTTAATAAAAAATAAATCCGCCGCCCAGGGTACATAATTAGTAGCACTACTAATGCGTTGCGCAACTGAAGAATTTGTTTGTCCGCCAGATGTACACCGGCCCTTACACGACACATGTCTGTTTAAGTAAATTCCTCAACAGTTTTTTAAATTCTTTAATCAGGTATTCATAATGAGTTTCTTTGGCACATTCCGCAGCTCAATGAGCTCATTACAAACACCAGATCGACGCAAGTTCAATATTAAGCATTTTAAATACCTCCCTCACGAGTATATATACAGGGGGTGCAGAGTTTGTCGATTATTAGAGGCCAGCCGCATACTTAACGTTCCCGTAAAAAAAACGGCCGTTTCGTAAACTAACAAACAAACACACTCGCATACTCGCCTTCATCTATACTCATATTATATAGAATTAAAGTTTGTATGTTTATAAGTTTGTAAATAAAGATCTGTCGGGGCTAATTTTCGGAACTACTGATTCGATTTTAAAAAATTCTTTCACTAGTAGAATGCTACGTTATCGGTGAGTGTTATAGGCTATATTTCATATTTGTATTGTATATATTAACTGAGTTATCACAGTTTTTGTCGCGCAAGTCGGATCAAGAAAACCTTTTAAATCGGCTTAATGCGCGTACGCTGCCTCAACTATTGAGAATAATGTTTGGGGACTTTATGTATCTTAAAAAGTTTTACAAAAAAGTCCGCGACAGCATATATCTATCATTTATATTTGAACAGATATATAACATTTTGTGTTTTAAAAAATCATTTAATTCATACGCTGACGTTTACGTCATTATTTATACAACTAAACCTAAATCCTTATCAAAATAAATTATTTCATAATGACAAGGATATTATAGAGATAAGATTTGCCTTTTACAGTATGTTAATTAGTTATATAGTTTCGGAGATATTACAAAATTTCTAAAAAGTGCGACAATGTAATAAATCATTTAATTCATATGCTTAAGTTTACGTCATTATTTTTACAACTAAACTTAAATCCTTATCAAAATAAATTATTTAATAATCACAAGGATATTATTGTCTTTTACAGTATGTTAATTAGTTATATAGTTTCGAAGATATGTCTGTCTTTACCTTTCAACATTCCCATTAACCTTATAAATCACTTTCGTTAGTCTCCGCGGGGCGAAATAAGTACAATTTAATGTTTCACATCTTCTGGATATCCCGTGACAGAAAACTTATTTTCATTGCGTTTTGAAGTCGTTTTTTTTTTATTAATATTTATTTATAACATTATATGTAAATTTAAAAACTATAACCAGACGACGTAAAAAGGGGATCTAAAAAAGGCAAAACAAGAAAATAATTCAAATAGAAATTTCGAAATTCACAGATATAAAAACGGTCAAGGTGCCTTGCCACCGTCAACGAGGTGCCTTGCCACCGTTAACAAGGTGCCTTGCTACCGTCAACGAGGTGCCTTGCCACCGTCAACGAGGTGCCTTGCCACCGTCAACGAGGTGCCTTGCCACCGTCAACGAGGTGCCTTGCCACCGTCAACGAGGTGCCTTGCCACCGTCAACGAGGTGCCTTGCCACCCTCAACAAGGTGCGTTGACAATGTGCCACGTATGTTTAGTGGAGGTGTTCCTGGCACCAACAGAATCGTAGTAGGTATTACAGTAAGTACGACCACGACTCTGGTAAACCATTTTTGTACCAATGCACAGAATTTGTCATCATGTTCCCAATCGGAGCATCCTGTATGTGAACAGTTAATGAGGAAACGCACCCCGCTGTGCTGTCAGAGATAATTAGCATCGTCTGGTAACGGCCGCCTCCTAATAGGGGTAGGTGTTTTACAAAACTTGCCGCGTAGGGGTACCTATAGAGGTTTAGGCCCTATCATGCCGCCAGAGGAATGCCGACCTACTACAGTGCCAAGCCTACCTCCATATAAGGAGTTTATAGTTATATAGATTAGTGTGTATACATTCAAATATATAAAAATAACTATATTGTAATTATAATAGGGTGTAAGGGGGAAGCTAGTACCAGTCAGCCTCTCCAAATGTCAACCTCATCTGCTCGCGGTGCACCCTGCAGATGGACCGACGAGGCTCTGGCGACCGATGAATGGCGGTATAACCATTCCAAATAGGCTGGACTACAAAATGAGACCCGTGTCAGGCAGGAGTGACACTGGTTCGAATAGTCCAGCCCTGCGGTGACCAACCCGCCTGCCCAGCGTGGTCACTATAGGGCATTTCTTTTTATGGGAGAACATCAAAAGCAACAGCCCCTAGTCCCCGGCGGCCCCGCTATTCCTGGCTCTGGCAGCGGTCATGGTAACGGCGGGGCAAGGGGTGTCAAGAATCTCCAGCAGAGATTCCGTTTCCAACCCCGACGACTGGACCTGGCAATGGACGTTGGGGGCCCAAGGTGGTAGATTGGCGACCCCGCACCGGAAAGCGCAGCGTTGGTCGACCCCCAACCAGGTGGACTGACGACATCAAACGTGTCGCAGGGAGCCGCTGGCAACAGGCGGCTTGGGATCGTTGTGTTTGGAAGTCCCTAAAAAAGGCCTATGTCCAACAGTGGACGTCTACAGGCTGGTAATGATGATGATGAATAATAATAGAAATCTGATGAAAGACTAATATATATTTAATGAAGTATAAAAATAATTGCCTGCCTCGTTGGTCCAGTGGTCAGCCTATTTGGTTGTGGTGGTAACATAGGTTGCATAGCTGTTGCCAGCGTTGGGGGTCGACCAACGCAGCGCTTTCCGGTGCGGGCGCCCATCCACCACCTTGGGCGTGCGTCCGTCCGTCAGCTGTTCGAACTACGTGCCCCGCCCATTGCCACTTCAGTTCTGCGACTCGCTGAGCTATGTCGGTTACTTTGGTTCTTCTGCGGATCTCCTCATTTCTGATTCGATCACGCAGAGATACTCCGAGCATTGCTCGCCCCATCGCCCGCTGAGTGACTGAGCCTTCTTAAGAAGCCCGCAGTCAGCGACGTAAACGGATTTTGACATGTGAGGTGTCGTTGAATTTGTAAAAATTGTCGTAGTGACATAGGCTATGTACATTTTCAAAACGGCGGCTGTAAATGGGGGAAAAAGGGGGGATGTGTGTATATCTTTCTTCTATCTTAGCAATATGGGTATCAAATGAAAGGTTGTAAAAAGACCATGTGAAAAATATAAATATCCATATCATGTTTATATTGCCGGTTTAACAAAAAATGGCATAAAGTGTACCGAGTCATTTCTATACCATAAACTGAAACAAAAAAGTCTCAAATAAAATTATTAATATAAAAACAAAAAAAACCCGACTGCATAGAAGTTATGAACTGAAAAGAGAAAAACAAGGATCACTAAGGTGCTGCAGGCGGGGACAAACGTAGTTTTGGTAGATCTTTCTTTCGCCGCTGAAAATAAAGTATTTTGTCCCCGCTTGCATCTCCATAAAGTATTTAAAATTTTATATAGATATAGTGATCCTTGTTTTTCTCTTTTCAGTTCATAACTTCTATGCAGACGGGTTTTTTGTTTTTATATTAATAATTTTATTTGACTTGTAACTTCGATTAATCCGACCAAGGGCCTCACAATCCAAAGCCCACGTACGTAATTCAGCCGCTGACCTAATTATATAATTCATTTAATTATAACATATTATAATTTATTTAATTGCTAGCAGACGGCCTCCGTATTTCCTCGGTTCGATTCCCGAAAGCGCCGATTAAGTTTATTTATTAATTACAAGTTTAAGCCCTAGACTGCAATCATACCAGATGGTAAGTGTGCGGGACAGTGATTTATAATGTGTGATATTAAAACTGTTTAAATAGTGTGTAATAATAGACATTAATAGTGTGATCATAGCGTGCATAAATAATAGTTAATAATAAGTATAATATCAATACAAATCTTGTAAATAAGCCTCGCGTGACCAATTTGTCAAATAAAGGATAGATATATAGGCCCTCTCGCTCTAACATCGACCAATCAGAAAGCCCGTTTTGATAGAGCGAGAGGGCAGACGTTAGATAAGGATAGACAATAAAATTTGATTGGTTATTATATGGGCTCTCTAATTGGATATCATTATGCACCAATGGGCACTGTGCCGATAGCGACACAGTTCCCGATCGACCACCAGGCAGATTGTAATAGAAGAGGTACCAACAGAAGATTAAAAAGGCGTTCTTGAAGAAGTGTTTTATTGAAGAAAACCCGCCCAGATTCGTCCAGAGCAATCAGCAATAGTTAATGTACTATACCGTACAGTAAATGATGATGCAACCTAAGTTGGAACGGATTAACTTGTTATACTGAAAGACAAGCTATATTATTGTGAAGTTTCATCAAAATTCATATAGTGGTTTCTCAGTGAAAGAGCAACAAACATCCATTTCTACACACAAACTTTCGCCTATATAATATTAATAAGAAAATTTTTAACAAAAAATAGAACAGACTCAAAACGCACTAAAAAGTAAAAAATAACTGTGTCATTTAGTTGCTTTAATTTACGTATTAACTTACTCGGTGCCAGCCAAGTTTAAGGAACATTTGTATTACGTAGTAAAGCAGTTTGTTCTAGGTAACGTCCTTAAAGTAGAACCTTTGGCTGGCACCGACTCCTAGATATGCTTAAGTAAATTAAAGCAACTAAATGACACAGTTATTTTTTACTATTTAGTGCGTTTTGAGTCGGTTCTATTTTTTGTTCAAAAGTTTTATTCCTTACTTATTAGTGATTTATCGCCACGTGACGTACTCGTACTATACTCTCATAGTATATTATATGGCACTTGTAGCCAAAAAGCTACCGATACCGCGACAAAAATCGAAATCGTTGTAAGCATGCCTCCAAAATCTGAAGAGTTCCTTCAATTTCCCCAGGATATCATCATCTGATCCTTACATGACGACAATGGGACCACCTTGGAAGTATGCCCTTTCTAATAAAGAAAGAATTATCAAAATCGGACAACTCTGTAAAAAGCTATGCGTGGTCATACATAAAAAAAATATATATATACGTGTCGAATTGAGAATCTCCTCCGTTTTTTCGTCGGTAAAAAAAGCTGACGACGACTATTTTTGTTTTTTTTTACAACCTGCTATCTCACCTCACCTGATGTTAAGTGATGATGCAATCTAAGATGGAAGCGAGCTAACTTGTTAAGAGTAGGATAAAATCCACACCCCTTTTGGTTTCTACACGACATCGTATCGGAACGCTAAATCGCTTGGCGAAACGTCTTTGTTGGTACTAACCACGGCGAAAGTCTCCCACCAGCCATCTCCATACTCTAATAAAATCAATGATCTCATAATTACATAAAAACCCACGATTAATTACAAATTAACAATAATTACACTGTCGACGAATTCTCGAAGTGACAGATTTGGACGAGCGCTCAAAAATTAAAAAAGAAAAAAAACACAGGCAACTGAATTTCTATCATCGTTAATGAGTGGGCAGTTAATTAAAAGTAATTAATTGATTAATTAATGAAGATAATGAGACTGATTGGGTGAGTGAGAGGCCGCGAAACGTTAACTACTAGGGTGAGCTTCCACTGGGCGGGGGCAGAAATCTGCAGAGACCTATGGCCAGCGGCGGACGTCCACCGGCTGTTAACAATGATAATGATGATTAAATATTAAATTAATATTAAATACTAGCTTTTGCCCGCGACTTCGTCCGCGTGGAATTAGTTATTACGGCAGCCTAATTTTTCTAAGCTTTGAATGTCATATTTATTAATATCTAATCAACTGCCTAAAATAGGTCTTAAGCTTTCAAAAGGACGACACTTTCATACAACATTTCATCCCCCCTTTAACCCCTTACAACCCTTTTTTCACAATTAAAAGTAGCCTATGTCCTTTTTCAGGCTCTAGACTTACTGTGTACCAAATTTCATTTAAATCGGTTCAGTAGTTGTAGAGTGAAAGCAAGACAGACAGACAGACAGAGTTACTTTCGCATTTATAATATTAATAATTAGGATTATAGGACAATTACGCACATCGCTATATAGCCCCAAAGTAAGCGTAGGTAGCTTGTGTTATGTACTATGATAACTGATCAATATATTATACATAAATACTTATAATATATAGATAAACACACAGACACTGGAAAATGGATGTTTGTGTTGGCTCATCACACAAACATTTTCCAGTTGTGGGAATCGAACTCACGACCAAGGGTGCAGAAGCAGGGTCACTACCCACTGCGCCAATCGGCTGTCAAGATGATGAACCTAATACCCTAATATCAATGAAAAAGGACCTATACTAAAGCCAAACTCGATTGAGAATGTTTGTCAACAAACAAATTAAAAATGAAGGTAGAAAATAGAACACATTTTATGCTTAATAAATTTAAAATTATGTATTATTATTTTAAAAAATCTTATTTAAAAGATTTTGAATATATTAATTAGTTTTAAGCTTACCAATCTATTTTATTGTCATGAATTCGTCATTAACTAGTTAATTAAAAAAATTAGGAGTAAAATGACTAGTGATTTCTACCTTCATTTTTAATTTGTTTGTTGACAAGCATTCTCAATCGAGTTTGGCTTTAGTATAGTTATTGACAGTTCACAAAAAAAAAATCGCTATGGATTTTATTGGTCGTCCCGCGATCACTATCACATGTTGATGATAGTGACCGGTACCGACGGCTCAACACGTTAATGACAATGACTCCAATATGGGGTCACACCAGTTTTATACTATAAGTCCGTGATCCCAATGTGGACTCATTTTGACGGCCTCCGCGGCGCAGGGGTATGCGCGGTGGATTTATAAGGCGGAGGTCCTGGTTCGATGCCCGGCGGGGCAGATTGAGATTTTTCTTAATTTGTCTTGGTCTGGCTGGTGGGAGGCTTTGGCCGTGGCTAGTTACCACCCTACCGACAAAGACGTACCGCCAAGCGATTTAGCGTTCCGGTACGATGTTGTGTAGAAACCGAAAGTGGTGTGGATTTTCGTCCCACTCCTAACAAGTTAGCCCGCTTCCATCTTAGATTGCATCATCATCATTTTTAGTGATTTATCGCCACGTAACGTACTCGTACTATACTGTCATAGTATATTATACGGCACTTGTAGCCAAAAAGCTACCGATATCGAGACAAAAACCGAAATCGCTGTAAGCGTGGCTCCAAAATTTGAAGAGTTCCTTCAATTTTCCCATATCATCATCAGATCCTAACATGATGACAATGGGACCACCTTGGAAGTGTGCCCTTTCTAATAAAAAAAGAATTATCAAAATAAAAACTATGTAAAAAGTTATGAGTGATCATACATAAAAAAAAAAGTTGAGAGGTGTCAAGGGACACCCGGATGGAACGAAGTTCCTTTCGATTAATTAGTGAGGGAATTGTAATAAAATTTTATTTTTTTAAGTAATAACAATATTTGTTGTTGTACACCGAAACACCAGAGGGCGCCACGAGAGCGCGAGGCAGCATACAGCGCGGGCGCCCCCCGCCGCTCACGCGCACACACATCAAAGGCGGCGGCAAGATCCTTTGATCAAAAAGTGTCGTAACAACTTTTCGTACGAATTTTTTCCGTCTAGCCCCTTTCACAACGCGCGATAAGGAACTTCGTTCCAAAAAAATACGTGTCGAATTGAGAACCTCCTCCGTTTTTTTTCGTCGGTTAAAAAATAAACTCAACAACAGTTTCCCCTCGTGGGAAAGCAGCTTAGCATCGGAAAAATCGCCAAGTGAAGAAAGATGCAGCTCGTTAACATTTCCTCCGCAAGCGACTGAATGCCGCTTGTTAATTAGCGACGAGCGCTGCAGCCGATCGATCGAAAACGCGATTACCGCGTCGATACCGAAAACAGTAAACGCAAATTTTATATGGAATTGGAGTAGCGCCATCTAGTTATAGTAAGAGTAAACTCTTTTTTTTTTTATATAATCTGACGGTTTGAGTGAGTACGTTTTTACGCAGTCGCTCGGTGAAAAACTCGCACTTGCCCCACTGGTACCAATACATTGAAATTAACATTGTAAACGTAATACCATTTTTAACCGACGAAAAAAAACGGAGGAGGTTCTCAATTCGACACGTATATTTTTTTTTTTTTTTATGTATGACCACGCATAACTTTTTACAGAGTTGTCCGATTTTGATAAAACTTTTTTTATTAGAAAGGGCACACTTCCAAGATGGACCACCTTGGAAGTGTCACCATTGTCATCATGTTAGGATCTGATGATGATATCCTGGGGAAATTGAAGGAACTCTTCAAATTTTATAGGCACACTTGCAGCGATTTCGGTCTTTGTGTAAGTATCGATAGCTTTTTGGCTACAAGTGCCGTATAATAGGAGTCGGTGCCAGCCAAGGTTTCTACTTTAACGAAGTTACCTAGAACCCGCAAACTGCTTTACTACGTTAAATAAATGTTCCTTAAACTTGCTGGCACCGACTTCATAGAAATGCTTAAGTAAATTAAAGCAACTAAATGAAGCAGTTATTTTTTACTTTTTAGTGCGTTTTGAGTCAGTTCTATTTTTGTTTATTTTTTAATTGTGTTTATTTTACACTACAGGGCCAGGCCTCCCTCTAAAAAGGAGAAGCATATGGAGCGTACACCCACCACGCTGCTCCAATGCAGGATGGCGGGCTTAGGGTGATAATGTTTCAGTTATTAACGATCACTGTCAGATGTTGACGACAGTGCCCGGGTCCAGCTTAACGTGCTCTCCGAGGCACGGGGGTGTAACACCACCAACTTCCAAACTCCAAGCTTGGAATGTATTGAACCGACCCAAGATTCGAATTCAGGACCTATTGATCAAAGCCACCACCAGTCATATAAAGTATGTATTAGACACCCTAATCCTAACTAATATTATAAATGCGAAAGTAACTCTGTCTGTCTGTCTGTCTTGCTTTCACTCTACAACTACTGAACCGATTTAAATGAAATTTGGTACACAGTAAGTCTAGAGCCTGAAAAAGGACATAGGCTACTTTTAATTGCGAAAAAAGGGTTGTAAGGGGTTAAAGGAGGGATGAAATGTTGTATGAAAGTATCGTCATTTTGAAAGCTTAAGACCTATTTCTTAGGCAGTTGATTAGATATTAATAAATATGACATTCAAAGCTTAGAAAAATTAGGCTGCCGTAATAACTAATTCCACGCGGACGAAGTCGCGGGCAAAAGCTAGTAATTTATAAATTACAACGAATACGTATACGATAGATATATTTTATTTTGTCGATATTTCAGTTACAGCATAGCTCTATAGCTTAGTGGGCCGTCAATAGACTGATAATGATGAATCGACTCAACCGGGAATCGAACCCAGGACCTCAGTCTTATAAATACACCAAGCATAAAGTTAAAGGAATCGATGGTTTTGAAATAAAATCGATATGCCAATAAGTTTTATCGAGATTGATTTAATTAAGATAAAAAAAAACTCAAATTCCAGAGCGGTCATTATAATTAACCAAATATTGTAAAAAGTTAACTAAATGAAATCAATACGTAAAAGACTGGCCGTGAAACTTGTTGTACATTTTTATCCGACTGCGTCAGAAGGAGGGTTATGTTTTTCGAGCGTATGTATTTATGTATGTATGTATGTATGTCCATTTATTCGGCACGCGCTACAGCCTAAACGGCTGAACGGATTTTGACATGTGAGGTGTCGTTGAATTCGGCTAAACTGTGGAAGTGACATAGGCTATATAAATTTTCAAAATGGCGGCTGTAAATGGGTGAAAAAAGGGGGGACGCGTGCATTTTTTTCTTTTATCCTAGCAATATGGGTATCAAATAAAAGCTCGTAAAAACGACGACCTTCGTGGTGCAGTGGTATGCGCGGTGGATTTATAAGACGGAGGTCCTGGGTTCGATTCCCGGCGGGGCAGATTGAGATTTTTCTTAATTTGTCTTGGTCTGGCTGGTGGGAGGCTTTCGCCGTGGTTAGTTACCACCCTACCGACAAAGACGTACCGCCAAGCGATTTAGCGTTCCGATACGATGTCGTGTAGAAACCGATAGGGGTGTGGATTTTCGTCCCACTCCTAACAAGTTAGCTCGCTTCCATCTTAGACTGCATCATCACTTAACATCAGGTGTGATAGCAGTCAAGGGCCGACTTGTAGTAAATAAAAAAAAGATCATTTCAAAAATATATTTAACATATTATGTTTATATTACAGTTTTGACATAAAACTGTCAAAAAGAGTACCGTCTCATTTCTATACCACTAACTAAAACTAAAAAGTCTCAAATAAAATTATTATTATAAAAACAAAAAACCCGACTGCTTAGAAGTTATGAACTGAAAAGAGAAAAACAAGGATCACTATATCTATATAAAATTCTGAATACTTTATGGTGCTGCAGGCGGGGACAAACGTAGTTTTGGTACATCTTTCTTTCCTAGGTAGTAAACTACGTTTGTCTCCGCCTGCAACAACATAAAGTATTTAGAATTTTATATAGATATAGTGATCCTTGTTTTTCTCTGTTCAGTTCATAACTTGTAAGCAGTTGGGTTTTTTGTTTTTATAATAATAATTTTATTGAAAAAAGTTTTTCTTGCGACCGTTGGCGTGGCTGACAGCTGCTCACACCCGCGGTGTTGGCAGCGCCGCATCGTAGCTGATATTGTTGTGGTGGCAGCACTGATCAACGACCACCACTATAGCGCCCCCCCTTTTTGATTGTTTTAAAAGACGAGTAGTGACAAAGAGAGTTGAGAAGTTAATACGACCGACACTAATTTTACATGTCCCGACGATATGACCAGTTTTTTAAAAAAGAAATACCATGTTTGTATCAAAATTATCAGCCTATTAACTTCCCACTACAGGGCCAGGCCTCCCTCCTTATAGCAGAGGGGATATGGAGCGTACACCCACCACGCTGCTCCAATGCGGGTTGGCGGGCTTAGGGTGATAATGTTCCATTTATCAACGATCACGAGGGGATGTTATGTTTGTATGGGTAATATCCCAGTGTAATCAATTAAATAAATCAATATACCTAATCTATATTTAAGAATAAACATAATATCAAAAATTGTGGAACCGACAGGATTCGAATCCGGGTCTCTCTGACAATCCGGGCACTTAGAGCGCCTTACCGCTAAGCCACGATTCCGATGACGTCGATGACGAAATTGTGCTTTGATATTATGTTTTTGATATTCAGGTATACGGCCTGTAATACCATCTACAGAATGAACTGAACATGTTACAATATAATCGTTGATTAGATTATATGGCTTCGAATTACTTGTCTTTTTTTTCAATATTTGTTAGTTACCTCAATTGCAATAGTCACCAGCTCCTAGACTACTTGCTATCTACTCGAATTAAAAAAAATCCCTCCAACCGGACGCGACCAGAGATAAGTTGATATTTTAAGTTTGTTTTTCCAAAACGCTGTTATTAGTAACAGCTACTCATTCGTAGTTGAAAAGAAAATTCTATCAAGGTTGATAATGTTTTTAATGACTTATATATAAAAAAAAGTTGAGAGGTGTCAAGGGACACCCGGATGAAACGAAGTTCCTTTCGATTAATTAGTGAAGGAATTGTAATAAAATTTTATTTTTTTTAAGTAATAATAATATTTTTTTTATTATTAACAAATATAATGTTATATAAACTTAAACGCGTACCACACACGCGTTTGTTTTTGTACACCGAAACACCAGAGGGCGCCACGAGAGCGCGAGACAGCATACAGCGCGGGCGCCCCCGCCGCTCACGCGCACACACATCAAAGGCGGCGGCAAGATCCTTTGATCAAAAAGTGTCGTGACAACTTTTCGTACCAATTTTTTCCGTCTAGCCCCCTTTCACAACGCGCGATAAGGAACTTCGTTCCAATATATATGCCCTTTCCTAAATAAATAAACAAAAATTAAATTTAAAAAGTAGTTATTTGAAAATAAGTTCCATAAAATAATCATCAGCTCTTAGACTATTCTACTACTAGTTTTTGACGGCCTCTGTGGCGCAGTGGTAGGCGCGGTGGATTTTTAACAGGGAGGTCATGGGTCCTGGCTGGTGGCTTCAACTTGGCTAGTAACCACCCTGCTGGCAAAGACAAAGAAAGGGGTGTGGATTTCATCCTACTCCTAACAAGCTACCCCGCTTCCATCTTAGATTGCATCACCACTTAACATCAGGTGTGATAACAGTCAAGGGCCAACTTGTAGTGAATAAAAAAAATCGCTATCTACTTGGATTTCCAAATTCTTCTCGAAAATTGTAATCGGATTATTGACTACTATTTTACTACAAATTTATCCTCTATGATGGTCACCGGCTCTTAAACTACTCGTCATCTACTCGGAATTTCGAAAAAAAATCTCTCAACGATAACGAATAGTCCAAGAGCCGGTGACCATCGTATACTATTCGTTGTCAATTTGAAATCTCAAATTCGTCTTCGATACTCCAGACAAGTTCAAGTACAAAGAGCTGCTGTTATTAAAATTTTGAATACTTATATACTATATACTTGAAAGTTCTAAAATCTTCCTCAAAATTGTCATCTCTCTTGGACTATTCGTTATTTACTTGGAATTTTCAAATTCTTTCCAAAATGGTAATTAGCTCTTGTACTAAAATCTTTTGCAAAATTGACATCAACTCTTGGACTATTCATTATTTACTACTAACACAACAAAAAAGAGCTAAGTTGTATCGGCGTCAATAATTCCGTAACTTATAATTTCTAAATTCGATTCCAATATTGTCACCGGCTCTTAGACTACTCGTTATCTACTCGGAATTTTTAGAAAAAACCCTCCCACGCGACAGACGATAAGTTAATATTTGAAAATTTGCCTTTTCCGAAACGCTTCGTCTGTTTTTAGCGGCTGTTACGATCGATTACTGATTTTTACTTGGAATTTTCAAATTCTTTCCAAAATGGCCACTAGCTAGTGTAAGTTCTAAAATCTTCCCCAAAAGTGTCATCAACTCTTGGACTATTCGTCATCTACTTGGAATTTTCAAATTCTTTCCAAAATGGCCACTAGCTAGCGTAAGTTCTAAAATCTTCCCCAAAAGTGTCATCAACTCTTGGACTATTCGTCATCTACTTGGAATTTTCAAATTCTTTCCAAAATGGCCACTAGCTGGCGTAAGTTCTAAAATCTTCCCCAAAAATGTCATCAGCTCCTGGACTATTCATTACTACTCACACAACAAAAAAAAACGCCTAAGCTTCCTTGTAATTTTTAAATTCGATTCCAAAATGGCCACCGGCTCTTAGACTACTCGTTATCTACTCGGAATTTTGAAAAAAACCCTCCCACCGGACGCGACGGACGATAAGTTAATATTTGAAATGCCTTTTCCGAAACGCTACGTCTATTTTTAGCGACTGTTACGTAAATTTTTAAGGACGCAAAAGTAACGTTTTCGACCTTGTCAAAGTTTGTTGAAGGAATTTGAACTTTATTATTATGTGCGTTACGTGTTATTGTCCTTTGTGACGTGTTACGTGTTGCCTATAATAAGACCGTCGGAGATACTGGTAGGGTTGTCAGTTCTATTAAAATTCGTTTAATGAGTTTAGGTTGCTATACAATTATTATTTTTATTTTAGAATACACAGAAAAGTAGAATGCCGATTTTTATATGAAAGTTCGCCTAAGCGTTGCACATCGACCAAACTCACAGCATCAGATTGAAAATGTGCTCAAGGTTATGGAATAAAAAATTGGTTGTCTGTAGAGTCGGTTTACTGACGATAGTAACGTGACAACGTCTTAAGAAAATACTGATGGAATTATTAATACGGCATTTAATTGGTTATTAAAATTTTTAATTTAAGTATATTTTTATAAATATTAATTTAAATTAATAAAATAATTGATTTTGATTTTATAAATTTATATTTTAAATTTATAATAAAATTAATATATTTAATAATTATATTTATATTTGAAAGGCCGATTGTGCTTCTTTGTCGCTCGTGCCGCGCTCTCGCTTGCACTTCAAGCCTTACATGGAACGCCTCAAAGCGAGGTAACGACGCATGACGTCATGTTTTTTCGTGCGTGCAGCCGGCTCTATCGAATTATAAGACGTTGTCACGTCAAAAAATTACAAGTTTTTAATATTCTGGCTTTTAATTTTTTATATATATATATATATATATATATATATATATATATATATATATATATATATATATATTGGAGATAATATTTTGCAAATAACAAACTACCTACGAGTCCAAAAAATTGCATACAAATGAATCCAGGACACGCATGAAGATATGCTCAATAACCAGCGATAGCAAAGCTTTGACCATAATAAAGCGTATCCGTATACGGAACCGTACAATACTTTTAATTGAAATAACTTTTAAACCCCTATTTGCACCTCACTAAAATTAATTTCGTTTTAAACGCTACTTTTTGACGTGATAACGTCTTATAATTCGATAGAGCCGGCTGCACGCACGAAAAAAAAGTGTTTGAGGCGTTCCATGTAAGGCTTGAAGTGCAAGCGAGAGCGCGGAACGAGCGACAAAGAAGCATAATCGGCCTTTGCGTTCGGCAGCGTTAGCGTCAGCGTGAGTAAACCGACTTTACAGACAACCAATTTTTTTTATTGACTACAAGTTGGCCCTCGACTGCCATCACACCTGATGTTAAGTGATGATGCAAGCTAAGATGGAAGCGGGATATCTTGTTAGGAGTACAATGAAATCTACACCCCTTTCGGTTTCTACACGACATCGTACCGGAACGCTAAATACGCTTAGCGGTACGTCTTTGCTGGTAGAGTGGTAACTAGCCACGGCGAAAAGCCTCCCGCCAGTCAGACCAAGACAACAAAAAAATCTCAATCTGCCCCGCTGGGAATCGAACCCAGGACCTCCGTCATTATAAATCCACCACGCATACCACTGCGCCACGGAGGTCGTCACAAATAGTTTTAAAATAAAATTAATTGATGTAAATATAGGTGAAAAAATATAGGCGGATTAAGGCATTCTCCTTTGAAAATACTATTCACATGAATATTTGTTACTCCAGTTATTGACTGAATGGATTTAGGTGAAAAGCATACAGACAGATTATAATCTGGTACAGCGTGTGCAGACCTTTTCACTGACTTTGACTTTAAATCTGATCTAAGGTATAAGACCGAGGGTATTATATTACAAAATCTGCTGCAATTATTTTATAATCATTATTAATCCAAATTGTAAACAAAAAATATGAAATATTGTAATTTTAAAGAAAAAGATGTACTTCACAATTATTGAGCTACCCTGAAAATACATGGGAACAAATATTATACGCAAAAAAATTACTGAATTAAAAAAACTCTTTACTTACATAAATATACGATCCTTTTAATGTCTGTTAATTTGTTTAAAATGCAGAATATTTATATAAACAGTGACAACCCTAGCAAACTTTGAAGCAAAAAATTAACTTTATGCAAGAAATTCTATATTTGTTTAAATATAAAAATATATTGAGTAAATACGTGGTCAATGGACAGTTAACATTTCATTGCTGTTTTATATGTGAAATCTTTTTATTGGCACTTCAACACATTCACATACATGTCTATGAATGAATGAAAGATGTTATTTTCTGTTAGGTTGTGTGCATCCCAGTAGTACCCCCAAATTTTAGTTCTATAGAACTGTTGGGTGCATCCCAGTAGTACCCCCTAATTTTAGTTCTATAGAACTGTTGGGTGCATCCCAGTAGTACCCCCTAATTTTAGTTCTATAGAACTGTTGGGTGCATCCCAGTAGTACCCCCTAATTTTAGCTCTATAGAACTGTTGGGTGCATCCCAGTAGTACCCCCTAATTTTAGCTCTATAGAACTGTTGGGTGCATCCCAGTAGTACCCCCTAATTTTAGCTCTATAGAACTGTTGGGTGCATCCCAGTAGTACCCCCTAATTTTAGTTCTATAGAACTGTTGGGTGCATCCCAGTAGTGCTCCCTAATTTTAGTTGTATAGAACTGTTGACACACCATATTAGTGCTTAGTGTCCCATTAGTTCTATATAGAACTAATGGGACAAAATTCAAGAAATGTCGATATCAACATCTTGTTTGTACGTTACATATAAATTACCTAGTTTTTATAAGTATAATATGAAATCTCTTTTGATTGCAATAATAAATGTCCACTTAAATTTGAGAATATCTACGCAAACTGAAATGCATTATGGTGAAGTATTTAAACATGCTATATCGAATAAAATAAGATTTCAAAAAAGCCTTGTTTATCTATATATTATAAGTATTTATGTGTAATATATATAAAAATATTCATCAGTTATCATATCACCCATAACACAAGCTATCTAAGCTTATTTTGGGGCTATATAGCGATGTAAGTAATTGTCCTATAATATTTATTTATTTATTATTTATTTATTTACATACTAATAGCATTGCACAAGAAGTCAAAGACCGATATGGATCATAAGCAAAACAATTCGATCGATGTAGAGGATTCGGAATTATCTTTTAGGATTCCGTAGCCAAATGGCAAAAAACTAAATCCTTATAGATTTGTAAAGTTTATCTGTCCGTCTGTATGTAACAGCCACTTTTTCCGAAACTATAAGAACTATACTATTGAATTTTTCTAAATAGATTTATTCCTTCACACAACATTTCATACAATAATAGAATAGAATATTTTGGGGGTTCCCGGTACTTAGAACTGGAACACAAATTTTTTTTTTCATTAAACCTATACGTGTGGGGTATTTATAGATAGATCTTGAAAATGATATTGAGGTTTCTAATATCATTTTTGTTTAAACTTAATAGTTTGCGCGAAAGATACTTCCAAAGTGGTAAAATGTGTAGCTCCCTGTAACTTCTAAAATAAGAGAATATTTTTTTAGACACAACTACTACTTGGTTTTAACAACTTGGCTTTTGTCGCAAGGTACATTTTTTTGTTAAAAACAAAATGAAATATCAATCAAAATAATATAAAGTTTATAACTTATATGCTATAAGTAAAGTCAAGAGCAAAAACTATGCTACAGTACTATATAGAACTATTAGGATATAATTTGACAGCACGGAAAGTATCCCAACAGTTCTATAGAACTACGGTATGGGGTACTACTGGGATGCACCCGTTAGTTTAGGGTCGTTCAAATATTACCTGAGCAGATTTATTACAATTATTTACCCACCCCTTTCCCCCTTGTCAGCAAAAGTAAGCAAGGCTCTTACCCCCTCCCCCCAAGCTTATGTAAACATTTTTCAAATATAAATGTATTTTTTTTTTGTTTTTATTAAAAAGTTATTACCCACACTTAAGGGATGCGATTAGAAATCTTTTTCGCGTTTTAGCTCTCTTTTAGTTCGGACACTTTTTAGCGCTGACCCGAAGTCCACAGTATTAATATGTCAATGGCCCGAGGACTCAGTTTAAAATGCGTCAACTTTACTAGCAGTGGCGTGCACTTCATAAATGCATAAAGTCACTGTTTACTAGTATTGGAGAAGAAAATTTTCATTTCGTGTAGTTAGTACCTATAGTGCCTACCATAGTTATAAACCTTGTGCACGCCACTGTACACTAGGTGTACTCAGATAGTCAGTTCGAGTATAAGAGCGAGGGGCAAAGCTTGTACACATGTAAATTAATTTATTCATGTATGCTAAACGTTTTTTTGCGGCCGGGGGACAATTCACACTCGTAATGTCAAAGTCGTAATAGAAATTTTGACGACCTCCGTGGTGCAGATTTTATAAGACGGAGGTCCTGGGTTCGATTCCCGGCGGGAAAAATTGAGATTTTTCTTAATTTGTCTTGGTCTGGCTGGTGGGAGGCTACCCTAGTTATAAACCTTGTGCACGCCACTGTACACTAGGTGTACTCAGATAGTCAGTTCGAGTATAAGAGCGAGGGGCAAAGCTTGTACACATGTAAATTAATTTATTCATGTATGCAAAACGTTTTTTTGCGGCCGGGGGACAATTCACACTTGTAATGTCAAAGTCGTAATCGAAATTTTGACGACCTCCGTGGCGCAGTGGTATGCGCGGTGAATTTATAAGACAGAGGTCCTGGGTTCAATTCCCGGCAAATTGAGATTTTTCTTAATTTGTCTTGTTCTGGCCGTGGCTAGTTACCACCCTACCGACAAAGACGTACCGCCAAGCGATTTAACGTTCCGGTACGATGTCGTGTAGAAACCGAAAGGGGTGTGGATTTTCGTCCCACTCCTAACAAGTTAGCCCGCTTCCATCTTAGATTGCATCATCACTTAACATCAGGTGTGATAGCAGTCAAGGGCCAACTTGTAGTCGATAAAAAAAAAAAAATTTATGGTATTCGCGAATGTCAACCAGTAATTAAAATATACAAACGTTGTAAACTCGAATATGCGAAGCAACGCGTAAGAGTGTGAAGAGCCCCTCGCGTACAAGTGTGATTAAACACGTGTTCTCGTGTAAGAGTAATTTAGTGGGTTTACTCCCGACACTCGTGTTATTAAATATTAACTGCAAATTAATGTGTTGTTGGAATTAAATGGCGATTTATTTATTGATCACCCGAGTTCCGAGAGTGTCTTCGCCAACTTCCAAATAGGAAGGGGTTTTTGTTTTCTCTTATATTTCTAATAAAATATAAAATTTATTTGTTGTCGCTGACTTTTTTATAGATAACTAGCTGACCCGGAACGTTGTTTTGCCATATAAATAATTTCCTAGTAATTTCTAGTGTACACAAAAAATAGCTTAATGGCTATTAAAAAATAAGGGTTGATCGTAGAAGGGTGAAAATTAAGGATTGTATGTATTTTTGTATGATGTATCATAAAAAAATACATTTGTCTAAAAAATAAAAAAAAAATTAGGGCTGGACTACCCCTAACATCATGGGTGATGAAAAATAGATGTTGGCCGATTCTCATAGATACCGGATAAGCACAACAAATTTCATCAAAATCGGTCAAGCCGTTTCGGAGGAGTATGGCAACGAAAACTGTGACACGAGAATTTTATATATTAGATTATATATTCTGAATAATCGTAGTTTATTACTTTGTTCTATAATTAATAGGTTTCGAATTGCACTCGATATAAGGAAGTTTTTTGGTAATTTTTTCCCGTAACTCTCATAATTTTTTCACGTGACTCTCATGATTTTTTCACTTGGGTAACATCATTAGAGTTTTAGTATTAATCCTTTACACTTTTAACCGACGAAAAAAAACGGAGGAGGTTCTCAATTCGACACGTATATATTTTTTCTTTTTTTTTTATGTATGACCACGCATAACATTTTACAGAGTTGTCCGATTTTGATAATTCTTTTTTTATTAGAAAGTACATACATCCAAGGTGGTCCCATTGTCATCATGTTAGGACCTGATTATGATATCCTGGGAAAATTGAAGGAACTCTTCAAATTTTGGAGGCACGCTTACAGCGATTTCGGTTTTTGTGTAAGTATCGGTAGCTTTTTGGCTACAAGTGCCGTATAATATACTATGACAGTATAGTACGAGTACGTTACGTGGCGATAAATCACTAAAAAGTAAGAAATAAAAATTTTTAACAAAAAATGGAACCGACTCAAAACGCACTAAAAAGTAAAAAATAACTGTTTCATTTAGTTGCTTTAATTTACTTAGTCGGTTTTATTTTTTGTTAAAATTTATTTTGAAAATTGTATATAGCCCATGTATACCAGGAAAAGTGTAGCTTCCCAACAGTGAAAGATTTTTCAAATCGGTCAAATAGTTTCGACGCCTATTAAATCCAAACAAACAATCAAATTTTTCCTCTTTATAATTTTAGTATAGATTAGCGGACGCCCGCGGTTTGACACGCGTAGTTTCTGTTTCCGTTGGTATATTACGATACAAAGATGTTTCAGAGATTAGCAAAAACAAACAGACAGGCATATTTAAAAAAATATTTTTTTAATGTAAGAGAGAGACGGAATATCTTAGCATTGGATGGATTCACCGTACGGGTGCCGGATACATCGTGTGGCTGAGAGAAAAACTCCGAACAGAGCGCGAGACTTGTGACACGGGTGTAGGTTTAAAAGAGATCTCTTAGTGACAGCCGTCAACACTCACCTCCTCTGTTCAAGTTGTTCTCCCTGCACAGCCAAATTCGGAAGGACCCTACTAGAGCAGCTTTGGACACTCGTTCCAATATGGAGCTTACTGCACTTCTAGTAAAGCCAAGGTCTTTTAGCAGGTTATAGAGAGACTTCGCTGGTATACCTCTCGCACCCACTTCTACCGCGTATAAACTAACCGCATAGCCATTTATTATTTTAATTTTCAGGCATTTAGTGAAAAAATGTTAATTTTAATATTAAACTCACAAGGTCCTGTATGTGCGGCCCTAAGCCCACCAACCCGCTCTGAAGCGGCGTGGTTACTCTACGTTCCATATCCCCTCTCCTATAAGGAGGGCCACCTAGCCCTGTAGTGAGCCGTTAATAGGGATATAACGATGATAACTGAACTGATGTTTGAATTTTACAGGACAATAAAAACTTTTAACAAAAAATAGAACCGACTCAAAACGCACTACAAAGTAAAAAATAACTCTGTCATTTAGTTGCTTTAATTTACTTAAGCAAATCTAGTAGTCGGTGCCAGCAAGTTTAAGGAACATTTATTTAACGTAGTAAAGTAGTTTGTGGGTTCTAGGTAACGTCCTTAAAATAGAAACCTTGGCTGGCAACGACTCCTAGATATGCTTAAGTAAATTAAAGGAACTAAATGGCACAGTCGGTTCTATTTTTTGTTAAAAATTTTTATTTCTTTCTTTTTAGTGATTTATCGTCACATAACTTACTCGTACTATACTGTCATAGTATATTATAGGGCACTAGTAGCGAAAAAGCTGCCGATACTTACACAAAAACAGAAATCGCTGCAAGTGTGCCTATAACATTTGAAGAGTTCCTTTAATTTCCCCAGGATATCATCATCCGATCCTAACATGATGACAATGGGACCACCTTGGGAGTAAGCCCTTTATAATAAAAAAAGAATTATCAAAATCGGACAGCTCTGTAAAAGTTATGCGATATCATACATAAAAAAAAATTTATAGACGTGTCGAATTGAGAACCTCCTCCGTTTTTTTTCGTCGGTTAAAAACATACGCGTCGAATTTCGGACCTCCGTTTTTTGAACACTTATAAAAAAAATATTTAGCTCGTTATATTTCTGTTGGTACGTGCTTCTTACACTAACTGGAACCTTATCTTTAAAATCGGCATTTCACTTGACAACTTGCAGTTAACGTGTCTCAACAACAAAAAGTTCGTCATTCGTTAATTAGCCGCGATCCGTAATGAGTAGATCAAAGTGCGGTGTTTAATTTTTATTATCACTAGCTGTCACTCGCGGCTGCGCCTGCATTGATCCCTATAACCTTCTAAGTCTTTATTATAGGAATTACTTAAAGGTGCAAGTACACGACAACTGCAGACGCCATTGCTGGTTGGGTGCATCCCAGTAGTACCCCATACCGTAGTTCTATAGAACTGTTGGGATATTTTCCGTGCTGTCAAATTATATCCCAATAGTTCTATATAGTACTGTAGTATAGTTTTTGCTCTTGACTTTACTTATAGCATATAAGTTATAAACTATATTATTTTGATTGATATTTCTTTTTGTTTTTAACAAAAAAATGTCCCTTGCGACAAACGCTAAGTTGTTAAAACCAAGTAGTAGTTGTGTCTAAAAAAATATTCTTTTATTTTAGAAGTTACAGGGGGACACATTTTACCACTTTGGAAATGTCTTTCGCGCAAACTATTCAGTTTAGAAAAAAATTATATTAAAAACCTCAATACCATTTTAAAGACGTTTTGTGCAATTTAAGCAAAGCTGTATTCGATATAGTATGTTTATAGATACTCTCAAATTTAAGTCGACATTTATTATTGCAATCAAAAGAGATTCCATATTGTACTTATAAAAACTATAGATATTTTATATGAAACGTACAAACAAGATGTTGATATCGACATTTCTTTAATTTCGTCCCATTAGTTCTATATAGAACTAATGGGACACTAAGCACTAATATGGTGTATCAATAGTTCTATAGAACTAAAATTAGGGGGTACTACTGGGATGCACCCGATTTATCGCCTCGTAACGTACTCGTACTATACTGTCATAGTTATTATACGGCACTTGTAGCCAAAAAGCTACCGATACTTACACTAAAACCGAAATTGCTGCAAATGTGCCAATAAAATTAGAAGAGTTCCTTAAATTTTCCCAGGATATCATCATCAGATCCTAACATGATGACAATGAAACCATCTTGGAAGTGTGCCCTTTCTAATAAAAAAGAATTATCAAAATCGAACAACTCTGTAAAAAGTTGTGCGTGGTCATACATAAAAAAAAGACGTGTGGCACTCGGAGGCTGCCGCGGTAAAGCTATTGCACAGCATTTTTTATCAACTTATGTTTACCTACCGATGTCATCGGGACCGTGGCCTAGCGGTAAGGCGCTCTAAGTGCCCGGATTGCCAGAGAGACGCGGGTTCGAATCCCGTCGGTTCCGTAATTTTTTTTAAGCGTGATATTGCAAAAAGGCATTAATTTAAAACGCTTGAAAAAAAAAAGAAATTTCGGAATCGACGGGATTCGAACCTATGTCTCTCTAGCAATCCGGGCACTTAAAGCGCCTTACCGCTAAGCCACGTTCCCAGATGACGTCGTTGCCGAAATTGTGCTTTTGACATTATGTTTTTGATACTCAGGGGGTGTTAGGTTTTTTCGTTACGGAATTTCTGTATTCAGTCTCCACGCTCAAGGCCCGCGATAAAAGCTATACAATAGCTTAAAAATTTCGTCGGTTAAAAAATACATGAAATATACCATAACTAAAACCTACTGTAATAAAGCAAAACGTTTATTTCCGCATTAATATACAAATGAATAAAAAAGAACCTCAATATGATATAACATTTTTGCGTTTCAATATTCTATAATATTATGATATATAATATTATGATAATTTAATCGTTTTTTAAATCTCGACGAGTGTCAAAAAAAATTAACGAGATTTTGATTTTTTTTTTGAATGAACATTTTTAGAAAATCCGCCAACCGTTACACGAGTTTTTTACGAAGATGACGTAGGTTACATTTATTTAAATAGTTAATTAAGATATCGAGAAAAATATTTTTTTTCATGCTAATTACTGGCTTAATTCATCCAAATGGAGATGTTAGAATTTAAAAAATAATTTTAACAAAAAATAACTGTGTCATTTAGTTGCTTTAATTTACTTAAGCATATCTATGAAGTCGGTACCAGCAAGTTTAAGGAACATTTATTTTACGTAGTAAAACAGTTTGTGAGTTCAATCTGGCTTAATGGTTCGATTCCTACATCTGGAAAATGTTTGTGTGATGAGCATGGATGTTTTCCAGTGTCTGTGTGTTTATCTATATATTATTAGTATTTATGTATAATATATATAAAATATTCATCAGTTATCATAGTACCCATAACACAGGCTACCTACGCTTACTTTGGGGCTATATAGCGATGTGTGTAATTGTCCTATACTATTTATTTATTTAATCCGTCCAAATGGAGATGTTAGAATTTGAAAAATTTTTAACAAAAAATAGAACCGACTCAAAACGCACTAAAAAGTAAAAAATAACTGCGTCATTTAGTTGCTTTAATTTTCTTAAGCATATCTATGAATTCGGTGCCAGCCAAGGTTGCTACTTTAAGGACATTACCTAGAACCTGCAAACTGCTTTATTACGTAAAATAAATGTTCCTTTAACTTGGCTGGCACCGAAACAACTCCTTACTCCAAGTTACCATTTTTAATTTATTTGTTGACAAGCATTCTCAATCGAGTTTGGATTTAGTATAGTCACGACCTCCCACAAACCAGACTTCAACCAATTATTGGTTGCAGCGGGAATTTAAAATAATATTCTGATGTCTTCAAAATCGTTTTATTCTTTCATAATCTTTTATCTACCGCCGCATCGGAAAAGCAGTCCGTGACGAGATAAGACGCGGCAAAAAAACTCGACACATGCTCTTTTTAAACGAATTACAAAACCACTCAATTACAATAATTAATATTACACTAAAAATGTGCATACTTTGTAACAACCAAAAGAACAGTAAAATACACTACTCGACTATTCTAACATGTCAGTTCTTGTCTTTTATTTTATGGCCTGGAATTAAGTCCTTTCGAATCATTTGTCAGTCGACAGAAGATTACCTTACGTTACCATAGACGATATCGTATAGTATTGTCTATGGTAATGTTACGACCTAGGGGTCGCGGATTGAAAGAACAACCACACAACAGGGAGAACTAGACGTTTATTGACCAATAAATAGTTAGGTGTACAAGATTTGATGCAGCACGCTGCGACGCCGTCGTTTCACGCTTCTAATCCTCAAGGAAACCATCACGGCGGCGACGATGATCTGCCTCGGCACCTCACGGCCACACACCCCAACCACACTGGGGGACCACTGCAGATCCATCGTCCTTACACGCACACTCTCAGGGACCATCTCCCTACATTCCTTCAACCGTCTTGACTCAACGACAACTCGCTTTGAACTCTCTGAATCTAGTCTTTGTTCTGCACACGATTTAAATTTGAATTCCTTAAACCCTGTGGGCCTGACATTCAAACCTTCTTTGAGGCCCGCGGCTACCCGGGTAGCGACGGAGCTATAATGACAGCTGTCATTATTTGCCTGACGGTTGCCAGGGGACCCCTCGGGGCTGTGAAACTTTAACTTGCATTTACTTTTAATCCAAATGAGGTTTCTACCTATAAACTCTTTTACTTTGTAATTCCTCTGAGAGGTCATCCGTAACAGTAACATAATTATGGCAATATTTTAAAATGCTAACACAATTGAGAAAACCTAAATTCCGCGCGCCAGAAATCAAAACTAAGACCTCCGTCTTTATATCCACGGCGTCGACGAACGGAGTTTTGTCAAAAGTCAATAATTTTTGTCTCCAACAAGAAATATAATAACCAACTCGCAAAAAGGTGACTTCAATCACGTCGCAATTTTTACACGATGTATATAATCAGAGTAATTATTATAAAACGCATTGGAATTTTTAGAAAGTAATTGTACTTCTCAATGTACGTCGTTCGTATCAACCGTATGATATTTTTAATAGCTTCAATTTGCTCTCATATCATAAATACTTTAATTATAAAATAAAAAAAAAATAATGACGTAGATTATATTATTCACAAGCATGTATAGTGAAACTTCTTTGGTGGCAATGGCCACGGCCATGGCATATTAAAATGGATTTTTTTTTATCTGTTTGGGGGGCGATTTACTAAGATTCATATTTAGAAAACCTATTCCCATAAAAATTTTTTTAACAGAAAATAGAAACGACTCAAAACGCACTAAAAAGTAAAAATAACTGTGTCATTTAGTTGCTTTAATTTACTTAAGCATATCTATGATCGGTGCTGTCTAAATAAAAATTCTTCTTTCTTTCTGATGGTGCTTTGCTCGGTATTTTTTAACCGTCGAAAAAAAAAGGTTCTCAATTCGACACGTATATATATATATATTTTTTTTTATGTATGACCACACATAACTTTTTATAGAGTTGTCCGATTTTGATAATTCTTTTTTTTTATTAGAAAGGGCATACTTCCATTGTCATCATGTTAGTATCTGATGATGATATCCTGGAGAAATTGAAGGAACTCTTCAAATTGTATAGGCACACTTGCAGCGATTTCGATTTTTGTGTAAGTATCGGGAGCTTTTTGGCTACAAGTGCCGTATAATATACTATGACAGTATAGTACGAGTACGTCACGTGGCGATAAATCACTAAAAAGTAAGAAATAAAAATTTTTAACAAAAAATAGAACCGACTCAAAACGCACGCAGTTATTTTTTACATTATAGTGCGTTTTGAGTCGGTTCTATTTTTTGTTAAAAATTTTTGAATAATCTCCTTACTCTTTTAAAACTTTTAAAATAGTAGCAATTTTAGTTAATTACCGGCACTTACAGGGTCTCTCGTTCGAACATCTGACACCGTGTACGGTCGCAAGCAATTTCGCGCCAAAATATGCGAACGTTTTCACTCTCGCTTTCAAAAACGCAAGGCCAATTCTTTTTCCAAAAATCCGGTCGAAAAAGCGCATCAAATTCGCATTCCGCGCGCGCCTGCGCACTGCGCTGACGACCGGTTTTCAAAAATTGGTGTCAGATTAGTGTTCTTTTTTTATTCATTGACGGATTAACACTTGACTGCGGTGTCGCTTGATGTTAAGTGACGGTGCAGTCTGGGATGGTGGCGGGATGTGCTCTTGGTTTTAGACGCGCGGTGTACGCGGCAGATTATCTGGCCCTATATCCCCATTTAAAATAATAACAAATGCAGCAGAGAGAGTTACTAAAATCAAACTGACACATGTATTTAAAAGGATTAGATTGTTAAAATGAAAAATTTTTAAATAAAAATAGAACTGACTCAAAACGCACTAAAAAGTAAAAAATAACTGTCATTTAGTTGCTTTAATTTACTTAAGCATATCTATGAAGTCGGTGCCAGCAAGTTTAAGGAACATTTATTTAACGTAGTAAAGTAGTTTGTGGGTTCTAGGTAATGTCCTTAAAGTAGAAACCTTGACTGGTATCGACTTCATAGATATGCTTAAGGAAATTAAAGCAACTAAATGTAACAGCTACTTTTTACTTTTTAGTGCGTTTTGAGTCGGTTCTATTTTTTTAGTGATTTATCGCCACGTAACGTACTCGTACTATACTGTCATAGTATATTACGCGGCACTAATATCCAAAAAGCTACCGATACTTACACAAAAACCGAAATCGCTGCAAGTGTGCCTATAAAATTTGAAGGGTTCGTTCATTTTCCCAGGATATCATCATCAGATCCTAACATGATGACAATGGGACCACCTTGGAAGTATGTCCTTTCTAATAAAAAAACAATTATCAAAATCGAACAACTCTGTAAAAAGTTATGGGTGGTCATACATAAAAAAATATATATATACGTGTCGAATTGAGAACCTCCTCCGTTTTTTTTCATCCGTTAAAAACGTGCTGCTAATATTTGTAAACTAGAGAACGAACGATGGATTAAAGGAGTTACAGAATGGATACCTAAAAACCAAAAAAAGAAAGAGAGGACGTCAGAGATAGAGAAAGAGAGACATCTTCTCACAAGTAAGCGGATCGATCTGGATGCGTAACAAGAAATTTTTGAAAGATTTGGGGGAGGCCTACGCCAAAGAGACCACTTGTATTTAATTTTATTTAAATTTAAATTTTTTTAAGTATCATAATTTTAAGAAAAAATGTAATACTAGAAATAAAGGACTATTCATTTATATATTACTAGCTTTTGCCCGCGACTTCGTCCGCGTGGAATTAGTTAATACGGCAGCCTAATTTTTCTACGCTTTGAATGTCATATTTATTAATACCTAATCAACTGCCTAAGAAATAGGTCTTAAGCTTTCAAAATGACGACACTTTCATACAACATTTCATCCCCCCTTTAACCCCTTACAACCCTTTTTTCGCAATTAAAAGTAGCCTATGTCCTTTTTCAGGCTCTAGACTTACTGTGTACCAAATTTCATATAAATCGGTTCAGTAGTTGTAGAGTGAAAGCAAGACAGACAGACAGACAAGAGTTACTTTCGCATTTATAATATTAGTTAGGATATTCCGTGTGTCCCTCTATTGGGTCAACCTCCCTCCTTGTGGGAAAGCGTACACCCACCACGCTGCTCCAAAGCGGGTTGGCGGGCTTAGCGTGATAATGTTTAATCACTAACGATCACTAGCAGACCCAAAGAATGGGGATGGAACACCACCAAATCCCAGACTTGGGACTTTTTTTTTTTATCGACTACAAGTTGGCCCTTGACTGCTATCACACCTGGTGTTAAGTGATGATGCAGTCTAAGATGCAAGCAGGCTAACTTGTTAGGAGTGGGACGAAAATCCACACCCCTGTCGATTTCTACACGACATCGTACCGGAACGCTAAATCGCTTGGCGATACGTCTTTGTCGGTAGGGTGGTAACTACCCACGGCGAAAGCCTCCCACCAGCCAGACCAAGACAAATTAAGAAAAATCTCAATCTGCCCCGCCGGGAATCGAACCCAGGACCTCCGTCTTATAAATCCACCGCGCATACCTATATAAATATATTATAACGTATATTAAAGTAGTAGGTAACGGAGTTATTTCTGTACATTAAATATTTTTTGAAAAATTAAGTGGTATTACATACCTACTCGATACAGACCACTAACTATAAATTAAAAATTTGAAAAACCAACCCAAATTAGAAACATGAAAAGAACCAGTCAAGACAAATTCAACGAGCCCAAACTCGATGGGTTTACTAAAAAGGTAGACCAGGGTTACGTCTCCTACCTTCGAGCCTTATCATCAGACCAGCTCAGTGGTTTCAGAAGACATTAGTGTTTCAAATGTCAGAACACACACATGCTTTCAAGCAAACTGAGCGTGTAACATTTCTGTCACACCTAACAAACGACCCGATGACCTTGAAGACCTGAATCGATTCCCACCAAACATAGCTAAGAACACTCTCGACTGATATACCTTTCAAACCGCATTAAAATCGGATCATCCGTTTGGGAGTTACGATGCCACAGACAAACAAATACATTTACACAGACACGTCAAACTTATAACGTTTTTGCGACGGGGGTTAAAAAGAAAACTTGATGAGTGTCAATTGAGTTTTGAGACTGTATTTTATTTTAACTTGCCTTTTCTTTCCTCTCTTTTTTTAACCGACTTTATCAAGAAGGAGGTTATCAATTCGACGCGTATGTATGTATGTATGTATGTGTTTATGTGTGTGTGTGTGTGTGTGTATGTGCGTGTGTGTGTGTGTGTGTATGTGTGTATGTATGTATGTATGTATGTATGTATGTATGTATGTATGTATGTATGTATGTATGTATGTATTTATGTATTTATGTATGTATGTATGTATGTATGTATATATGTATGTATGTATGTATGTATGAACGGATTTTGACATGTGAGGTGTCGTTGAATTTGTCAAAAGTGTGGTAGTGACATAGGCTATATATAAATGTTCAAAATGGCGGCTGTAAATGGGGGAAAAAAGGGGAGATGTGTGTATTTTTTTCTCTTATCTTAGCAATATGGGTAACAATTGAAAGGTCGTAAAAAGACCATTTCAAAAATATAAATATCATATCATGTTCATATTACTTTTTTAACAAAAAATGGCAAAAAGTGTACCAAGAGTACAGTCTCATTTCTAGACCATAAACTGAAACTAAAAAGTCTCAAATAAAATTATTATTATAAAAACAATAAACCCGACTGCTTAGAAGTTATGAACTGAAAAGAGAAAAACAAGGATCACTATATCTGTATAAAATTCTAAATACTTTATGGTGCTGCAGGCGGGGACAAACGTAGTTTTGGTAGATCTTTCTTTCCCCTATTATAAAATATTTTGTCCCTGTTTGCAGCACCATAAAGTATTTAGAATTTTATACAGATATAGTGATCCTTGTTTTTCTCTTTACAGTTCATAACTTCTAAGCAGTCGGGTTTTTTTTTTATAATAATAATTTTATTTACTTAAGCATGTCTATGAAGTCAGTGCCAGCCAAAGTTTCCACCTTAAAGAAGTTACCTAGAACCCCCTTAGTGCTTTGTGCTAGTACTACTTCTTTCATATAAACGTTATTTAAAACTTGGATGCCTCGTCGGTCTAGTGGTTCGATCACGAGATCCTGGCTTCGATTCCTGAGTCGGGTCACGGAATAATTCTGAGTTTTTCATTCTTCTATGAAATGTTCAGTACATTCCAAGCCCGGAGTCGTGAAGTTGGCGGTGTTACACCCCCGTGCCTCGGAGAGCACGTTAAGCCGTCGGTCTCGGTCACTATCACCAACATCTGATAGTGATCGTTAATAAATAAAACATTATCACCCTAAGCCCGCCAACCCGCATTGGAGCAGCGTGGTGGGTGTAAGCTCCATATCCCCTCTCCTATAAGGAGGGAGGCCTGGCCCTGTAGTGGGCCGTTAATAGGCTGATAATGATGATGATGATGATGATGAAACTTGGATGGTACCATCGTCATAGATATGCTATTTTTTACTTTTAAGTGCGTTTTGAGTCGGTTCTATTTTTTGTTAAAAATTTTTATTTCTTTTTTTTTAGTAATTTATCGCCTTACTTAAATCGGATCATCCGTTTGGGGGTTACGATGCCACATACAAACACATACACATATACACAGACACGTCAAACTTATAACACCCCGTCGTTTTTGCGTCGGGGGTTAAAAAATCTTAAAGCGCATTTACAACATAATAAGAAATGCCTGAATTTATATAGAAAAAGTCAAAAATCATTGACAGATATTTAATTGAAAACTTGTTGAAAGTAGGGTCACCATTTTGCTTAATTTTTAAGGAAAAGTAATAAAATAATTCTCTCTTATTTGCACAGTATAAAGCCATACATACAATCGGTTAAGGAGGTTGACATAATGCTGAGAGGTCTTAAGTTCGACCCCAATAGATAATTATCGTACCCACTACTTCCGCAGTTTTTTCGATAACTTGATGAATGACGATATCGACAAAGGCGTACCGCCAAGTGATTTAGCGTTCCGGTACGATGTCGTGTAGATACCGAAAGGGGTGTGGATTCTATCCTACTCCTATCGAGTTAGCCTGCTTCCATCTTAGATTGCGTCATCACTTAACCTCAGGTGTGATAGCAGTTAAAAATAGTACGATAAGAGAAAAGTGTGGTGTAAAAAAAGATGTAGTGACTAAAATTGAGAAAGGGATGCTTAGATGGTTTGGACATGTAGAGAGAATGGATGAAAGAAGATTAACAAAAGAGATTTACAAGGCGAGGGTGAATGGAAATGTTGGAAGGGGAAGGCCTAGGCGAATGTTCCTGGACCAAATTCAGGACATTTTAAATAATGGCCAGGTCAAGAGTACCCTAAACCGACGAACTTGTATGAAAGGATTAATGAGAGTGGAAGAAGCTAAGGAAGTATGCAAGGACCGTGGCAAATGGAGGGATGTGGTCTCTGCCTACCCCTATGGGAACAAGGCGTGATGTTATGTTTATGTGATAGCAGTCAAGGGCCAATTTACTAGTAGATAAAAAAAACTAAGAACTATTCCAGCGATTCAACCCAGGATCGAAACCAGGACCTCGTAATCGAAGCCACACATGTAGGAGCAGTAAATAAGTACTGTTGGCAGCATTGCGAACCATAGACTATAGAGGTGTCGATTTTCTGTATTCTATGTTCTGGCAGACTGTAGCAAAAAGTGGCGGTTACGGGCGGTTATATAAACGAAGCCCTAATAGTGTAGTGATCATTATTTTGTGTGTTCTCTTTGTGTGCAGTTATGCTGTCAGTTAATTTTGTTAAAAGTTAAAGTGTAATGAAATGTAAATGCTCGTTAAGTAAATATTGTGTGTACGCGACGTAAACGATAGATATTGTAATTCATATTTACTTATGCCAATAAAGGGCCTAAAAAGGAATGTAGCTGGTGACAGCTTTGGCAGATGTCAAACTCAACTGACACATCTTTGAATAAAACGACTCCGAAGCCAACCGCCGAAGCGTCACCAGCTACTTTCCCGAAATAAGCCGTTTATTACCTGGAAACCTGTGGTTTTATTGGTTCAAGATCCCAACAATGTGATTACCGTCAGATTGTTGGAACGAAGTGCCTTATCGCGCGTTGTGATAGGGGGCAAGAAGGAAAAAATTCTCACGAAAAGTTGTAACGACACTTTTAGCTATATAGTATGCTATTGTATCGCTTGGGAAGGAAAAGCCACCTGCGTTTTCTGCTGCTCTAAGCTGTCGTCGTCTCGACAGCACTCCAGAATACACCGCGGGAAGACAAACAACAAACACGTGCGTCTCCCCGAACACGACCAAAATATTTAAGAACTTCGTTCTATCCGGGTGTCCCTTGACATCTCACAATTTTTTTCATTTTGATTTGATTTAAAGAAGTTTTGTAATAAAAATGTGTTGATATTTTGACTAACGTTGTTTTCCTGCTCGTGCCTTTTGACCCCTTCTGCTGATGTTCCTAAAAGTACATTATAAATTATACCTACAGAGTTTCAAAATTAGGACGGGACACGGGTACAATTCTTTAAGCTTTCTAAATCGGGACAAATCCCGCAAACCCATAAATCATGGTCATCCTTAAAGAAATTAAAGGAATAATTGGTAATAAATAACTCTTCGAAACCAGAGCTCGGGTCACGTTCTCAAAAAAAAAATGCGGTCCAGAAAAAAAAAACATTTTTCAAAATACTCGTTATTGACCGAAGCATGCCCGAGTGTGGCGGAATTGCGGATTTCGGAAAAAATAAACGCACGCAAAAAGTGTCAAGTTATTTTTTAACTGCCTTTTTGATTTTTATCTGTGCGATATTTACATTTCGCGGTATTTTGGCGAACAAATCGATGGGTAAGTGCAATTTTTACATTTTTTAGAATATGTACCGCCAAGCGATTTTAAAATCAAATTCAAAATAATTTATATCAAGTAGGCCAATTATAAGCACTTTTGAAACGTCAAATTAGACTATTTGTAGTGACTCTACCACCGGCTCGGAAGGCAGGTCCTGTTGAGAAGAGCCGGCAAGAAACTCAACAGTTGCTCTTTTAAAATCATTAATTTTTACAATATTAACTGTATGTATTGTTACATAAAATTATTGATTCTACTACTTGTGTGAAGTTGAAAGTTGATCCAATTGCCTCTCAACCTCTTATTGATAATAATAGGGATTAAAGAATGAAATTGCCGTTTTATTGTAATAGGTACTTCGAATTGACATAGAACCTTCACGGTTTAAGATTTTAAAGTGAAACTTTTTTCATACGGTACCTGTGTAGTTCTTCTTTTAAAAAATGTGCAACATTCGATTATCGACTTTCAGTTGTTTATTTTATTCAGCTTAGACAATAAAGATGAATACTTCGAAAATTCTTCCTATTAGAAAAATGGAGGTTCCTGATGGAGGATGGCAGCAATGTATAGATAATAATGGTAATTATTTTCATTAAATAAATATGTTAAACTAGCTTTTGCCCGCGACTTCGTCCGCGTGGAATTATTTATTGCGGCAGCCTAATTTTTCTAAGCTATGAATGTCATATTTATTAATATCTAATCAACTGCCTAAGAAATAAGTCTTAAGCTTTCAAAATGACGATACTTTCATACAACATTTCATCCCCCCTTTAACCCCTTACAACCATTTTTTCGCAATCAAAAGTAGCCTATGTCCTTTTTCAGGCTCTAGACTTACTGTGTACCAAATTACATTTAAATCGGTTCAGTAGTTGTAGAGTGAAAGCAAGACAGACAGACAGACACGAGTTACTTTCGCATTTATAATATTAGTTAGGATTAAAAAAAAAACGATTTTTTATTTTTCAGTACAAAGCGGTAATTTCATACTTTAACCCCTGATATTATAAAAAGAGCAACTGTTGAGTTTCTTGCCGGCTCTTCTCAACAGGACCTGTCTTCCGAGCCGGTGGTAGAGTCACAACAAATAGTCCAATTTGACGTTTCAAAAGTGCTTTTAATAAGCCTACTTGAAATAAACGATTTTGAATTTGAATTTGATTCGACGGCCTCCGTAGTGCAGCTTCGGTCGTGGCTAGTTACCACCCTACCTATAAACACGTACCCTAAAGCGATTTAGCGTTCCAGTACGATGTCGTTCAGATACCGAAAGAGGTACAGATTTCATCCTACTCCTAGTAAATTAGCCCGCTTCTATGTTAGGTTGCATAATCACTTACCATCGAATGTGGTTGCAGAAAAAATAAGTTAAACATTAGGTATTGTATTTTCAAATTCATCTCATTTTTAACCGACGAAAAAAAACGGAGGAGGTTCTCAATTCCACACGTATATTTTTTTTATGTATGACCACGCATAACTTTTTACAGAGTTGTCCGATTTTGATAATTCTTTTTTTATTAGAAAGGGCACACTTCCAAGGTAGTCTCATTGTCATCATGTTAGGATCTGATGATGATATCCTGGGAAAATTGAAGTTCTTCAAATTTTATAGGCACACTTGCAGCGATTTCGGTTTTTGTGTAAGTATCGGTAGCTTTTTGGCTACAAGTGCCGTATAATATACTATGACAGTATAGTACGAGTACGTTACGTGGCGATAAATCACTAAAAAGTAAGAAATAAAAATGTTTAACAAAAAATAGAACCGACTCAAAACGCACTAAATATAAAAAATAACTGTGTCATTTAGTTGCTTTAATTTACTTAAGCATATCTAGGCGTCAGTGCCAGCCAAGGTTTCTACTTTAAGGACGTTACCTAGAACCCACAAACTGCTTTACTACGTTAAATAAATGTTCCTTAAACTTGCTGGCACCGACTCCTAGATATGCTTAAGTAAATTAAAGCAACTAAATGACACAGTTTTTTTTGTTTTTTAGTGCGTTTCGAGTCGGTTCTATTTTTTGTTAAAAATTTTTGTGCATCTACCTAAACACCATTAGATAGATATAAATATAATGCTTCCGTTTTTTCAATCAAACTACAGAACTCTAAAAAAATGGTATTTAACTAAACAGGCAGCCAAGGACGTAGGGTCAAGAACCCGGCGCGCCCTAGAAAAGGTTCACGCGACTCGGTACTTAGTTAGAAAGGCCATAATATACCATTCCTACAATTATTCACTGGAGTTCGGTTCAATTGAAAGGTTTCTTAGCGGTTTCTACAGCGAAACCTATTTTGAATTCAAAGAAACTTCCTTAATAACACGGGGGTAACTATAGTTTTCTTATGGGAGAGTTCAAAGGTCAAAAAATTATAAATTAGGTCAAATTTAAATTTAAAATCATTTCTTGCTTTTTAGTGGTTTATCGCCACGTAACGTACTCGCACTATACTCTCATAGTATATTATACGGCATTAGTAGCCAAAAAGCTACCGATACCGAGACAAAAACCGAAATCGCTGTAAGCGTGCCTCCAAAATTTGAAGAGTTCCTTTAATTTCCCCATATCATCATCAGATCCTAACATGATGACAATGGGACCACCTTGCGAGTATGCCCTTTCTAATAAAAAAAGAATTATCAAAATAGGACAGCTCTGTAAAAAGTTATGCGTGGTCATACATAAAAAATATATATATATATACGTGTCGAATTGAGAACCTCCTCCTTTTTTTCGTCGGTTAAAAAAGCGTTTACTCTCGCTATAACTAGATGGCGCTACTAAAATTCCATATAAATTTGCGTTACATTTTTACGCAGTCGCTCAATAACAAACTCACACTTGGATGTACGCGGATAAAACCGTTGGGCACAACTAAATGATTAGTTTAGATTTTAGTAGTAGAAAGTCCAGAGCTTAACAAAACAGAGAACCGTCTTCAAATTGATTAGTAATTAACACATAGGAATATCCCCCTCTCCAATAAGGAGGGAGACCTGTCACTGTAGTGGATCATTCAATCAATAGGCTGATAATGATGACGATGATGACATACGTATAATGTTATTTTAGAAAAAGGATGCGAGACCGCATGATCCTGATTTAAACAACTCGATACCAACACGCGTTCCCGAGATAAACGCTCTTGACAGAAAGACGGGTAGACGGACGGACATCAAAGTAAGTTTATATGGGAAAATAATAAACGAGCATGCGGGTCGCCTGATTTTAAGCGATTACCGCCGCCCATGAACATTTACAACACCAGAAGCATTGCTAGTGCGTTGCCGGCCTATGAGGAAAGAGTTGATACGCCCCTTAAATACCCCCATATTAAAATTCCCAGGAAAAACCCGGGCGGGAAGCCTTTTGAAGCGCGGATTCTTACAAAAATGACAATATTTTATAGTCTAACCTAGGACCTCGCGATGAAAGGCGACACTATAACCACTGGCTCACCAAGACACTCACATCACAGTAAATATTTCAGTCTTACAATCAACACATCACTATAACGTCTCAAGCGATACAACAAACGATTGATCGATATCCAACTCGATTGATAATCGACATTCGATTTAAATCGCTCGCAATCACAAACCTCCCCGACATCGCAAAATAAAGTAGCTGACGAAATATCGGCATCGAAAAAAAAAAGAGAACGCAAAAGGGCCTTTGTGAATAAAAAATAAACGTGGATCGATTTATAAATCGATTCCCGACCGATTGTTTGGGATATTGACAGCTCCGTGTTGGACGTCGCACGCGATGGATCCTTTTGATCAAATTAAATCCTTTATTTTTAACCGACTTCAAAAAAGAGGAGACTTCAACTGCAATTTATGAATTATTATTTATATTTATAGGGTTATAATCAAAATAGCGGAACTCAACTCAGTGACAGAATTAACGATAGTATGATAATTGATAAGAGAACGGTGTGGTGTAAAAGAAGATGAAGTGACTAAAATAGAGAAAGGGATGCTTAGACGGTTCGGACGTGTAGAGAGAATGGATGATAGAAGATTTTTGTTTAGCAAGTTTAAGGAACATTTATTTAACGTAGTAAAGCAGTTTGTAGGTTCTAGGTAAAGTAAGGTAAGGTAGTCCTTAAAGTAGAAACCTTGGCTGGCACTGACTCCTAGATATGCTTAAGTAAATTAAAGCAACTAAATGACACAGTTATTTTTTAATTTTTAGTGCGTTTTGAGTCGGTTCTGTTTTTTGTTAAAAATTTTTATTTCTTACTTTTCAGTGATTTATCGCCACGTAACGTACTCGTACTATACTGTCATAGTATATTATACGGCACTTGTAGCCAAAAAGCTACCGATACTTACACAAAAACCGAAATCGCTGCAAATGTGCCTAGAAAATTTGAAGAGTTCCTTCAATTTTTCCAGGATATCATCATCAGATCCTAACATAATGACAATGGGACCACCTTGGAAGTATGCCCTTTTTAATAAAAAAAGAATTATCAAAATCGGACAACTCTGTAAAAAGTTATGCGTGGTCATACATAAAAAAAATATATAAATAAAAAAGTTGAGAGGTGTCAAGGGACACCCGGATGGAACGAAGTTCCTTTCGATTAATTAGTGAAGGAATTGTAATAAAATTTTATTTTTTTTAAGTAATTATAATGTTGTTGTACACCGAAACACCAGAGGGCGCCACGAGAGCGCGAGACAGCATACAGCGCGGGCGCCCCGCCGCTCACGCGCACACACATCAAAGGCGGCGGCAAGATCCTTTGATCAAAAAGTGTCGTGACAACTTTTCGTACGAATTTTTTCCGTCTAGCCCCCTTTCACAACGCGCGATAAGGAACTTCGTTCCAATAAATAGAACCGACTCAATACGTGTCGAATTGAGAACCTGTTTCGTTTTTTTTCGTCGGTTAAAAACAGATCAGAATAAGACATTTTATTTATTAATCTTATCAGTTATACAAACTATTTTGAAAAATACTTATTTATTTACGCACAGCCGATAATGAAATGGGCCAGAGGTCAAAATTTGGACTCTGAATTCTAATTTGTTATCGCCCAACGTTTTCGATAATAACAACAATTAGTTTTGTTGGTGAAGGAACTTGTTTACATTTGAAACATTATCTTTGTCACTAGCTATTGCATCCGACTTCGCTCAATTGCTCTTTATAAACGACTTCAAAGAGAAATGTCTGTCTTAGCATTCTATCTTTATATAATACTAGCTGACCCGGCAAACGTTGCTTTGCATTAAAAATTAAAAATAAAATTAGATGAAAATTAGACCTGCTGAATACGCAAAATTTGGTGAAAATCGGTAAAGCCGTTTCGAAGGAGTACGGTAACTAACATTGTGACTGGGACATTTTATACATTAGATAATATCTTTATTGGCAAGTATCTTTTTTTTTATCGACTACAAGTTGGCCCTTGACTGCTATCACACCTGATGTTAAGTGATGATGCAACTTGTTAGGAGTGGGACGAAAATCCACACTCCTTTCGGTTTCTACACGACATCGTACCGGAACGCTAAATCACTTGGCGATACGTCTTTGTCGGTAGGGTGGTAACTAGCCACGGCGAAAGCCTCCCACCAGCCAGACCAAGACAAATTAAGAAAAATCTCAATCTGCCCCGCCGGGAATCGAACTCAGGACCTCCGTCTTATAAATCCATCGCGCATACCACTGCACCACTGTCATACATACATTACATGTAAAATACAACTATAGTAGCAGTGACTCCCACACTAGGATTTGTGTGTCGTGCGACTCACTTCCTTCCTTATACATACATACATAAACATCACGCCTCGTTCCCATAGGGGTAGGCAGAGACCACATCCCTCCATTTGCCACGGTCCTTGCATACTTGCTTAGCTTCTTCCACTCTCATTAATCCTTTCATACAAGTTCGTCGGTTTAGGGTACTCGCCACCTGGCCATTATTTAAAATGTCCTGAATTTGGTCCAGGAACATTCGCCTAGGCCTTCCCCTTCCAACATTTCCATTCACCCTCGCCTTGTAAATCTCTTTTGTTAATCTTCTTTCATCCATTCTCTTTACATGTCCAAACCATCTAATCATCCCTTTCTCTATTTCAGTCACTACATCTTCTTTTACACCACACTTTTCTCTTATCATACTATTGTTAACTCTGTCACACAGTTTTAACCCGCACATACTCCTCAATGCTCTCATCTCTACTGCATTTATTTTACTTTTGTGCTTCTTCTGCCATACCCAACTTTCACAACCATACATAAGTGTGGGCACCAACACACTTATATTATGTATACATCCTTCCTTATAGGTACAGGATAATTATATTACTTACTTAAACTAGGTTTTACAATAATTAGGAAAAGAAAAAAAAACAATTAAGACACAAGAAGAAATATAGTACATTGAAAAGGGTAACCTAAAGTCCATGGATTCAAAGGAACAGAGGCAAAGCTTAGGAACGTGCAAAATTGTTACTTATTTTGGTAGGGTTGTCACAATAAACAAATTAAACAACCAAACAAACAAGGTATCGCACTGACATGACCCTAAGATTGTCAACTAACTGTGGCAGCGTAAACCGGTTTGTTCCAGTCTCGCCGCGTACGCGACAAGCGGCTGGTGGTCACTCACACATGCCCCGCGTGCTTGTAAGTTTTACAGAGTTATCCGATTTTGATAATTGTTTTTTTATTAGAAAGGGCACACTACCAAGGTGGTCCCATTGTCATCATGTTAGGATCTGATGATGATATCCTGGGAAAATTGAAGGAACTCTTCATATTTTATAGGCACACTTGCAGCGATTTCGGTTTTTGTGTAAGTGTCGGTAGCTTTTTGGCTACTAGTGCCGTATAATATACTATGACAGTATAGTACGAGTACGTAACGTGGCGATAAATCACTAAAAAGTAAGAAATAAAAATTTTAAAAAAAAAATAGAACAAAAAATAAAAAATGCACTAAAAAATAAAAAATAACTGTGTCATTTAGTTGCTTTAATTTTCTTAAGCATATATAGGAGTCGGTGCCAGCCAAGGTTTCTACTTTAAGGACGTTCCCTAGAACCCACAAACTGCTTTACTACGTTAAATAAATGTTCCTTAAACTTGCAGGCACCGTCTCGCTAATTCAGAATTATGCAAAAAATAAAACACGTTCAGTTCCTAGGTTATTTTTAGACAACGACTTTTTCGGCCACAAAATTAGCATACATAAAACGTATTTTTGAAAACTGATCTACATAACGATAAAAATTTCCTGACAGTGTCTAAAAATACACATCTATTTTGGTTCCAAATGTATTTTAATTGACTGAATCTAGTATTAATTATTATTTGGCTACATTATAGTCGAACCGAGATAAAAATACATGTTTAATAAAAATGATTATCATTGATCTAAAAATGCCAGTCTATTTTTGTATTTTTCTAGCGTAATATAATTAATTTATTGCATCAAGAATATTGATAATATTTATTTTGACCTCCCTGTTTCTAATATGCATTTTGTATTTGTTCACGCCAATTCATGGTCCGATTTTGGCTTGAGACGAATATCTTAGCATTCACCGTGCGGGTGGGGGTCCATCGCGTGGCTGAGAGAAAAACTCCGAACAGAGCCCGAGACTTGTGACACGGGTGTAGGTTTAAGGGTACCCTTAGTGACGCGCGTCAACACTCGCCTCCTCTATTAAAGTTATTCTCCCTGCACAGACAAATTCGGAGGGACCCTACTAGAGCAGCTTTGGACACTCGCTCCAATATGGAGCTTACTGCACTTCTAGTAAGGCCAAAGTCTTTTAGCAGGTTGTAGAGAGACTTCGCTGGTATACCCCTCGCACCCCCTTCTACCGTGTATAAACTAACCACATAGCCATTTTTGGTTAGTTCATTAGTAAGGTCATAATATTTATTCACTTTGAATACATGGTCTTTAGGGATGTTTGTTTCCCACGGCACTGTGAGCTCAACAAGTACTATACGTTTGATTTATTACTATTTTTAATTGATTTATTATTAGTATTTTTAATCTGTATTTTTTTACTAATTTTTGTGTCTATGTTTTGTTGTTGAAATAACCGACACTATTAAACTAGCATACACCCGCGACTTCGTCTGCAAGAAAAATAGTGTAGGTACTCAGATGAGTGTAACCCAGAACATCAAAAAAAATAACTTGTACGTGGTTCCTTTGTTTGAAACTCAAACCTTGACCCTAATTCATCATTATCAGCCTATTAATGGCCCACTACAGGGCCAGGCCTCCCTCCTTATACGAGAGGGGATATGGAGCGTACACCCACCACGCTGCTCCAATACGGGTTGGCGGGCGGGTGATAATGTTTCATTTATTAACAATCACTATCAGATGTTGATGATAGTGACCGGGACCGACGGCTTAACGTGCTCTCCGAGACACGGGGGTGTATCACCACCAACTTCCAGACTCCGTGCTTGGAATGTACTGAACATTTCATAGAAGAATGAAAAAGCTCAGAATTATTCCGTGACCCGACCCAGGAATCGAACCCAGGACCTCGTGATCGAAGCCACGTAGGCTAACCACTAGACCAACGAGGCAGCCTGCACTCGCTGGCTAACAGGCTGGTAATGATGATGAAGTAGACAAGCGTGATCCTGTAGAGACGCATAGGCTGACGAAGATAATGATAACCAAACAAAAATAATTAAAAAAATTTTAACAAAAAAAAAAAGAACCGACTTAAAACGAACTAAAAAGTAAAAAATAATTGCGTCATTTAGTTGCTTTAATTAACTTAAGCATATCTATGAAGTCGGTGTCAGCAAGTTTAAGGAACATTTATTAAACGTAGTAAAGCAGTTTGTGGGTTCTAGGTAACGTCCTTAAATTAAATTAAAGCAACTAAATGATACAGTTATTTTTTAATTTTTAGTGCGTTTTGAGTCGGTTCTATTTTTTGTTGAAAATTTTTATTTCTTACTTTTTAGTGATTTATCGCCACGTAACGTACTCGTACTATACTCTCATAGTACATTATACGGCACTTGTAGCCAAAAAGCTACCGATACTTACACAAAAACCTAAATCGCTACAAGTGTGCCTATAAAATTTGAAGAGTTCCGTCAATTTTCCCAGGATATCCTCATCAGATCCTAACATGATGACAATGGGACCATCTTGGAAGTGTGCCCTTTCTAATAAAAAAACAATTATCAAAATCGAACAACTCTGTAAAAATTGTGTCGAATTGAGAAACTCTACCGTTTTTTTCGTGGGTTAAAAAAAATTTATGACTTTAGAATTAAATTTTTTTTTTAAGTTCTCAAGATACGTGACAACTTCTAAAAGAAGACAAATGGGTAATAAAACGTAAATTAATTAAATCGACTCGTAAAACTCGTAAATTAAATGCCTATTTCTTATCAAATAGTGGATGAATCAAAAAACCCATAAAATCACACATGGAAACCAGTTTCAAAATATTATAATTTTTATATATACTTATGTATTGAATATGCTGCCTTAATTATGTATTAGATTTTTAAATTTTTTTTTATCGACTACAAGTTGGCCCTTGACTGCTATCACACCTGATGTTAAGTGATGATGCAATCTAAGATGGAAGCGGGCTAGCTTGTTAGGAGTAGGATGAAATCCACACCCCTACCTGTGTCTACACGACATCGTACCGGAACGCTTGGCGATACGCCTTTGTCAGTAGGGTGGTAACTAGCCATAGCGAAAGCCTCCCAACAGCGAGACCAAGACAAATTGAGAAAAATCTCAATTTGCCCCGCCGGGAATCGAACCTCCGTCTTATAAATCCACCGCGCATACCACTGCGCCAAGGAGGTCGTCAAGATTATGTCTAAAACGGCTGGTCATTCAGAAGTATCCAGGTGTACTATACAATATCTAGGCAACATTTAGAAAACCTAGGACATCTAGGAAATTAAATTTTAATTGTTACCAATATCGAGCTGTTAAATTCTTGAAGAACCTTATGCTTGACAAAATTTCAGATTTTAGGCCGGAATACAAGTTAGCCCTTAACTGCTAACACTTCTAATGATAAGTGCTAACATGAACGAGGTCCAAGTTGTTAGGAGTAGGGTGAAATCCACACCCCTTTCAGTTTCTACACGACATTGTAGTGGAATGTCTTCACTGAAAGTCTAGCCACCTCCATCCATTTTGACGACCTCCGTGGCGCAGTGGTAGGCCCGGTGGATTTATAAGACGGAGGTCCTGGGTTCGATTCCCGGCGGGGCAGATTAAGATTTTTCTTAATTTGTTTTAGTCTGGCTGGTGGGAGGCTTTCGCCGTGGCTAGTTACCACCAAAGACGTATCGCCAAGCGATTTGGCGTTCCGGTACGATGTCGTGTAGAAACCGAAAGGGGTGTGGATTTTCGTCCCACTCCTTACAAGTTAGCCCGCTTCCATCTTAGACTGCATCAACACTTAACACCAGGTGTGATAGCAGTCAAGGGCCAACTTGTCTATAAAAAAAAAATCCCACCAGCTAAATCTAGACCGAGTAAGAAAATCACAATCCCGTTTCAATGTAGCAAATCTGCTCTCCGTGGCCTGCTTCTTACCCCCATAACCAAAGAGACGTGATGGATCAGATCGGAGAAGCTAAGGAAATACACAAGGACCATGGCAAATGGAAGGACGTAGTATCTGCCCTGCCTACATCAGGTGTGATATTATGTGTGTACGTACAAGCCCAGTGGGAATCGAACCCAAGCCCTCTAATAAATCCACATACATTGGACAGAGAGACAAATATCTTAGCATTCCATGGATTCATCGCATGGCTGAGAGAAAAACTCCGAACAGAGCCCGAGATTTGTGACACGTGTAAGTTTAAGGGTACCCTTAGTGACAGCCGTCAACACTCACCTCCTCTGTTCAAGTTATTCTCCCTGCCCAGACAAATTCGGAAGGACCCTACTAGAGCAGCTTTGGACACTTGTTTCAATATGGAGCTTACTGCACTTCTAGTAAACCAAGGTCTTTTAGCAGGTTATAGAGAGACTTCGCTGGTATACCCCTCGCACCCACTTCTACCGCGTATAAACTAACCACATAGCCATTTTTGGTTAGTTCATTAGTAAGGTCATAATATTCACTTTGAATACATGGTCTTTACACACATCTATATAACCCGACGTAAGCGTAAGTAGCTTGTGTTATGGGCACTATGATATCATGAATATTTTATATATATTATACATAAATATTTATAGTATATAGATAAACACCCAGATACTGAAAAACATCCATGCTTATCACACAAACATTTCTCCAGATGTGGGAACCGAACCCACAGCCCCGGATGCAGAAGCTGTGACTACCCACCATGCCACTTGGCCGTCAAATGATTATATGAATTTATACCTAGAAGAGCAGTTATAATACATAAATGAATATATTATATTATTCTTTCCTAGCTCATTATGTAGGCAGTTGAGAAAAATTTACATATTTAATATTTTTTGGTTTCTAATCTTTTTTCAAGCTGTTTCTATCTCACATTAAGCCTCAACAGGTTTGTTTTTTGTGTTATTCAAAAAATGTTGACGGCCATATTATGAAGGACATTACCAATTTGACACATGTTTTATAAATGTTAGTATTTAATCAGCGACAACTGCCTCTTGACTACCTCATTGGTCTAGTGGTTAGCGTACGTGGCTTTGATCATGAGGTCCCTCAATCCTTGGGTCGGGTCATGGAATAATTCTGAGCTTTTTCATTCTTCCATGAAATATTCAGTAATATTCAGGTATATTCCAAGCTCAGAGTCTGGAAGTTGGTGGTGTTACACCCCCGTGCCTCGGAGAGCACGTTAAGCCTTCGGTCCCGGTCACTGTCATCAACATCTGATAGTGACTGTTAATAAATGAAACATCACCCCAAGCCCGCCAACCCGAATTGGAGCAGCGTGGTGGGTGTACGCTCCATATCCCCTCTCCTATAAGGAGGGAGGCCTGGCCCTGTAGTGAACCGTTAATAGGCTGATAATGATGAACTGTCTCTTTGGTTTGTTGGTTAGGCTATTTATTTATAGATTTAACGATTTTGATTCTCAGCTGTCAATTATGTATTTAAATTGATTAAAAATTATAACATAATTTATTATTATAAAGTATATAAATACTTAAAAATTAAAACACCATAAGTAAGTGTTATGTTACCTTATAAATTAACTAACAAAAAATGGCTATTTCATTAGTTTATATATAGTAGAAGTGGGTGCGAGAGGTATACCAGCAAAATCTGTACAAACTGCTTCAAAACCTTGGCTTGAATGGAACTGCAATAAGCTGGAGTGTAGAACAAGTGTCAAAAGAATCCTACTAGATCCTACTAGACTTGGTTGGGATTTCCACCAACAAGACGTGGGCCAATTTAGAAAATAAATAAAATGAAATTTCAAATAGGTTTAGTTTTCAAGCCCTTTTGATTTGTCATGTTGGACTGTTTGTAGTGACTCTACCATCGGTCAGGGGCATCATAGATCCATCACATCCAGAATGTGAGTTCAGCTATCACTGCACAGTTATCCAAGTTTGTGCTGGTAAAACTACTACTACTAGGTAAGAATAAAGGAGTGGACTGTTGGATTGGGACCACAAATTCCTGGGTTCTTATTAGTACCTAATAGACCTATAAGATTTTGTTATTGCCTCTTCTATAAGGAGAAAGGCCTGGCCTTGTGGGCTGTTAACAGGCTTATAATGATGATGATGATGAAGTTTTTCTTTCTTCTGAGAAATTTTCAGTAGAATTTCCAAATAAGGTTCCAATAAGAATAGGGGAGTTTTGGAACCCAATTTTTTTTTAAATCTTTAGTTTTAAATCACTTTCCAATTTGTTTTGTGTGTGGTTTTATTGTTTTATTTTATTAAAATGTATTAATTAGCGTAATTTTCAATATATTATTTTCTTCTTAATTGCACAATTATATTTGGATCTTTGTACAAAATATGGGCATAGAGATAGGCTGTGATAAACATTTGCTTCAGTAAAATAAAAAAAAAATAAGTAAATGTTTTTAGCTATGGTATGACGTTATGACTGCTAATTTAATTAGAATTGGCACTAAATGTTGCATTATTCTTAATCAGGAATGAGACAAAGTCAGTTTAATTTGTAGATAATATTATTTAAAGAATAATATAATAGTTATTTAAACTAAATGTTAGATAACCGGTAAAAAAACAAGGAAATTAACTAATGAAAAGGTCATTTTGGTTAAAGTCCGTGAATCATATTGGAAAAAAAGTTCGTACACACGTCTTATTTAGTCTGTTAGAAGTATGTTTGACAGCGGCTTAGCGAAAAAAAATGTTTGCCTATGTCTGTATTTTTTTACATTGCTCGAGACAAATCTAGTTTATCATACTTTTTTAAGGATAAAATAAGTGTAATTATCAAAAATAATACTCACGGGAAATATAGGAACGTTTGTAAATCCACATAAGCACATCCAATACACAAATGAAACGGCAAAACACAAAAAAAAAACGAAAGAAAATTCTACTTTACACTTTCACAAAAGGAATGCACTAGACACAACTTAGAAAAACAAAATATATATCTCACTATAGTTACACTGTTCAAACATCGGAACAGCATGTCATCACTGTAGGGGCTGCTAACCCATATTTCAACTTTAAATTACACTGTAGTCTGTAATGAATGGAATTATAACTAATTTACTGCGCGACCGACGTCCGTCCGCTACGACAAAAATATTATAAAACGATTTTCGAAAGCGCTTATTAGACGAGACGTTGGTCTTTCGAAAATGTACAATATACAATGACGCGGTAAATAGGAAAATCGATAAAGCCGCCGCCGCCGGATCGAAACTAGAATAATAATTTATCAAAAAATGTAATAAAAACGACATTATTTTCGTGACGGATATACGTTCTGTCAGAATTTTCTATACGACAACCCGACCTATTTAAAAACGTACTCGCGACTACGCGATTAGAGTTAAAAGAGGTCGTCTAAAATTCGCCGGTTAGGCATTTTATGCCAAGGGATAAGCGACGTTATCGACTTTCGTTTATTAGCGGAAAAAAAAATGCAAACCGAACAACAATTTTGTTTTTGTTACAACTGAATGGAGTAATGCGAATTGGAAAATTCCAAATGGTGTGGCGAGCGCGCGGCACCCTTGGACGAACGCGTCGAGAAACTGTTTTCGAAACCATTTGGTGCGACGTCATTTTTGGCGTATTTTGAGTTGGTACGGACGGGAAAACTCGAAACCGTTCGGATGCGCGAAAGAGATGGCCGCGCGTCTATGACAAAGAAATGTGGACTTTAAACGGTACACTAGTTCATACTTTACCGTTTAAATTTCCTATTTATGATGCGAAGAAATCTACTGAAGCCGTACTATTTCGAAGTTTTTTTTCTATATTACGTGTATCTACGAAGAGAGAACGGCTGGGCCTGTTTTTCTATGTAATTATGCGCCAGTGTGAGTGACTTCCCGTACGTACGTGTAGTTTATCGTTTGCTAGTTTGTGTGTGTGGTTATTACACTAAAAATGTATAGTCCAATGACTGGCTCAAATCAATAACTTATTTTTATAATTTTAATATTATTCTACCAAGTCACGATTACTTACGAAAGTTTTTAAACTTTAACAGTTAAGTTAACTGCGTTTTAAATAAGTACATACATATATACATTTAGTAAATGTTTTTACATAGCCTGTAGCCAACGTTTTAATGTATATCAAATCAAGCGTATCTAATAAAACACATATTGAAATGCAGTTACATTTTGTGTTTTTTGCTTATTAGTTGTTTTTTGTTACTGATAGAAATGTGTATTTTCTAAATAGGAATGAATATTGTTCGTATACCTACCTACCAATGTATTTATAACAAAGTTAGTTTCACAATTATTATAACTCTAGAATAGCTAAACAGATTCGGATGAAGTTTTGCACAGAGATAGAGTAGATAGAGCAGTGCTACCCACCACGGTGTCAGGCCTCCTTCCTTATAGCAGAGGGGATATGGAGCGTACACCCACCACGCTGCTCCAATGCGGGTTGGCGGGCTGATAATGTTCCATTTATTAACAATCACTATCGGATGTTGATGATAGTGACTGGGACCGATGGCTTAATGTGATCTCCGTGCCTCGGAACTGTATTGATGTCAGAATTATTCCGCGTCCCGACCCAGGTTTGAACTCAGGACCTCGCGTATCGAACTAGTAGGTAAATCGCTTAAAGTAGTTTCAAATCGATACGGGGTTCTTAATCATGAACTTGTTCATGCAATAAGTTTAACAGTGGTAGAGCTAGTCTGGTAAGTTACTACTGCTATGTCCTTGCATGTCCAACGAAGTGTTGCTCTATTCATAAGCAATGGTTTTTCACTTACCATTAGATGGACCATCTGCATTTTCCGCCAAACCTTACCTATATATTATACAACAAAGTCCCCCGCCGCGACTGTCTATCTGTTCGCGATAAATTTTAAAGACTAAACAGACTGTGATGCGGTTTTCTTGAATAGATAGAGCGGTTCCTGAAGAAGGTTTTTGTATATAACTTGATAAGGTTTTATGTAAATTGGATGAAAAATTATATGTGGTATGCGCAGTAGATTTATAAGACGGGAGCTACTCGATTTCATTCCTGGCTAGGCCAATTACAATTATAATAATCGTCCAGGTCTAGCTGGTGGGAGGCTTCGGCCATGACTACTTACCATCCTACTGACAAGCGATTTAGCGTTCCGACACGATGTCATGTAGAAACCGAAATTGATAACAAGCACCAAGTTAGCCCGCTTCCATCTCAGATCATCACTTAACACCTGGTGCTGCAGCAGTCTACTTTGTAATGAATAATAAAATTATTATTATAAAAACAAAAAACCTGACCATAAAGTATTTAGAATTTTATACAGATATAGTGATCCTTGTTTTTCTCTTTTCAGTTCATAACTTCTAAGCAGTCGGGTTTTTTGTTTTTATAATAATAATTTTATTTGAGACGTTTTAGTTTAAGGTATAGAAATGAGACGGTGCACTTAGTACACTTTTTGCCATTTTTTGTTAAAAAAAAGTAATATGAACATGATATGATGTTTATGTTTTTAAAATGGTCTTTTTACGACCTTTCAATTGGTACCCATATTGCTAAGATAAGAGAAAAAAATACACACATCCACCCTTTTTTCCCCATTTACAGCCGCCATTTTGAAAATTTATATAGCCTATGTCACTGCTACAATTTTTACAAATTCAACGACACCTCACATGTCAAAATCCGTTCAGCCGTTTAGGCTGTAACGCGTGCCGAAGAAATGGACATACATACATACATACATACATACGCTCGAAAAACATAACCCTCCTTCTGACGCAGTCGGGTAAAAAAGCCCACAGTAAAGGAATATGTATTTTAATTGTAAGTAGGTGACTTCAAGTAATTTTATAACTACTATTCTATAGTAACTCGATAAGTAACACAACAAGTTTTTATACGCCTTTTTTCCGAGGCCGATTTCAAAACCTATCTTGAGAACTAGGCTTCTAGCACTGTTCTAGTATTTTTCCAAGTTCCCACCTTTCTCTAAAACTGGAAACTTAGGAAATTCAACCCTATTTTTAAGATAGTAAAATTCAAAATGTCCTACATTTTCGATCGGGTGACAAATGAACTTTTCTTGTATCGTGTTCGATTCATGTTTTTTTTTAATAACTCAAAGAAAAGCGTAGACAGATTATGAAAAGTTAAAGATTCCCTCTACGTTATGATTACATTTTTGCATAGACTAATTATAATAATCTATAAGTAGTCTATGTATCTATGATTATGTACTAAAGTACCAAAACAATTCTATTTTTCAATCAACGGCATATACCATAAAGTACTTGATTCCAGGCCGTTAAAAAAATAAAAAAATTGGTTGTCTGTAAAGTCAATTTACTGACGATAGTTGAACGTGACAATGTCTTAAGAAAATACTGATGGAATGGTAGCATTTAATTGGTTATTCAAATTTTTAATTTAAGTATTTTTACAAATATTAATATAAATTAATAAAATTATTGATTTTGATTTATTAAATTTATATTTTAAATTTGTAATAAATAAATTAAGTTTTAATTTAAAATTAATATATTTAATAATTATATTTAATAGACGGATGTCGAACGCTGCCGAACGCAAAGGCCGATTGTGCTTCTTTGTCGCTCGTTCCGCGCTCTCGCTTGCACTTCAAGCCTTTCATGGAACGCCTCAAAGCGAGGTAACGACGCATGACGTCATGTTTTTTCGTGCGTGCAGCCGGCTCTATCGAATTATAAGACGTTGTCACGTCAAAAACAATTTGGAAGCGACGGTCGGTGGTCAAACAGCCTATCTAATTTTGAAGTCTTTATTATTAATAGTTTTAAGTAAATGTTCTTGACTAAATGTATGTAAACATTTTTGAGATAACGTGTCGCCATTTGAATTTTAAATAAATCGAAATTTGGAAACCGGAATTCCTCGTGATAAGTTTCTGTCAAAGTAATGATGCAAAAAATCAAAAATAGACACAGCCGAGACATAAAGGTAATTTATAAGTAATCAATTTTATCTCTCGGGATCCAAATTTTTTATAATTTTTATGTTTTTATTTGCAAGTCAACGCATTTTTTATTTATAACGACACTTTAATTAAACATAATATATAAATAATGTAGGATCTAATTTATTTAAAAACGTTCGTTCGTAATCTGAATCTATTTTTAAAACTCATTTTGAATTTCTAAACGTGAATAAAACTAGTTCCTCAAAACCAAAAATACTAGATTTTGTACAGTCGTACACATTTTAATTTTTCTATAGTAGAAAAGTGTTTTATAAACACAGACTTCTTACAATATTGGTATTATGGAGGGTAGAGGAAAGGAGAGTCATCTTATATGGGAGAAAAGTTGAAAAAGTGTCCAGTTGTATGCGTTAAATAACAGTTCAAAAATCCTCCACAATGGCGCTGGTGGATGCACAGGGTATGGTATGAATGTAGCAATCGTAGATGAATTGAAGTATGCCGAGTTAAAAAATTTAATGTCATTGTCGACTAAAGTAGTTAATTATTGAGAACTTCAACAATTTACGTTGTACAAAATATTGTGGTAAATATAACCTTACAGAATTATAACCAAACGTGCGTTTAGAGTGATTTTAGTTCGTAAACAGTAAATAGTTTTAGTTGAGGGTTACTTTGATGCAACTGTGGCGCCATCCTAATTTAATACATTTTGACGGACACTTTTTCATATACACAGATGATCCTCCTTTCCTCTACCCTCCATAATTGGTATTACTGAGTAAGAATCCGGTTTTACCTTCCGAGCCGATGGTACAAACAGTTGCTGGTTAGAGGTTCCTTAGATTTACTTCAAACAGCCCACTTCATGCCCAGGCCTATGTCTTCGTAGGAGACGGTATATGGAGCTCAAACCCACCACGCTGCGACGCTAATACGGGTTGGGGTGATAATGTTTCATTCATTAATCAATACTGACCGGAATGTCAGCTCGAGATCTCTGAGGAACTAAGGTACAATACCATCTACTTCCAAAGAAACTAAAACAATGTGAAATGGCCTTAGCTATCGCAATTTCGACGTCCTCTGTGGCGCAGTGGTATGCGCGGTGGATATATAAGGCGGAGGTCCTGGGTTCGATTCCCGGCCAGGCATATTGAGATTTTTCTTAATTTGTCTTGGTCTGGCTGGTGGGATGCTTTCGCCGAGGCTAGTTACCACCCTACCGACAAAGACGTACCGCCAAGCGATTTAGCGTTCCGGTACGATGTCGTGTAGAAACCGATAAGGATGTGGATTTTCATCCTACTCCTAACAAGTAAGCCCGCTTCCATCACTTAACAGCAGGTGTGATAGCAGTCAAGGGCCAACTTGTAGTCATTAAAAAAAAAAAAAAATTTTTCGGCAAGCGTTAAAAGTTGACAAAAAACCTTGAAATTACCTAAAAACGGTAAAAGTTTCAGATAAAAAAATTACATAAGAAAACTGTCATGACTCTTATCAGACTCTTTTTAACCGACTTCAAAAAAGGAGGTTATCAATTCGACCCGTATGTATGTAATATTTCTAGAAGAGTCCAGTTGTCCCATATCTTAGTCTATATCAGCGTCTGAACAAATGTGCCAAATTTGAAAAGTGTATGTATTTATGTTTTTGGAGGCATACCTGTCAGCTTTCTACATTAAAGACGATACCTAATTCACACAAAGCGAATTAAATAAACTTTCCTTGGCACCGAGTTTATAGATCAAATGCGATTCAAATAACAATAGGAAAAAATCTAGCGCCATCTTGGACCGCATTGGTTGACAACTTCAGACTTTGTAGTATGATGTGCAAAAAAAAAACATAAAATAAATTAATTTTTAATATACATTTTCATCTTCACTCTCTTGTGAGTTTGAGTAATCACTATCAAAAAGATCTAAATATTATGTAAATAAGTACGAGTATCTGAAATTTTACTGAAATAAAATATCACTTTCTTTTAAAAAAAGGAGTTACTATTAGAAGTATTTAACTACCCACAATATTACCTATTGTAGAAGTAATTATTTGCTCATATTTAAAAATCAATTAATCAGTAGGTATAATTTTTAAGTCATTTTAAAATAATGAAGTTTTATTTTATCGAAAGAAATGCACACATCCCCCCTTTTTCCCCCATTTACAGCCGCCATTTTGAAAATTTATATAGCCTATGTCACTACCACAATTTTGACGAATTCAAATACACCTCACATGTCAAAATCCGTTCAGTCGTTTAGGCTGTAGCGCGTGCCGAAGAAATGGACATACATACATACATACATACATACGCTCAAAAACATAACCCTCCTTCTAACGCAGTCGGGTAAAAAGGTTTGTAGATTACATTAATACGATTTAATTACAACATTATAGGGGCAATAAGACTTAGCTATTACGACATCTAGACCGGACATATTTCTTTTTTCCAAACAAATCAAACGTATAGTACTTGTTGAGCTTACAGTGCCGTGGGAAACAAACATCCCTAAAGACCATGTATTCAAAGTTAATAAATATTATGACCTTACTAATGAACTAACCAAAAATGGCTATGTGGTTAGTTTATACACGGTAGAAGTGGGTGCGAGGGGTATACCAGCGAAGTCTCTCTACAACCTGCTATAAGACCTTGGCCTTACTAGAAGTGCAGTAAGCTCCATATTGGAACGAGTGTCCAAAGCTGCTCTAGTAGGGTCCTTCCGAATTTGTCTGTGCAGGGAGAATAACTTGAACAGAGGAGGTGAGTGTTGACGCGCGTCACTAAGAGTACTCTTTTTAAACCTACACCCGTGTCACAATTCTCGGGCTCTGTTCGGAGTGTTTCTCTCAGCCACGCGATGGACCCCCCACCCGCACGGTGAATCCATGGAATGCTAAGATATTCGTCTCTTCTTTAAAATCAGTTGACGCGTTACCTTTCCCCCAAAAATTTATGATTTAGTTAATTTTAGTTGATAATGAATGATCGTAGCCGAGTGTACAATTCAAATGATGTTTTTCTTCTGACCTTCTTATTGAATAATTATGTTTTTGAATCTTTGATAATTCAAATCAGCAGCTTCTATTTATAGTTTCGAACAGGTATCACTAAAAATACAAAATGGATACATAAAATAATAATGTAACCAAGTGTCGCTTTTGAAATTTGTTATAATTATAGAACTGACACTAACGACTATGGGGAAATATAAAATTTTGGGTGGCCATGCTTTTTTTATTTTAATTGTTTTTTTTAAATTTTTATACTGTGGCAGATACATAGATTAAAGACTAATAGATAGAGCCCATAGCGTGTCCACTCGTGAGACAGCAAATCAGCCTTATTGACATGACATGTCAACATTTAAAGTACATCATAAAACGTTGTTTTAAAATATCGTAAAATACGAAATATTACTTTATATAAGATAGTTTAGTAAACGCATAATACATGAAATTTGCTAAAAAATAACATATCTAAGCTTTAAATCATCAATCAATGAAGTTTATGCCTACTTACGTATGAAACGTAATTCCTTCGATTTTCTGTTCGCTGCGACTGTTGCAGCCGAAAATATTACAACCCACCATAGCACGATAACGTTTAAATTAATATAGTAACCGCAAAGTTGTATTATTTATCAGCAAATTTATAAAAAGCTACTAATTACGCAGATATGTCCTTTGCTTGTCACCAACTTCATTCTTGACAAATAATAAAAACGAACACGCTGAAAGGGACAAAAAATAATCTTGTGTCACTTTCTAATAAAGGCCGAATAAAATAAGTCTGTCACGCTCTTGAACCTACAGCCGCGTTATGACTCCATCTAGTAGTCTTTAATCTATGACGCATATATATATTTTTTTGACAATGACATGTGTATCGTGAGCCGGATGGTGCAATGAGACGAAATTACTTAAAATTCATATAAATATAATAATATAAATAAAAATAAACTACATAAAAATGTATTCATAATACATAAATGTATATAAACAATTTCAATATACATATAAATAATTGGAACGAAGTTCCTTATCGCGCATTATGAAAGGGGGCTAGACGGAAAAAATTCGTACGAAAAGTTGTCACGACACTTTTTGATCAAAGGATCTTGCCGCCGCCTTTGATGTGTGTGCGCGTGAGCGGCGGAGGGCGCCCGCGCTGTATGCTGTCTCGCGCTCTCGTGGCGCCCTCTGGTGTTTCGGTGTACAACAACAAATATTATTATTACTTAAAAAAAATAAAATTTTATTACAATTCCTTCACTAATTAATCGAAAGGAACTTCGTTCCATCCGGGTGTCCCTTGACACCTCTCAACTTTTTTTTTCTTAAACGAAAGGACTTAAAATTGGGCAGAAAATTACTCGCGCGGACCTCGGATAGCAGATTGTTCCACAGCTTGATAGATTTGGAAGTGAAAGAATAACCTACTGTAAAATTTCGAATTAGAAAAAGTCAACAATCGGTTGTCATTACGGGAACGGAAATTGTGGAAATCAACATCACGACTGAAACTTTCTTTCCGATAATAAGGGAAGAAAGGATTATAAAGGATACAAGAAGCAAAGTAGGCGGTGCTGACGGCGCAATCTAATTGGCAACCACTTCAGACGATCACGGTACTCCGAAACGTGATCAAACTTGCGCAAATCAAAAATATATCGAATGCACAAATTTTGAAGACGCTCGAATTTGTAGAGTTGTACTTCGGTTAGATCGGGGCAACAACAATCAGCATAATCCAATAATGGTAATAGAAGAGACTGTGCTAAAGAGATTGTGGTTTGAATTGGAAGGAAATTTTTGAACCTATTTAAGGATCTAACCGAGGCAAAAACTTTGCGACTTACTGACTAACTTAACTGAGAAAGAATACAATAAGGAATTTAGGATACCTCATCCTAATAACAATAGAAATCATGCCCACGTGGAATTGGCTATTTAACACTAATCAAAATAGTTATTTAAATTTATTAAGTTTAAATTTATTTTTTTAAACTTGATTCTATAGAAAAACAAAATATGATAAAACTAATTAAAATGATCAAATAAATAACAAAAAAAGAACCGACTCAAAACGCACTAAAAACTAAAAAATAACTGTCATTTAGTTGCTTTAATTTACTTAAGCGTATCTATGAAGTCGGTGCCAGCAAGTTTAATGAACATTTATTTAACGTAGTAAAGTAGTTTGTGGGTTCTAGGTAATGTCCTGAAAGTAGAAACCTTAGCTGGCACCGACTGCTAGATATGCTTAAGTGAATTAAAGCAACTAAATGACAGTTATTTTTTTACTTTTTAGTGCGTTTTGAGTCGGTTTTATTTTTTGTTAAAATTTCTCACTTTTTAGTGATTTATCGCCACGTAACGTACTCGTACTATACTGTCATAGTATATTATACGGCACTTGTAGTCAAAAAGCTAGCGATACTTACACAAAAACCGAAATCGCTGCAAGTGTGCCTATAAAATTTGAAGATTTCCTTCAATTTTCCCATATCATCATCAGATCCCAACATGATGACAATGGGACCACCTTGGAAGTGTGCCGTTTTTATTAAAAAAAGAATTATCAAAAATTTCGAATTGAGAACCTCCTCCGTTTTTTTCGTCGGTTAATAAAAAGTTATAATCAATTGAATATTTCTGATTAGACGGAGACAGCCATACTGGGATGTGACGTCACACCACAGTATCGCCATCGTGGCGAAGTACAAATATTCGTTTTGCAAGAAAATGTTATAAGACCCCTACTCTAAATATTTAAGTGCCTGTAACTTTGCAGGTCTTTATCGGATTTTTAATATTGCAGCGTACGTTATTATTATTATCCTAGTTTGTAATAAACCAATAAAATTGATTGAGTCAAATACACAATTAGGCTACCTTTATAATTTATTACATTTTTTTTTATCGACTACAAGTTGGCCCTTGACTACTATCACACCTGATGTTAAGTGATGATGCAGTCTAAGATGGAAGCGGGCTAACTTGTTAGGAGTGGGACGAAAATCCACACCCCTTTCGGTTTCTACACGACATCGTACCGGAACGCTAAAATCGCTTGGCGATACGTTTTTGTCGGTAGGATGGTAACTAGCCACGGCGAAAGCCTCCCACCAGCCAGACCAAGACAAATTAAGAAAATTCTCAATCTGCCCCGCCGGGAATCGAACCCAGGACCTCCGTCTTATAAATCCACAGCGCATACCACTGTGCCACGGAGGTCGTCAAAAATATTAGCCCTCAAAGATGATTCGCTCCTGTTGGTTGCAGCATGATGTTTTATAGCCTATCCTCGATAAATGGACTGTCCAATACAAAAAAAAATTTTCAATTAGACCCAATGACTTCCTGAGATTAGCTTCAAACAAACAAACTCTTTTATAATATTAGTATAGATACCTAGCATGGGTAGGTGAGGACTTGTCCGCAACTCAACATAAAAGCGAGCTACCCTACCAATATCAAAATATAAAACTACTTTTTTGACCTTCAAACGTTTTTTGACTATTAAAAATTTGGCATCGATTCTATTTTTGGATTTTATTTATATTTGGCTCCGATAAGCCAGTCTAGCCGAGAGGAGGCCAAATACCCCGTCAATTAGCATTTCAAAAATTTTAGATTGTATAATCTGTTGAATGGAATGCCAAATGTATTACCAACTGTAATAAATATACTTCCACCGTCATGTTGTGAATGTGTTTACAAGATCTTTAACTATTTTCTTTATATACCTATTGTCAATCGTTATTGACAGCTCTAATCACCGAAAGGATTACGCTAATAAAATTATTATTATAAAAACAAAAAACCCAACTGCTTAGAAGTTATGAACTAAAAAGAGAAAAACAAGGATCACTATATCTATATAAAATTCTAAATACTTTATGGTGCTGCAGGTGTGGACAAAATAGTTTACTACCTGGGAAAGAAAGACCTACCAAAACTACGTTTGTCCCCGCCTGCAGCACCATAAAGTATTTAGAATTTTATATAGATATAGGGATCCTTGTTTTTCTCTTTTCAGTTCATAACTTCTATGCAGTCGGATTTTTGGTTTTTATAATAATAATTTTATTTGAGACTTTTTTGTTTTAGTTTATGGTATAGAAATGACTCGGTACACTTTATGCCATTTTTGTTAAAACAGTAATATAAATATGATATGATATTCATATTTTTGAAATGGTCTTTTTACGACCTTTCATTTGATACCCATATTGCTATGATAAGAGAAAAATATACACACATTCCCCCTTTTTCCCCCATTTACAGCCACCATTTTTGAAAATTTATATAGCCTATGTCACTACCACAATTTTGACAAATTCAACGACACCTCACATGTCAAATTCCGTTCAGCCGTTTAGGATGTAGCGCGTGCCGAAGAAATGGACATACATACATACATACGCTTGAAAAACATTACCCTCCTTCTGACGCAGTCGAGTAGGGGGATGTGTGTATTTTTTTCTCTTATCTTAGCAATCTGGGTACAAATTGAAAAGTAGTAAAAAGACCATTTCAAAAATATAAATATCATATCATGTTTATATTACTTTTTTAACAAAAAATGGCAAAAAGTGTACTAAGTGTACCGTCTCATTTCTATACCATAAATTAAAATTAAAAAGTCTTAAATAAAATTATTATTATAAAAACAAAAAACCCGACTGCTTAGAAGTTATAAACTGAAAAGAGAAAAAGAAGGATCACTATATCTGTATAAAATTCTAAATACTTTATGGTGCTGCAAACATGGACAAAATGCTTTAACCTGCGGGGAAAGAGAGATCTACCAAAACTAAAATTTTATACAGATATAGTGATCCTTGTTTTCTAAGCAGTCGGGTTTTTTGTTTTTATAATAATAATTTTTTTTCATTGTTTCTATTAATGCCATTTTGATTGTTTTTTCAATCACGACTGACAGTAAGCGATGATGCAGCCTACGATGGTACGCGCTTGCCTAGAAGATATTTCCACTCTTGATTTAGAGATACCCATATCGTAGGTGGTAGGGAAAATGGGAGCTGGAAGCTGGAACCTTGACCTTCTTTAGACCCTTCTGTAGGTGTCCAAGTTTATGTAGTATTTATTATTACTAACTAACTCCAAAAATCCACACGAGTTCCTTGCTGGGCCGATTGAGGTTTTGAAGTGATAACTTTTTAAGGAAAGATTAATTGAATTGATAAATTATTAATATAAAAATCGGATTAAAAAAATAATAATTTATTTTTAAAGTAAAATATAGTAACTTGAATCTGAAAGTAAGTTGCAGATTTTACAATTTATCACTCGACACCGATTCGGAGGAATATTATGACGCCTATATTTTTTATTGTTTTTTTTTAAATTGTTTTGTATATTATATATAGTTTAGGTTATTGTAGTGTTTAAACTTTTACTTGTTTATTTATTTAATTGTAAATATTTAATTGTAAATAAATTATTAAAGCTTTAAAAAAAAGATAAAAAAGTTATGCGTGGTCATACACAAAAAAGAACATATTTGTAAATTTAACTTAACTGATACTCTAAAATACCGAAAATTACTTAGCCTCAAAATAAAAATCCAATTTGGAATTTTCTCTAAAATAAAACCTCTAAGCTGAAATTACAGACCGGAGCGTAGAGCCGTAGTCCATAGATAAAATAAAAAAGTAAGTACCTAAGATGCTCGTCTGAGCGTTCTATAAAAAAATAAAAAAAGGTTAAGGCCGGGTCGGGTACCGGAGGGGGGGAGGTACGGTCTACTTCAAACTAGTGATGGGTTTTATCGATAGATATTATGTCTTGAAGATTAATGTAATATATGACTAGCGGACGCCTGCGGTTTTACTCGCGTTCCCATTCCCTTATGTCACTCCTCCCGAGTCTGCTTATTATTCAACGTGTTAGGTAAATACCCTACCAAGCCGTCAACCAGAAGTAAGGGGGAGAGAGAATATATGTTTAGAAAATAAGTACACTTTCTAGGCAGAATCCTGAGGGTGATATGTGGACCTGAATTTGTTTTGATACTATGGATTTTTTTAATTTAAAATAATTATTTTATATACAATTGTGTTAACAAGATCAAAATATATATCCGTTTCTCGATGTTATACCATGTACCTAACACATTGTATAGAGGTACTTTTATATGACCTCCAGGCGATAGATACGTGGAATCTGTCGCTCACGGGAGATAACACTTTGACAATGAAATGAATGTGACAATTATTGTGTTCCTGATTTGTCTATACTTCTATACTAATATTATAAAGAGGCAAAGTTTGTAAGTTTGTAAATAAAGTTCTATCGGAGCTAATCTTCGGAACTACTGATCCGATTTTAAAAATTCTTTTATCAGCAGAATAATGCGTTATCGGTGAGTGTTATAGGCTATATTTTATATTTGTATTGTATATATTCCCGAATTATCACAGTTTTTGTCGCGCGAGTCCGACCGTGAAATTTATTAAATTTAGCTTTATGCGCGTACGCTGCTTTACCTATTGGATATAATTGAAAACATTGTATGAAAACTTTTTGCATCTTAAAAAGTTCTACAAAAAAGTCCGCGATAGCATATATATATTATATATCTTTTATATTTTGGCAGATATATAACTTTTTGTGTTTTAAAAAATCATTTAATTCATATGCTTACGTTTACGTCATTATTTGTACAACTAAACTTAAATCCTTATCAAAATAAATTATTTAATAATCACAAGGATATTATAGAGATAAGAATAGCCCTTTACAGTATGTTAATTAGTTATATAGTTTCGGAGATATTACAAAATTTCTAAAAAACATAATGCTGCCGCTATATCGTCCAAATTAAGTTGACCTCCTTCGTGTTATGTAATGCGTACTGAATATGGGTCAACATTTTGATACTGACATTCTTTGAGAATTCGATCTTAAATCTTTTCTTTCAATTTATTTGGCATAGGCATGGCAGACCATATTTATATAATAAACGAAAAAGTTTGTTCGTTTGTTTAAACGGGCTAATCTCTAGATCTGCATGTCGGATTGTAAATTATTTTGTTTATTATGAAAGCTAGACTCAAAATTGAATAGACTATTATATACAAGCTATACACATCAGCTTGCCATAAATATATATTGTTAATGTTAATGTACTGTAATATCGTACAATGTTTAACAAAAATGTAGATCTTCAGTACACGGGACGGGATGGAGGATATTGCTTCACGGGAAACTTATAATATATAAAAAAAATAATTTGAGTGGGGTAGCGGGGAAAGAGCACCTTTATATGAAAGTCTGAAATTAAAAGGGTACCTAAGTTGTTTTCACGCGGATGAAGTCGCGGGCGACTGCTAGTCTTCAAAAAGGTAGGGCTCTGTGGACCCTACAGGCTTTCCTGAGCGGGTGTCGCGAGGTGGGTTGAGGTGGTCTTCGAATTGTTCCCGTGGCGCAGTCACCAGACGATGAGCTGGAACACCGTTCCGTTTCATCGGTAGGAGACGAGAGAGGAGACTGACAACCATTTTCTGGTATCCATGAGCATTCCCGCATGAAAAATAAATTACTTTTACTTATTATTACTACAGTTTCATAATTATGTATTTTATCATCATCATCAGAAGGACGTCCAATGCTGAGCCTAACCTTTTATCCTATCCTACGATATGCATTTAGTGAATTGTTAATTTGAAATTACAAACAGACACTTCAATTTTGGTTTGTTTTCAATTTTTTCAATATTTCTATATTTGGGTTGCAGAATGATTGGAAAATTCTATTGAATATGACGTCGTTATCGCATTTCCATGAAATGGATTTGCCAAAGTTCAAACGTCAACAGCTCCACGGTAAAGGTCATGTGTTCGATCCCTGCCCGTCTGATTATTGTCGTACTCACTTCCACCGTTAGAAGTAAGTGTTCACTTCTAACACGGTACAACGTCTACCCCAAACAAAGTGTATATTACGTAAAATTTCAAGATGGGTAATTCTTTCAGTGAATTTCCTAAGGAAATGAAAATGCAACAAACGAATAAACTAATTTACTAATTTTTTATAATATCAGCTTAAAATATATTGTTAAAATATATATAATTATCTGTACACATATTTTAAGTTAATGAATTAAATTTCTTAAATTATCTGTGAGCAAGATCATAATAAAATATATCGATATTCTGTCTAAGTTGCCTTTCGAACTACGAGTAGGTACATCACTTCATCCAACGCCATTTCAAAAATCGATTACGCGGCGCGTGTGTGGATGGTTTTGAATTTCGAACTTCTATCTATAAAATCATAATAATATTAAAACTTATTCGATTTTCAATCTTATTTCATTTCAAATTAAGTCTATTATTGAATGGATACAACATTTTTATATCGAAAAACATAATTCTAATTGCAAATGATTTTATGTTCTACATCCTTGACATAAAGTCGCAATTTACTTGTTTTTAAGTTTTGTAGACATGAGTGAGTAGTCAAAAAACATAAACTTAGTTTAATGAGTTTTGAACTTTGTTTGTATTGGAGTTAGGCTTAAATTAGCTTGAGTTTTCAAACTGTTTAAATGTGTGGGTGTGAATACGTCACGTTGGGGTGGAAACACTAAAAAAATTATAAAAGTCCCGTAAAATAAAGATTTTCATTTTATAGAGATTGCTTTTTTCTTTACAGTTAGTAATTTCTGAACGGATTTATTTTTTTGTGAGAGTATAGTGTCCTGCGGTTTCGTCTGCATATAATACCTATAAATACCAAAGCTTGTGAGTGTGTAATTTTGTTAGTTCTTCACGACTAAACGGCTGCAGCGATTTTAATAACATTTGGTTTGGAGTTAGCTGACACCCTGGATTAACGCATAGCCTACATTTTACATGGGTGAAACTGCGGGCGTCCACTAGTATCTGTATAAATTGATGGTCTTAGCCTATTTTAGGATTTTTTGTATTACATTAATATTCTTACTTGTACATACAATAGGTAGTAATTTACTAAATAATGAAATATTTCCTCTTATTTTCCTTCCGTATCTCGTTTGTCCCATTAGTCCAGTGGTTAATCTATGTGGCTTCAGATCGTAAGGTCCCAGGTTCGTATCTCATATTTTTTTTTATCGATTAAAACCCTTGACTGCTATCACACCTGATGTTAAGTGATGATGCAATCTAAGATGGAAAAGACCTAACTTGTTAGGAGCTGGATGAAATCCACACTCCTATCGGTTTCTACACGACATCGTACCGGAACGCTAAATCGTTTGGTAGTCGGTAGGGCTAACTAACCACGGCGAAAGCCTCCCACCAGGCAAACCAAGACAAATTAAGATAAATCTCAATCTGCCCCGCCGGGAATCGAACCCAGAACCTTCGTCTTATAAGTCCACCGCACACACTACTCGACTGTGGAACTAGTTATCATAGTTTAAATAGTAAAAAGTACCGAGAATTTGTAACACCGTTAAACAGTACAGTTAAAAATAACTCGTCGACGCCCTTCTGTTGTTGTGAGGCACTTTTTTGGTTTCTTTGACCGACTTCAAAGGGCAGAGTTTATAAAACTCCCACGATTTTTTCATAGATGTTAAATTTTACCCGACTGCGTCAGAAGGTGGGTAATGTTTTTCGAGCGCATGTATGTATATATGTCCATTTATTTGGCACGCGTTTACCGCCTAAACGGCTGAACGGATTTTGACACATAAGGTGTTGAATTTGTTAGAATTGTGGTAGTGATATAGGCTGTATATATTTTCAAAATGGCGGCTGTAAATGGGGAAAAAAGAGGGGGATGTGTATATTTTTTTTATCTTAACAATATGGGTATCATATGAAAGGTCGTAAAATACCATTTCAAAAATATAAATATCATGTTTATATTACTGTTTTAACAAAAAATTACAAAATTGTGCCGTCTCATTTCTATAACACAAACTAAAACTAAAGTCTCAAAAAAAATATTATTATAAAAACAAAAAACCCGACTGCTTAGAAGTTATGAACTGAAAAGAGCAAAACAAGGATCACTATATCTGTATAAAATTCTAAATACTTTATGGTGTTGCAAACAGGGACAAAATACTTTAACTTGCGGGGAAAGAAAGATCTACTAAAACTACGTTTGTCCCCGCCTGCAGCACCATAAAGTATATAAAATTTTATATATATAGAGTGATACTTGTTTTTCTTTTTTCAGTTCATTACTTCTAAGCAGTCGGGGTTTTTTGTTTTTAAAATAAAACTTTTAGATTTCGTTTTATCGCGTAAACCTTTTTTTATTTTTTACTACAAGTCAGCCCTTGACTGCAATCTCACTTGGTGTTAAGTGATCATGCGAAATTGCATCATCTCTATACTAAAGCCAAACTCGATTGAGAATGCTTGTCAACAAACAAATTAAAAATGAAGGTAGGAATCACTAGTCATTTTACACCTATTTTTTTTAATTAACAAGTTAATGACGAAGTAAATAAATTAGATTAGCAAGCTTAAAACTAATTAATATATTCAATATGTTTTAAATAAGATTTTATAAAAAAAACAAAACATAATTTTAAATTTATTAGGCATAAAATGTGTTGAGTTTTCTACCTCCATTTTAAATTTGTTTGTTGACAAGCATTCTCAATCGAGTTTGACTTTAGTATAGTAAACTTAATTAATTAATAAATAAATCGCTTGAGGACCGAAGCCGCCCACTAGCCAACGACGACGACCTCCGTGGCGCAGTTGTATGCGCGGTGGATTTATAAAACGGAGGTCCTGGGTTCGATTCCCGGCGGGGCAAATTGAAATTTTTCTTAATTTGTCGTGGTCGGCTGGTGAGAGGCTTTCGCCGTGGCTAGTTACCACCCTACCGACAAAGACGTATCGCCAAGCGATTTAACGTTCCAGTACGATGTCGTGTAGAAACCGAAAGGGGTGTGGATATTCGTCCCACTCCTAACAAGTTAGCCCGCTTCCATCTTAGACTACATCATCACTTAACATCAGGTGTGATAGCAATCATGGGCTAACTTGTAGTCGATCAAAAAAAAACTTTGACTATCAAGAAAATCTCAACCATCCTAGTTAGAAATCGAACTCATTACCTTCGTCTTATACCTACATCCATCACGCATGCTGCACCACAGAGGCTGTTAATATTGGCTGCGGCGAGCAAGAAGGCAGAAGTTTGGCTTTTGGAAAATTATTTATATTTATACCTTTATTTTCAAAAATTGGTTGTCTGTAAAGTCGGTTTACTGACGATAGTTGAACGTGACAACGTCTTAAGAAAATGGTAGCATTTAATTGGTTATTAAAATTTTTAATTTAAGTATATTTTTATAAATATTTAAATTAATAAAATAATTGATTTTGATTTTATAAATTTATAATAAATAAATTAATTTTTAATTTAAAATTAATATATTTACTAATTATATTTAATAGACGAATGTCGAACGCTGCCGAACGCAAAGGCCGATTGTGCTTCTTTGTCGCTCGTTCTGCGTTCTCGCTTGCACTTCAAGCCTTACATGGAACGCCTCAAAGCGAGGTAACAACGTATGACGTCATGTTTTTTCGTGCGTGCAGCCGGCTCTATCGAATTATAAGACGTTGTCACGTCAAAAAGAAAAACTTGGAATCATCAATCCTACAATCCGATCCGGATTCGAACGTAGGACCTCGTCATCGAAGCCACTAGACCAACGAGGGAATCACAAAAGTAGGTGGTATTTATGTAAGTAGGTACATACATCAAAAACCGTCCCAAGTTGTATCGATTCAAAAAAATTTTTCTTTCCACGCAGACGCGGAGATATAAATTTTTTTATAACCACTACCCCCCTGCCCCCAGGCCACCCCCCTCCCCTTCCCTTGGGCCCGTCTGCGGCGGTCTAAGGAACTTCGAGAGGGAGTTTTAAGAAAAACATGTATGTTCGCCTTTTCGAAATTTTGTTCATTTATTTAAGTTGCTTTATACCTATCCATATTAAGTTACCAATGGTTTTTTAGGGTTCTGTACGTCGAAAAATTATTATTATAAAAACAAAAAACCCGACTGCTTAGAAGGTATAAACTGAAAAGAGAAAAACAAGGATCACTATATCTATATAATATTCTAAATACATTATGGTGCTGCAGGTGTGGACAAAATAGTTTACTACCTGGGAAAGAAAGATCTACCAAAACTACGTTTGTCCCCGCCTGCAGCATCATAAAGTATTTAGAATTTTATATAGATATAGTGATCCTTGTTTTTCTCTTTTCAGTTCATAACTTCTAAGCAGTCGGGTTTTTGTTTTTATAATAATAATTTTATTTGAGACTTTTTAGTTTTAATTTGTGGTATAGAAATGAGACGGTACACTTGGTACACTTTTTGACATTTTTTGTTAAAACAATAATATAAACATGATATAATTGATTTTTTACGACCTTTCGTTTGATACCAATATTGCTAAGATAAAATAAAAAAATACACAATACCCTTCTTTTTTCCCCCATTTACAGCCGCCATTTTGAAAATGCATATAGCCTATGTCACTACCACAATTTTGCCAAATTCAACGACACCTCACATATCAAAATCCGTTCAGCCGTTTAGGCTGTAGCGCGTGCCGAAGAAATGGACATACATACATACACACATACGCTCGAAAAACATTACCTCTCTTTCTTCTGTGTTCCGTCTTCCTTACCCTCCTTCTGACGCAGTCGGGTAAAAAGACGCAATACTTATAGGATCATTTTGTTGTTAGTGCCAGTCGTTTGTCTGTCAAGGCCCTATTTCTCAGGAACACGTGGAAGTATCAAACTGAAATTTATATCAAATACTCAGATCTACTGTCCATTGGAGTTGTATAAAAATTAGGTACGAAAAGAACACAGGTAAAAAATGTATGGAAGTCTGCCCCAGAGATGCCCAGAGATGATATATATGTCATTAGATAGTACAGATCTTCTATTTAAATAGTAATAAAGTTACTTGTAGCTAAGCAGTCGCTGATTAAAGTTATGAAGGTCGATAAAAGTTGACTTTTCATACTACGACGACGGTCACGTGATTCAGAACACAAAAAATCTATTGAAATTCTTATATTTTTGTTATATTTTCAAGTGATTGCTATGAAACATGGGTAGTTGTTTAAAATTCATTGTGTATTGAAATAAAATAGTTAAATATGAGCATACGTTTGGACAGCCCGGGGCAAATTTTGGCAATGTCAGTTTAAGTTACGTCGTATAATAAAATTATTTTTAAAAACTTTTAACTAGCTGCCCCTTTGTTCATAAACGCGTAGGTAGGTATACACCACTTTTCTCACGTTTTTAAATATTTACTATACAGAATTAGTAAGCAATATGTTTTAAAGTTTAAAGTAACAGGCCATTAGAGGTGTGCCAAAGACATGCATACTTACATTGAAAAAACCATCCTTCTGGCGCAGTCGGGTAAAAAAAAAACAACGGGAATCATTTAACAGTATTTAAAATGGCGCCGCGTGGACCAAGAATGCACGAGTTATCTCTGAAAGCATACAAATAACAATTTTTAAAAGTTTTATCGCGCACTGATAAGCTTCGTTATCTCAATAACTAAGTACCCACAGCTTTTATATTTTAATTTTACGACTGTTGCGTATTATTCTTCTATACTTTTTTTAACCGACGAAAAAAAACGGAGGAGGTTCTCAATTCGACACGTATAATTTGTTTTTATGTATGACCACGCATAACTTTTTACACAGTTGTCCGATTTTAATAATTCTTTTTTTATTAGAAAGGGCACAAAATGATCTCATTGTCATCATGTTAGGATCTGATGATGATTTCCTGGGGAAATTGAAGGAACTCTTCAAATTTTGGAAGCACGCTTACAGCGATTTGGGTTTTTGTCTCAATATCGGTAGCTTTTAGGCTTCTAGTGCCGTATAATATACTATGACAGCATGGTACGAGTACGTTACGTGGCGATAAATCACTAAAAAGTAAGAAATAAAATTTTTTAACAAAAAATAGAACCGACTCAAAACACACTAAAAAGTAAAAAATAAGTGCGTTATTTAGTTGCTTTAATTAGTGCGTTTTGAGTCGGTTCTATTTTTTGTTAAATTTTTTTATTAATAAGTAGGTTTTTGAGTATACTTTTTACTTTTTTTCTTCTTAAATTGCATCATCAGAGTCCCCTAGCGCTTGGTGCATAAAGTTTTTACGCGTATTATATATTTTCGGTGTTTTTTTATCGACTACAAGTTGGCCCTTGACTGCTATCACACCTGATGTTAAGTGATGATGCAGTCTAAGATGGAAGCGGGCTAACTTGTTAGGAGTAGGATGAAATCAGGTGATGAATCACTTAACATCAGGTGTGATGGCAGTCAAGGGCCAAGTTGTAGTCAATTTATAAAAAAAAATCCACACCCCTTTCAGTTTCTACACGACATCGTACCGGAACGCTAAATCGCTTGGCGGTAGGTCTTTGTTAGGGTGGTAACTAGCCACGGCGAAAGCCCACCAGCCAGACCAAGACAAATTAAGACATATCTCAATCTGCCCCGCCGGGAATCGAACCCAGTTCCTCCGTTTAATAAATCCACCGCGCATACCACTGCGCCACGGAGGTCGTCAAATTCTTCTTAGATTGCATCATCACTTATCATCAGGTGTAATTGTAGGCAAGGGCTAACTCGTAATAAAAAAAATACTTGTCAGCATTTTAAGATATTAAATTACTAGCTTTTGCCCGCGACTTCGTCGCGTGGAATTAGTTATTACGGCAGCCTAATTTTTCCAAGCTTTGAATGTCATATTTATTAATATCTAATCAACTGCCTAAAATATAATAGGTCTTTAAGCTTTCAAAATGACGATACTTTCATACAACATTTCATCCCCCCTTTAACCCCTTACAACCCTTTTTTCGCAATTAAAAGCCTATGTCCTTTTTCAGGCTCTAGACTAACTGTGTACCAAATTTCATTTAAATCGGTTCAGTAGTTGTAGAGTGAAAGCAAGACAGACAGACAGAGTTACTTTCGCATTTATAATATTAGTTAGGATGTAACCATAGACAATACTATACGATATTGTCTATGGTAACGTAAGTTAATGTCAGTCGACCGTCAGATGATGTAATGACTGAAAGGACTTGGCTCCAGGCCTAAAATAAATTATAAAAATTGACATGTCCGAATAGTCGCGAGTAGTGTAACTCACGGTTCTTCGGATTGTTACAAAGTAAGGTAAACGTCCCAATAGTCGTCAGTTTCTGGACTTCGCTACCTTTGCAGCCTTGCCAGATTACTACTAGTCATAGTAGAGAAAAACTAATTACATGACGAGAGAACAAATTTGATAAATTTTATTAGAAATATAATTTTGGTATTAATTAGTTAATATAATGTAACTAAATATTTAAAAAATTTCAAAATGAGCGGTTTGTACCAGTATTCGTCAGGTTTGTCCTAATTATCGTCAAAATGTCCCAGAGCTCGTCAATTTTTAATAAGAATTTGAACTTTATTGACTTAGACATAAAGTTCATTCTATTAATTATTTTTTTAGTTCAATACATATGATTAATGATATGATTGTTTTCATATTAGCACTCCAGCTTTGAAAATCTATAGTCATAATGGGAAAAGTATGCAGTCAATATAGTGGTGCAATGTGGTGGTAACATGCATGTTTTTAGTGTAATATTAATTATTGAGTGGTTTTGTAATTAATTGTAAAAGATCATGTGTCGAGTTTTTCTGGCCGCGTCTTTTCTCGTTACGGACTGCTTTTCCGATGCGGCGGTAGATAAAAGATTACGAAAGAATAAAACGATTTTGAAGACATCAGAATGTTATTTTAAAATCCCGCTGCAAACAACATACTTTTAAAGATTCAAACACACAAACGCACAAACCTTCAGTTATTAAAACTGCAGTATTAATACGTACAATAAAAAACTTGTTGGATAAAAAAAGAATGCAAGCACATGTAATATATATTTATACACGCATCGTGGGAAACGGCCTTTAATTTTGAAAATACAAAACGGTTGAAGGCTTTTTAATCTATATTTAGACAAGTTAAATATAAGAACGAAATTTTTGGTGTTAATTGTGTTTTCTTTTTAATTTTAATCGACCTCAAATTTTTTAATTCACACGTTTTGTCGTCGATAAAAGGATACTAGGCGAAAAGGGGATATAGTTTTTGCAGTACAAAATAGCGGCATTTTGAATTTTTCGGAATTGCTTTTGAATGTTGATAATCCCAAAACATAATCTTAGTTAATGAAATCTTGCAAAATAAAGACTGCAGATGTAATGATGAAGTCAAAGATGGAAGAAGACTAGATTGTTAGAAACAGGATGAAATCCACACCACACCATCTACACGACATCGTCCAGGTACGCTAAATCGCCTAGCCGTAGATACATCTCTGTCGGCATGGTGGCAACTACCCATGGTTCAAATATCTCACAAGCCAGATTTCGAAAGAATACAATAAGGAACTTAAGCTAACTTATCCTAATAACTATACAAATCATGCCCACGTGGAATGGTAGCAAGAATACTGGCTGCATTTCCGCGTTGGATAGCCAGGCTAATCCTTTGCGCAAACGAGCCAGCCCTTCTGTCACCACTTGAGGCAATTAGGGGCGGTGAAATATCACGGAAAAATTTTTGGCACTGCGACTCCATGGCCCAAGGGCCTCTATGGCAAAAGGAACACATTAAAATCGAATCAGTAGTTTTAGTGTGTAAACGAGACAGACAGATAACTTTCGCGTTTATAATCTCTAACATATAAAATGTCCCTGTCACAATGTTAGTCACCGTACTCCTCCGAAACGGTTTTATCGATTTTTACCAAAATTTTGTATGCGTATTCAGCAGGTCTGAGAATGGGCTACTATCTAATTTTCATCTAAATTTTTTTTTAATTTTTAATGCAAAACAACGTTTGCCGTGTCAGCTAATAGATATATAGATTTTATTTGTTTTAATTATTAAAGCACAATTGTAAAATTTATTATAATCAGTTTGTTTAACATTTTGACGACCTCCGTGGCGCAGTGGTATGCGCGGTGGATTTATATGACGGAGGTCCTGGGTTCGATTCCCGGCGGGGAAGATTGAGATTTTTCTTAATTTGTCTTGGTCTGGCTGGTTAGAGGCTTTGCGCCGTGGCTAGTTACCACCCTACCGACAAAGACGTACCGCCAAGCGATTTAGCGTTCCGGTTCGATGTCGTGTAGACCGCAAGGGGTGTGGATTTCCATCCTACTCCTAACAAGTTAGGCCGCTTCCATCTGAGATTGCATTATCACTTAACATCAGGTGTGATAGCAGTCAAGGGCCAACTTGTAGTTAATAAAAAAAAAACTTTATCATCATCATCATTAACAGCTGATGAAGGTCCACTGCTGGAAATAGGTCTTGTTTACGGACGTCCAAATACAACGCAGAAGTCGCAGAACAGACGGTCGGTGGGGCCGTGGTGTTCTGGAGTGGAGACCACGTACTACTAAGCGCAGTGTAGGACGCCCTCCAGCCTGATGGTCCGACGACCTTAAAAAGAAGTGGCTGGATTAGGAAGTAGAGGATCCAGCAGTGAACTAATCCTAAGCCGCTTGTGGCCAGCGGCTCCCTACGACACGTTTGATGTCGTCAGTCCACCTAGGCAGTCGACCAACATTGCGCTTTCCGGTGCGGGGTCGCCAATCTACCACCTTGGGCCCCCAACGTCCATCAGCTGTTCGAACTACGTGCCCCGCCCATTGCCACTTCAGTTCTGCGACTCGCTGAGCTATGTCGGTTACTTTGGTTCTTCTGCGGATCTCCTCATTTCTGATTCGATCACGCAGAGATACTCCGAGCATTGCTCGCCCCATCGCTCGCTGAGTGACTCTGAGCCTTCTTATGAAACCCGTAAACAGTTAACCAAATTAATAATACAAGGCCTCCCTCTTTATAGAAGAGCAGACATGGAGCGTAAAACCACCATGCTGCTCCTAAGCGGGTTGGCGAGCTTAGGGTCGTCATCATCATTGCCTGCTACAGAGCTTATCGCTCCTTTTAGAAAAGGAGATGTGCAGTTTACACCCACCACGCTGCTCTAATGCGGGTTGGCGGAAGAAATGTTTGTTCTTTAACGATCACTAGCTATAAGAGTTGAAGTAATTTCCGGGGCTGATGGCTTAACGTGCTCTCCAAGGCACGCAGGATGAACACCACCACGACCATTTACTGGGAATTTGTTAGAAGCAATAAAAACTCAGAATTATTCCAAATCGAACGAGGATTCGAATCTGCGACCTCGTGTTCGTAGTCACAATGCCGTAGAAAGAGGAAAGTCAGATCGAAGCCAAGTTAAAATGTCGAAAATAATAAAATCATTTTTATCTTTCGACCGATTTCATTGAGATTTTCTTTTCCCGTGCTTGGTTAAATCTGAAAAAACCCGTTTTGAAATCGTCCAAAAATTTTGAATAGCCACCAAGGTGAGCGGGCGGCCAGGCCAAAGCCGTTTTTAAGGTAGACCAAGAGCTAGTGGGAAGTTTGACGAGCTTATTGGCACAGTTGATAATTTAAAAAAATTGTTGTTTTTAGATTTTATCTCACTAATAATTATGAAAGCGACGGTGTGTGTGCGTGTGTGTGTTTGTCAGTGACAAACATAATTACTAGCCCGATTTGGCTGAAGTTTAGCATGGACATGGATCAAACTCTGGTTAAAAATTACAACTGCTTTTAGGCCTGTGTGCACCAAGATTTCGGTTATCATAACCAACGGTTAACATAACTTTAAGGACGTAAGCTCGGTTAAGATAACCACTCGGCTTACGTCCTTAACCGGCGTACGGGTTGTCGTGAACAGTAAATTTATAGTTAGCTTATGTTAACCGTTGGTTATGATAACCGAAATCTTGTTGCACACAGGCCTTAGTCCTTCATGAACGAGGGCCGCAGAGCATCGCATGTTTTCTGTTAAATTAAATAAAGACTAGAATTTTTGATAGTTATATTTAACAGACCAAACTGATGCTTGCCTAATGTTAAGCAATTGTCATCCAAAACAAGCAACATGCTATTTATTATTATAACAATGGCCAGACGTCACCTGATGTCATGGGCGCCTGAAGACCAGCGCGGTGTCCTGACGGGCACTGCAATTGAGTGAGGACCTTTTTGGGATCACATCACAATTTACATAGCGAACTATTTGATTCCTTTTTTATTAATGCGATGTGTTTCCTAAATAAACATATTTCTTTCTTTCAAATCAGATCACTAGTTATTTAGACACTTTGAAGCATACAAACATACATAAAGGTTTAATACAGAATCACTAACAGATTTTAAATCACTTATGAAATATTAAATATTTGTTAATTTAACAAATACTCGTAGATAAATTTTTATTTTACATTATTGTAGTTAAATTATAAATAAAGGTATGAGAGTTACAAACGCTACAATGATTTTATTCTAAAATGAAACCCAAAATAAATAAACTATTCCTACCCAATATAATATTTTTATTATCACCATCCCTCAAAATCACTTACGAATTTAGAACTAAAAATACAAGCTACAGTTGTCCACTCAAATGATGATTTTTTATTCAATATTTAAATCCTACATTTTACATCTTGACAATATATCTAAAAAAATAAAAAGTTGAGAGGTGTCAAGGGACACCCGGATGGAACGAAGTTCCTTCCGATTAATTAGCGAAGGAATTGTAATAAAATTTTATTTTTTTTAAGTAATAATAATATTTTTTTTATTATTAACAAATATAATGTTATATAAACTTAAACGCGTACCACACACGCGTTTGTTTTTGTACACCGAAACACCAGAGGGCGCCACGAGAGCGCGAGACAGCATACAGCGCGGGCGCCCCCCGCCGCTCACGCGCACACACATCAAAGGCGGCGGCAAGATCCTTTAATCAAAAAGTGTCGTGACAACTTTTTGTACCAATTTTTTCCGTCTAGCCCCCTTTCACAACGCGCGATAAGGAACTTCGTTCCAATAAAAAGTAAAAGTACAAAAATAATAAGCATTGACATTCCAACTTCTACACATGGATCCAGCTGAAGATCAGTGCTGCATGATCTTTTAGACGATTTGTATCAAGAATGCTGAGCTGGGTCCGTTTTCTAGGTTATGCCACATATCCGCAGAGTACCGTGTAGTGCTAAAAGCAATTGTGATGTGTGGCATCTTGTCTAAATTAAGACATTTTCCTTTTTCATTCTTTCAACATTAATATGCATATCAAATGTTAACAGCCAGAAGGGAATAAATCTTAAACACCAAAAGACAAACTTAATCGGAACAATTTATTTACAAAAGACAAAACTTAATTAAACATTACGCGCACAGATTCTTACAATAGTTAAAACGCATGACTACACATGACTCGGACACTAAGGTGAAAGACCACAATTTTCCATAGGGGCATATTTTATAGCCTAACGCCCGCCATTTTTGTCCGACGATTCCCGTCCCTAGTCTATTATCTATAGTTTAAACGCGGTACCACAACTCAGCAAATAAGGGCACTATATTGTCTATAGTTTTTTCAAACAGAGTATACAAAGCTGCTAACACAAATTGTCATTTTCTATAATTGACAAAAATATTTCTATTTAGTTTCTTCATATAACAAACTGACACACATACTAGTGTTAATTAGCTAGGTGAAACTCGCCACTGGCTCTCGGCGCGTAGTTTTTACGCGGATAATGTTTTTCGGTATTTAGTGTGATACCATTTCTGACGTAACATTGAGCCAAATTTAGAAAGCCGAACTTCAATGCTATTTATAAAACAGTTATTTCGATAATTATTATATTGTATATTTAATCTTTATTATATTTACCCGACCGCGAAAGGAAAGGTTCATAACTTTATACACTTGCTTTTTCTGCGGTGGTTTGGTCGCGTATTTTCTGTCTCGTAGGTCTAGTGGTTAGTCTGTGGCTTCAGTTCACATCGTCCTGGGTTCGGTGCTTAGGGCTTAATAATTTATTATTATTATTTATTATTTAAGATAAATATAAATTTTAACACAAGATTAAAAACGGTGCAACAAAAACTCAACCGAGTTTGTCCGTACACTGGCACTCATCGTTCAGCGCTCGGAATTCGAAAAAAAATTAATTAAAAACATTATTATGTTCATGACTTCTCTTTCAGAGCACTCATATTTCGCCTGGTAAATCTATTGGAATCCTTGGTGTCGACATCTCGAATGAAGTCCAATTTCGCGATCATTTGGAAGGGAAAGCTAAGTTAGCTTCTAAAAAACTTGGGGTGCTCAATCGAGCCAAACGCTACTTTCAGCCTCAACATAGGCTCTTGCTCTACAAAGCCCAAGTACGTCCGCACATGGAGTACTGCTCACATCTATGGGCGGGAACACCTCAATACCAACTTCTTCCACTTGATTGCATCCACAAGCGGGCAGTTCGATCTGTTGACAATTCCAAACTCACAAACCAGTTGGAGACCTTAGAGCACCGTAGGGACGTCAGCTCTCTATGTGTGTTCTATCGTCTTTATAATGGCGAGTGCTCTGAGGAGCTGTTCGAACTTATACCACCCTCTGTCTTCTCTCAGCGGAACTTGCGGCGTAGAAACAAGTTTCACCCACACCATCTGGATGGCTGGTTTTCTACAACCACTAGATTTTCTAGGTCGTTTCTGCCGCGAACATGCAGAATCTGGAACCAACTTCCTGCTGCGGTATTTCCTGCTAATTTTAACATGGGTGTATTCAAGGGGCGAATAAACCAATTCCTCAAAGGCCGGCAACACATTAGCAGTGCCTCTGGTGTTGCAAATGTATATGGGCGGCGGTAATCACTCAACATCAGGTGACCCGCATGCTCGTTTGCCCGCTTTAATAGCGATAAAAAAAAAATTAATAATGGAATAATACCGAGTATTTCTTTCTTTTTAAATTTTCAGTGTGAAGTCAGGAAGTACCAAGGGTCCAAAAATTATAAATTAGGCAATATTTTTCTGCTTTTAGTGTCCGCAATAAAACAAAGAATTATTGCAAACCTTATACTTGCGATAAGAGAATGTTATATATTTTGTGTAATATCCCATCCGATGAATAATCCGCGATTGTTATTACTATTTTTCTGTAGGAAAAAGAGCCCCTAACCCCCTTTTTCCTTATATACGCCTATGTTGTATGGGTAGGTACTTGTTGTACAATTTTTAAAACGTCTTAAGCCAACCAACGTTTGTGATTTCTAAACGCTGAGACGTAACTAACAGAGTAGGCTAGGTAAACCATGCCTTTTTTTTGTTTAAATAACAAAAAAAGGCTTCTTTTTACAATTTGTTGTTTTGCAATATAATCTAGGACCAAAGCACCTACACCAATACGAATCAAGCAAGTCCAAACACATCGAGTTTGGGTTGTGTTGTTTATTGCAGAGTTCCTATACTAAAGCCAAACACGATTGAGAATGCTTGTCAACAAACAAATTTAAAATGAAGGTAGAAAATACAACACATTATATGCCTAATCAATTTAAAATAATGTTTTGTATTTTTTATAAAATCTTATTTAAAAGATATTGAATATATTAATTAGTTTTAAGTTTGCTAATCTAATTTATTGTCATGAATTCGTCATTAACAAGTTAACTAAAAAAATTAGGTGTAAAATGACTAGTGATTTCTACCTTCATTTTTAATTTGTTTGTTGACAAGCATTCTCAATCGAGTTTGGCTTTAGTATAAACACATTCCAGCTCACATCTGCTCAGTTACGCGTCATCATAACATGCATTGTCATGCAATAAACCTACATTCATTCTTCGTCGCCACACTCCTGACAGAGCGGTCGTGGTCGTCACATCAGGAGTGGTGGCAAGCTCCACAACCCGTCGCCATTGCTCCCGTACTGCAGTACTCCTAGTGCATTCGTGAACACTTCTGGGAGCGATCCTCGATTGCTCGGCTCAGCGCATTGATGACCAGCCGCACGCTCTTGTACTTTCCACCCTTCCCTGAACCTGAAGGCCCTCCATGTCTCCTAAACGAGTAATATCCCCAAAGAAGGTGAGAATGCGACGATGGAAGACAGACGCTGTTTGACATAGAGTTCCTGGAGAATTGAATCGTTGGTTCGGAACTGTGTCCATATGTAACACCAACTTATGCATGCATAATTTCAGCTCAATCGGAGACCGACGGCCTCCGTGACGCAGTGGTATGCGCAGTGGATTTATAACACGAAGCAACTGGGTTCGATTCGCCACTGGAGTGATAAGATTTTCTAAATAGGTCCAATCTGGGACGCTACTTGCGTTGACACATTGGCTCCGTGTCATATCAGGGAAACAGAATCAAAACCGGGAGCCGCAACAGAAAAGGCTGAAACCGGTAAGTGGCACAAGTATGCCTCTCTGACAGAGAGTTACAAAGTACACTGATCATTGTTCATACATCGCTGGGCCCAAAATATGATAAACCGTTACTATGTCCAAATAAGTGTCATTCGGTAAATAATAATATCAATTTTAAGAATGTTTATGAATCTATTCAATTTGACTAATAAATTATCTTTAAATCTCTTTTCTGAGATTATAATATAATGAAAACGTATTGAAATTCAATTATTCGTCAGATTCTGACTAGAAAAATAGGTTAATAATTGCAAAATCAATATCAAATAACCCACATAACCTAACTCGTGTATTTGTGCTCATATCTTGATTATGCAAATGTCTATTAAACTGAACTTAAACATGTTTAAAATTGATATTATTATTTACCGAATGACACTTATTTGGACGTTGTAACCGTTTATCAAATTTTGGGCCCAGCGATGTATGAAAAATGGTCAGTGTCCTTTTCACTTCTTACTTTTTAGTGATTTATCGCCACGTAACGTACTCGTACTATACTGTCATAATATATTATACGGCACTAGTAGCCAAAAAGCTACCGATACCGAGACAAAAACCGAAATCGTTGTAAGCGTGCCTCGAAAATTTTAAGAGTTCTTTCAATTTCACCAGGATATCATCATCAGATCCTAACATGATGACAATGGGACTACCTTGGAAGTATGCCCGTTCTAATAAAAAAGAATATATAAAAAAAAAAGTTGAGAGGTGTCAAGGGACACCCGGATGGAACGAAGTTCCTTTCGATTAATTAGTGAAGGAATTGTAATAAAATTTTATTTTTTTTAAGTAATAATAATATTTGTTGTTGTACACCGAAACACCAGAGGGCGCCACGAGAGCGCGAGACAGCATACAGCGCGGGCGCCCCCGCCGCTCACGCGCACACACATCAAAGGCGGCGGCAAGATCCTTTGATCAAAAAGTGTCGTGACAACTTTTCATACGAATTTTTTCCGTCTAGCCCCCTTTCCCAATAAAAAAAAATATACGTGTTGAATTGAGAACCTCCTCCATTTTTTTTCATCGGTTAAAAAGAACAAGCCATCTAATTGTTCACTCAAAGGCAAGATGCCCAACACACTGGCGCTATTTCCTCTCTGAATATAGGCCTATACTTTGGGCTACATAAGCACCAGTTATCCACGTGTTTTCTAGTCTGAAAATGTCTTAACAACGATACATCGACCCCGCGAACAGAATCCAGTCTTAAATCCTAATCTATCAATTAATAATTTCAATGCGAATTAAATTAAATTAATTTATCGATCGTCCGCCATTACAATATGTTATGTGGCAGATGTAATTAATAATCTGTTGGAAATTGAAATTTGGAGCTAGTTAAGTAGTTTTTTGCTACTTTGTTCGTTATATTTGCTTTATATTTTTGTCGTATTTATTTAATCTACTACAAGTAAACCCTTGACTGCTATCACACCTGATGTTAAGTGATGATGCAATCTAAGGTGGAAGCGGACTAGCTTTTTAGGAGTAGGATGAAATTCTACAAATTTTGGTTTCTACACGACATCGTACCGGAACGCTAAATCGCTTGGTGGTACGTTTTATTGGTAGGGTGGTATCTAGACCACGGCTGAAGCCTCCAGCCAGACCTAGACCAATTTAGAAAAGCTTAATCGGCCCTGTCGAGAATCGAACCCGAGACCTCCGTCTTATAAAAACCACTGCGAACACCACTGCGCCACACAGGCCGTCTATGTATAGAAAGAAATATAAAATACGAGTACCTATACTAAAGCCAAACTCGATAGAGAATGCTTGTCAACAAACAAATTTAAAATGAAGGTAGAAAATGCAACACATTTTATGCCTAATAAATTTAAAATTATGTTTTGTCTTTTTATAAAATCTTATTTAAAAGATATTGAATATATTAATTAGTTTTAAGCTTACTAATCTAATTTATTGTCATGAATTCGTCATTAACAAGTTAATTTAAAAAATTATGTGTAAAATGACTAGTGATTTCTACCTTCATTTTTGATTTGTTTGTTGACAAGCATTCTCTATCGAATTTGGCTTTAGTATAGGTACTTGTATTTTTATATTTCTTTCTATACATTGACGGCCTCTGTGGCGCAGTGGTGTTCGCAGTGGTTTTTATAAGACGGAGGTCTCGGGTTCGATTCTCGACAGGGCCGATTAAGCTTTTCTAAATTGGTCTAGGTCTGGCTGGAGGCTTCAGCTGTGGTCTAGATACCACCCTACCGATAAAGACGTACCGCCAAGCGATTTAGCGTTCCGGTACGATGTCCGGTAAAAGCTAGTCCGCTTCCACCTTAGATTGCATCATCACTTAACATCAGGTGTGATAGCAGTCAAGGGCCAACTTGTAGTATTATATATCGTGAAGTTTTATCAAAATCCAATTTAGTTTCCAGTAGTTTTTGCGTGAAAGAGTGACAAACTTCCATCCATATTTACAAACTTTTGTCGACCTCCGTGGCGCAGTGGTATGCGCGGTGGATTCATAAGACGGAGGTCCTGGGTTCGATTCCCGGCGGGGCAGATTGATATTTTTCTTAATTTGTCTTGGTCTGGCTGGTGGGAGGCTTTCGCCGTGGCTAGTTACCACCCTACCGACAAAGACGTATCGCCAAGCGATTTAGCGTTCCGGTACGATGTCGTGTAAAAACCAAAAGGGCTATGGATTTTGTCCTACTCCTAACAAGTTAACCCGCTTCCATCTTAGATTGCATCTTCACTTAATATCAGGTGTGATAGCAGTCAAGAGCCAACGACGACAGAACGAAGACGATCGACTACAAAGTCGATAAAAAAAAATTTTCGCGTTTGTAGTCTTAATAGGATAGGATTTGATTTTTAGTTTGCGATCAAATTAGTATTTTTTGAGTAAATAACAGAAATTATACTTGTATATTTAAAAAAATGGTTAGAAAAAATACATAATAGCTATAACTTAATGTTTAAAACACTTATTTATTAGTAGGTATTCGTTTTTTTGGAAATCACAGACATTCAATTTTATTTATTGGTGTAGGTAATTAGATTGACATTTTTATTGCTTAAAGCACATTTTTTAGAAACGAAAAAATAGAAAAAAAATGTTCTTTGTATTACTAGAGGTATGTAATTAATTTCGAGTTGGATTTAGATATATCAAATGATGTTTTTTGTATTCAATATGTAGTTTTAACAAACTTTTGGAAATGACAATTTTAATTAGACACCTTGCTAGCTAAGAAGGTTGATCAAAAGACATTACTAGTAGCTTACCATGCCCAGGCTGTTTCAATTTTGAAATATTCTGGGGTAACACTTGTCAAATTAAAAATGTATTTATCGCACAGAAAAGGTGTATTCGTGCAATATGCGGCATTAAGAATAGGGATAGTTGTAAGCCCTAATTTTATAAACTAAAACTACTTACTGTGACATCTCTTCACATCTATGAACTTGCAGTGTTTCTGAGAAGTAATGAAAAACTATTTCAAAGAACCAATCGGGAACGCTGCAGGGATAAATTTCGGTTCCCCCTGTACCGTACGGCTTTCCTAAATAGGAGTATCCGTATAATGGCAATACAAGTGTATAATAAGTTACCAAAGCAAATCAGACAGGAAAATAACCTTATAAAATTTTAAAATGCTCTATATAAATTTCTTACGGACAATACATTTTATGACATAAATGAATACTTTTCTTTTAACATAAATCTTAGATCAAATGTGTAATTTAATTTAATTTTGTCTTTTATTGAATGTATTTTTTGTGATTATATTAATCTTAAATGTTTATTTTATGTTTATGAAAATGTTTAACCTATAATATTGATAATTTGCATGCCCAATGGGTGTGATAGAGTAGGCTTAAAACTACGTATTTAAGACCATTGTAAATAACCTGTATCAGCAAATAATAAATGATTATGATTATTATTACCTTGTCTAATAGGACTGTAACTGCCTAGTAGTTAGTCTACGAGTATGTATGGCTGCGAACCACGAAAGTTTTGGGTTTGAATCCTTTAGATTGAAGCGAGAGATTATTTCTTACTAGTAATCGCCCGCGACTTCATCCGCGTGAAAACCTCTTAGGTACCCTTTTAATTTTAAAGACAGATTTTCACATAAAGTGTGGTCTTTCCCCGCTCGCCTTCTCAATTTAATTTTTTTATAGTTTCCCGTGAAGCAATATCCTCCGTCCCGTCCCGTGTACTAAAGATCTACATTGTACGATATTATAATACATTCGACCAAATTTGATTACCATAAAAACGGTTCTAGTGAGTTAATCTTAAAAGATAGACATATACTGTCGTGGACATTTTTTTAGATCATTTCAAGAGGAATAATTCTTTCATACATATATTTTTGGTATCTTGAACTGTTTTCGCAGCGCACGCAACGGAAGCTCAAGGATGAATAATTTTCCCCGTTTTCTTTACATTTTCCATTATTTCTTCGCTCTTAATAGTTGCAGCGTGATGTTATATAGCCTAAAGCCTTCCTCGATAAATGGTCTATTCAACACAAAAAGAATTTTTCAATTCGAACCAGTAGTTCCTGAGATTAACGAGTTCAAACAAACAAACTAACTCTTAAGCTTTATAATATTAGTGTAGATAAAAAAGGGTTACATCTCTACATGGTGTCTTTTTTTTATCGACTACAAGTTGGTCCTTGACTGCTATCACACCAGATGTTAAGTGATGATGCAATCTAAGATGGAAGCGGGCTAACTTGTTAGGAGTAGGATGAAATCCACACCCCTATCGCTTTCTACACGACATCGTACCGGAACGCTAAATCGCTTGGCGGTACGTCTTTGTCGATAGAACGGTAAATAGCCACGGCGAAAGCCTCCCACCAGCCAGACCAAGACAAATTAAAAAAATCGCAATCTATACTGAGAAATAGATGTAACTCTACATGTAGAGTTTAGAGAGATGGCGAATGCGTATAGAGGGGCAAGAAGCGAGACGAAACAGAGTCAAGAAAGCAATGTAATATTACGATGCCAAGTCTATTTGGCACAAACAAGCGCAATAGTGAAAATTTTTAACAAAAAAATAGAACCGACTCAAAACGCACTAAAAAGTAAAAAATAACTGTGTCATTTAGTTGCTTTAATTTACTTAAGCATATCTAGGAGTCCGTGCCAGCAAGTTTAAGGAACATTTATTTTACGTAGTACCTAAAGCAGTTTGTGGGTTCTAGGTAACGTCCTTAAAGTAGAAACCTTGGCTGGCACCGACTCCTAGATATGCTTAAGTAAATTAAAACAACTAAATGACACAGTTATTTTTTACTTTTTAGTGCGTTTTGAGTCGGTTCTATTTTTTTGTTAAAAAATTTTATTTCTTACTTTTTAGTGATTTATCGCCACGTATCGTACTCGTACTATACTGCCATAGTATATTATACGGCACTAGTTAGTTAGTTAGTTAGGTAGCCAAAAAGCTACCAATACCGAAACAAAAACCGAAATTGCTGTAAGCGTGCCTCCAAAATTTTAAGAGTTCCTTCAATTTCCCCAGGATATCATCATCAGATCCTAACATGATGACAATGGGACCACCTTGGAAGTATGCCCTTTCTAATAAAAAAAAAAGAATTATCTATATCTTATATTATAAATCGGACAACTGTGTAAAAAGTTATGCGTGGTCATATATAAAAAAAATATAATACATACCTGTCGAATTGAGAACCCCATTCGTTTTTTTTCGTCGGTTAAAAAGGTAATAACAAGTACTGTGATTACCATGGAAAGGTCATGGTAGGTAGGTAAGGAACTGTTATGGTCACCACACCATGGTTGCAATCCACGTAGGGGTGGTACATAAGCAAGGTAAATCAGCCCTATAGAAACCATAGAGTCAGCTAGCTGAGTACCTACTTGCCGTTTTTGAATAGCCAGTAAACAATTACAATAAACTCGGATAGGTACAAAAAGGCTCGGCCTCGAACCGTGAAAAAAAATCCTAAAACCACTTTCAAATCTAAACCGTTGCGTCATACATTTTTTGTGTGACCTTTTGAGTTTTTTGCGCCTCACGATACGGAAAATTTTTGACACCTCATTGTTTGTTTGAATCAAAGTTTTTGGCGCGCTCATACTTTTGAGTGGATTATTTTATTTCCTGATGCCAGTGAGATGTTAAACCCGATAGATGGAATAACTAAGTTATAACAATATCGCCAAACTTCGCAATGATTAAATGATCGTATGTGCAGCAAATACGGGATATAGTTTGTCATTTTATCAGCCTATTAACGGCCCACAGCAGGGCCAGGCCTCCCTCCTTATAGCAGAGGGGATAGTTCATACCAACAGGGTATTTCAGACAAAAATATAAATGTGTGCGTGTACTAGCGTACACTCGTAAGAAGTGAAACTAACTAACTAACTTATCAACATTCAAGTATTAGAAAAAATTTATACCATAATTACACCCACGTGTTAATGCTTTGAAAAATACAATCAAAACTGAGGTCAATTTTAAATAACGTGGAAAAATAAATACCATAATTACACCTAAGTATTAAAAAAAGAGATGTAATTACTTACTTTTTTTAGAAATTCACTGGAATTAGAATTAAAATAAACCCTTTGATTTTGCTGATCACTTCAATATAACATATATATGTTTATCACGTCACTTCCATAAGTCAAAGATGGCGCGTAACGAAAAAATGTTACACTAAATTTTTTTCCAACCCTGATAAAGCAGTTTCACTTCAAAAATTTATTACATACATACATAGGTACATAGCATCACGCCTCGTTCCCATAGGGGTAGGCAGAGACTACCATTTTCCACGGTCCTTGCATACTTCCTTAGCTTCTTCCACTCTCAATAACCTTTTGATACAAGTTCGTTGTTTTAAGGTACTTGACCTGGCCATTTTTTAAAATATCCTGAATTTGGTCCAGGAACATTCGCCTAGGCCTTCCCCTTCCAACACTTCCATTCACCCTCGCCTTGTAAATCTCTTTTGTTAATCTTCTTTCATCCATTCTCTCTGCATGCCCAAACCATCTAAGCATCCCTTTCTCTATTTTAACCACTACATCTTACTTCATCTTACACCACACTGTTCTCTTATTATACTATTGTTAACTCTGTCACTCTGTTTTATTCCGCTCATACTCCTCAATGCTCTCATCTCTACCGCATTTATTTTACTTTTGTGCTTCTTCTGCCATACCCAACATTCACTACCACTACATGAGTGTGGGCACCAGCACACCTCTATGCACAGCCAGTCTTGCCTTCTGGGACACTTTTTGGCTATTCACCAAGTTCCCAGCATTTACTTTTCTTTCAATATCACTCTCACACGTTCCATCTTTCGTGAATTTACTACCCATACCTGTACCCATATTGGTATACAAACTCTTTTACTTCTTCCACTTTCTCTCCATCTATCACAATATTACAATCTATTACATGTTCATCTCTTTCAAAAAACTTATAAACTGGGATAAAAATAACTACGCGCTGGTACCCTAAACGAGAATTTGTGCTGGACTTACGTTAATAATGTTCAATACAATAACTATCAGATGATGATAGTGACCAGGACCGATGGATGAACGTGCTCTGAAAGAAAAACTGAAACCATTTCATGATCAGGATTCGAACCCAGGCCCACGAAAACCAGGTCAGCGAGCCACTAGACTAAACTAGACAGTCCTGGCTACGTAGTGTAGGTAAAACCATATCTCAGTATGGCTATTAAACCTGCGCAGTTTGCAACTTTTTTCTACATTAAATTCGCGCTTGGTTACAATCACTTCTGACGGTAAGCAGAGATACGCACTTGCTTGGGTGTCGTAAAAAATATAAAGGTCCTGGGTTCGATTCCCGGTTGCGTTAATTGAGATTTTCGTAATTGGTCCAGATCTAGCTGATGGGAGGCATGTCATGGCTAGTTACCACCATGCCAAGCCAAAAATTAGCCAGCTTCCATCAGATTGCATTATCACTTATCATCAAGTGTGATTACAGTTATAGCTAATTTTGTAGAGAATAAATCATACTGTAAGGCCGTCACTCTATATGTAATAACATCTCAATGGGTGTAAGTGTCGTAAATGTGTAGGTATGTAAAGTACCTGTTTAGTAAGTCAAAATAATTATTTTACTTATTAGTGCCAAGCTCCCTCGGGTTTTTGCGAGGCCTCAATTAAACAAAACCAAAAAACTATTATTTTAAACAGCATGTTTCTTATCACTCTAATATTTAGGTATTTTACTTAAAAGTACCTTTTAGTTTTGAAGGTAGGATAGATTATCGAGAATAGTTTAGCTTATTCGACCTTATACAATGTGTTCGGTAAATGGTCGATAACACAATTCTGTGTATAAAATAATCATTTTAAATTAAAAAATCCATACTAATAATAAGGGTTAAAGAACCAAATTGCCGTTTTATTGTAATAGGAACTTCGAATTGTCATAGAACCTTCATGGTTTAAGATTTTAAAGTGAAACTTTTTTCATACGGTATCTGTGTAGTTCTTCTTTTAAAAAATGTGCAATATTTTATAGATTATTTTATAGATATTTTATAGATTTTTGAATACGAGTTCCGACGCGGAACTAACGCGGCAGAAACAGCTCTCAATATTAATGTTGCGTTTGGAGAGGGGACTGCTAATGAACGCACTGTGCGATTTTGGTTTTAACGCTTTCGTGATGGAAACTACGATTTGAAGAACGAACCACGTGGAAGACCGCCCACACAGGTGAATAACAATGATTTGAAAGAGATGGTGGAAGCCCATCCGAGGCAAACTACCCAGGAAATAGCGGCATGGTTTAACGTTACTTTACCAATAATATTGACTCATTTGCGTCAAATGAATAAAATAAAAAAATATGAAAAATGGGTGCCTCATGATTTGACTGATCTGCAGAAAGAAACGCGTGTTGAAACTTGCGTTGCCTTGTTGAATCGATACAGAAATGAAGCAATATTGGATCGAATTGTGACATGATGAAAAATGGATTCTTTACGATAATCGTAAGCGGAAAATGCAATGGCTAACCCCTGAATGCAATGAGACCACCAAACAGTTACCTGTTTATATATATATTTTTTTTTTATGTATGACCACGCATAACTTGTTATAGAGTTGTCCCATTTTGATAATTCTTTTTTTATTACAAAGGGCACACTTCCAAGGTGGTCCTATTGTCATCATGTTAGGATCTGATGATGATATCCTGGGGAAATTGAAGGAACTCTTCAAATTGTATAGACACACTTGCAGCGATTTCGGTTTTTGTGTAAGTATTGGTAGATTTTTGGCTACAAGTGCCGTATAATATATTATAACAGTATAGTACGAGTACATTACGTGGCGATAAATCACTAAAAATAAGAAATAAAATTTTTTAAACATAAAATAAAACCGACTGCAAACAACAAAAAAAACAACTGCTTTACTACGTTAAATAAATGTTCCTTAAACTTGGCTGGCACCGACTTCATAGATACGCTTAAGTAAATTAAAGCAACTAAATGACAGTTATTTTTTACTTTTTAGTGCGTTTTGAGTCGGTTCTATTTTTCGTTAAAATTTTTTTAGATTGCATCATCACTTATTCACTTACGGTCAGGTGTTATTTAGTCTATCTATCTAAGGGATAACTTTTAATCGTTAAAAAATATCTGCTTGCTTATTTGCTCACTATTTTCATAAAAAAAAGACGTGTAGCACTCGGAGACTGCCGCGGTAAAGCAATTTTTTTTACCCGACTGCGTCAGAAGGAGGGTTATGTTTTTCGAGCGTATGTATGTATGTCCATTTCTTCGGCACGCGCTACAGCCTAAACGACTGAACGGATTTTGACATGTGAGGTGTCGTTGAATTCGTTAAAATTGTGGTAGTGACATAGGCTATATAAATTTTCAAAATGGTGGCTGTAAATGGGCGAAAAAAGGGGGGATGTGTGTATTTCTTTCTTTTATCTTAGCAATATGGGTATCAAATGAAAGGTCGTAAAAAGACCATTTCAAAAATATAAATATCATATCATGTTTACATTGCCGTTTTAACAAAAAATGGCAAAAAGTGTACTAAGTGTACCGTCTCATTTCTACACCATATAAAGTAAAACGTCTCAAATAAAATTATTAATATAAAAACAAAAAACCCGACTGCTTAGAAGTTTTGAACTGAAAAGAGAGAAACAAGGATCACTATATCTATATAAAATTCTAAATACTTTATGGTGCTGCAGGCGGGGACAATCGTAGTTTTGGTAGATCTTTCTTTCCCCGCAGGTTAAAGTATTTTGTCCCTGTTTGCAGCACCATAAAGTATTTAGATATTATACAGATATAGTGATCCTTGTTTTTCTCTTTTCAGTTCATAACTTCTAAGCAGTCGGGTTTTTTGTTTTTATAATAATAATTTTATTTAAGCGTGGTATTGCAGTCATTAATTTAAAAAAAAATTACTTTTTGAAATATCACGCTTCAAATTAATTAAAAAAAAATGACTTTTTGAAATATCACGTTTGAAAAAAAAAATTTGGAACCGACGGGATTCGAACCCGCGTCTCTCTGGCAATCCGGGCACTTAGAGCGCCTTACCACTAAGCCACGTTCCCCGATGACGTCGTTGCCGAAATTGTGCTTTTGATATTATGTTTTTGATACTCAGAGGGTGTTAGGGTTTTTCGTTACGGAATTTCTGTATTCGGTCTCCACGCTCAAGACGCGATAAAAGCTATACAATAGCTTAATAACTTGAAATGGAACTAAAATTACTTATATTTCAAAATGGAGAGAAGAATAAATGAAACAACAAACAGCCTTCAACCGACGTTTATAATACAAGATGATAACATATATACGAATAAAATATTAAAAAAAAGTTTAAAACAGAACATTAACTAGATACATATTATTTTTAAACAATAATTAATTAACGATAAAATACATACAATTGCATACTCCATTGCTTTAAAAAGCTTCGACGCCAAACAGTGCCAACAATTTAAATTAAAAAAAATGCAAGGAAATTATCAATCTTTTTTTTAATAATTTAACGGCCTGGACTCCTGGTGATATAAAAATCGATAGATATGTGTCTTGCATAGATAATTTCCTTTTAACAATACTGACACTGTTTCAGATACTTAAATATATATAACATTCAAATATTTAAAATTGTAGATGTTTTTATCTCAACTAGCGGACGCCCGACAACCGATGTCCTTTCTCATGCTCTAGACCACTGTTTCCCAACCTGTGGCCCGCGAGTACATGTATGGGGGTCATCTCTGGACCACATATAAATGCTAATAAGTCTGGTACATCCCAGTAGTACCCCCTAATTTTAGTTCTATAGATCTGTTGATACACCATATTAGTGCTTAGTGTCCCATTAGTTCTATATAGAACTGTCACTACACTACACTACACTAAACTAGACAGTCCTGGCTACGTAGTGTAGGTAAAACCATATCTCAGTATAGCTATTAAACCTGCGCAGTTTGCAACTTTTTTCTACATTAAATTCACGCTTGGTTACAATCACTTCTGACGGTAAGCAGATATACGCGCTTGCTTGGGTGTCGTAAAAAATATAAAGGTCCTGGGTTCGATTCCCGGTTGCGTTAATTGAGGTTTTCGTAATTGATCGAGATCTAGCTGATGGGAGGCATGTCATGGCTAGTTACCACCATGCCAAGCGATTAAGTATTCCGATACAAAATGGTGTAATACAACTCCTAATAAATAAGCCAGCTTTCATCTTAGATCGCATTACCACTTATCATCAAGTGTGATTACAGTTATAGCTAATTTGTAGAGAATAAATCATATTGTAAGGCCGTCACTCTATATGTAATAACATCTCGATGGGTGTAAGTGTCGTAAATGTGTAGGTATGTAAAGTACCTGTTTAGTAAGTCAAAATAATTATTTTACTTATTAGTGCCAAGCTCCCTCGGGTTTTTGCGAGGCCTCAATTAAACAAAACCAAAAAACTATTATTTTAAACAGCATGTTTCTTATCACTTTAATATTTAGGTATTTTACTTAAAAGTACCTTTTAGTTTTGAAAGTAGGATAGATTATCTAGAATAGTTTAGCTTATTCGACCTTATACAATGTGTTCGGTAAATGGTCGATAACACAATTGGGTATTTGACTCAATTTATTTTATTCCTTAATTATAAACTAAGATAAAAATAATAACGTACGCTGCAAAAATATTAAAAATCCGGTAAAGATCTGCAAAGTTACAGCCACTTAAATGTTTGGAGTAGGGGTCTTCTGTCCTTCTTTTGCAAAACGAATATTTGTACTAAGCCACTATGGCGATACTGTGGTGTGACGTCACATCACAGCATGGCTGTCTCCGTCTAATCAGACATATTCAAATGCTTATAACTTTTTATTTATTTGATCAATGTAATTAGTTTTATTTATATTATATTTGTTATAGAATCATGTTTCAAAAAATAAAATTAAACTCTAATATTTTGATTAATGTCAAATACCCAATTCTGTGTATAAAATAATCATTTTAAATTAAAAAACCCATACTAATAATAGGGGTTAAAGAATGAAATTGCCGTTTTATTGTAATAGGAACTTCGAATTGTCATAGTACCTTCATGGTTTAAGATTTTAAAGTGAAACTTTTTCCATACGGTACCTGTGTAGTTCTTCTTTTAAAAAATGTGCAACATTCCATTATCAACTTTCAGTTGTTTTTTTTATTCAGCTTAGACAATAAAGATGGATACTTCGAAAATTTGTGTGATTTTTGAATACGAGTTCCGACGCGGAACTAACGCGGCAGAAACAGCTCGCAATATTAATGTTGCGTTTGGAGAGGGGACTGCTAATGAACGCACTGTGCGATTTTGGTTTAAACGCTTTCGTGATGGAAACTTCGATTTGAAGAACGAACCACGTGGAAGACCGCCCACACAGGTGAATAACAACGATTTGAAAGAGATGGTGGAAGCCGATTCGAGGCAAGCTACCCAGGAATTGGCGGCATGGTTTAACGTTACTTTACCAACAATATTGACTCATTTGCGTCAAATCAATAAAATAAAAAAATATGAAAAATGGGTGCCTCATGATTTGACGATCTGCAGAAAGAAACGCGTGTTGAAACTTGCGTTGCCTTGTTGAATCGATACAGAAATGAATGAATATTGGATCGAATTGTGCATTGCATTTTCCACTTACGATTATCGTAAAGAAACCATTTTTCATGCGTGGTGTTATTCACTATAGCTTTCTCCGATCTGGTCAAGCAATAACGGCAGATGTCTACTGCGCCGAACTCCGAACAATGATAGCGAAACTAGCAGTGAAACAGCCCCGACTTATGAATCAATCTTCACCATTATTGCTCCATGATAACGCGAGACCTCATACAGCACGAGAAACCGTTTTAACTCTACTGGAACTGCAATTAGAAACCATTCGTCACCCTCCATATTCGCCAGACCTTGTTCCAACGGACCACCATTTTTTTCGTGATTTGGACAATTTTCTACGTGATAAAAAGTTTTCTTCTCAGGAGGCAGTGCAAAATGCTTTCACACAGTTTGTTGAATCTAGATCACCAGAGTTCTATCGCAAAGGCATAAATGAGCTTCCTATTAGATGGCAACAATGTATAGATAATAATGGTAATTATTTTGATTAAATAAATATGTTAAATTTAATAAAATTATTTAAAAAAAAACAAAAAACCCGACTGCTTAGAAGTTATGAACTGAAAAGAGAAAAACAACGATCACTATATCTGTATAAAATTCTAAATACTTTATGGTGCTGCAGGCGGGGACAAAATACTTTAACCTGCGGGGAAAGAAAGATCTACCAAAACTATGTTTGTCCCCGCCTGCAGCACCATAAAGTATTTAGAATTTTATACAGATATAGTGATCCTTGTTTTTCTCTTTTCAGTTCATAACTTCTAAGCAGTCGGGTTTTTTGTTTTTACAATAATAATTTTATTTGAGACTTTTTAATTTTAGTTTATGGCATAGAAATGAGACGGTACACTTAGTACACTAGTATTTTTTGTTAAAAAAGTAATATGAACATGATATGATATCTATATTTTTGAAATGGTCTTTTTACGACCTTTCAATTGGTACCCATATTGCTAAAGATAAGAGAAAAAAAATACACACATCCCCCCTTTTTTCCCCCATTTACAGCCGCCATTTTGAAAATTTATATAACCTATGTCACTACCACAATTTTAACAAATTCAACGACACCTCACATGTCAAATACATACATACATACATACGCTCGAAAAACATAACCCTCCTTCTGAGGCAGTCGGATAAAAAAAACGAATTTTTATTTTTCAGTACAAGTCTGCAATTTTAACCCCAGATATAACAATAAAATTTTGAATCATTTATCATGATACATATTCATACGCATAGCCAGGGTCAAATACTCGTATGTCCTTCTTATTTAGCAGAGGTTTCTCACGTAGTCCCAGTTCCGAATACCTTACCGATCGTTTTATAGAAGTCTCAATATGTTTTTTTTTTATCGTCTACAAGTTGGCCCTTGACTGCTATCACACCTGATGTTAAGTGATGATGCAATCTAAGATGGAAGCGGGCTAACTTGTAAGGAGTGGGACGAAAATCCACACCCCTTTCGGTTTCTACACGACATCGTACCGGAACGCTAAATCGCTTGGCGATACGTCTTTGTCGGTAGGGTTGTAACTAGCCACGGCGAAAGCCTCCAACCAGCCAGACCAAGACAGATTAAGAAAAATCTCAATCAGCCCCGCCGGGAATCGAACCCAGGACCTCCGTCTTATAAATCCACCGCGCATACCACTGCGCCACGGAGGTCGTCATATGGAACTGCATTTTCGTAAACAAAGTAAGTTCGTAAGCTACAATTATCAAAATCGGTCCAGCAGTTTCAAAATTCAAGGGGCGAATAAATAAACATTTGAAGGCTGGCAACGCCTCAGTGGCTTCTCCAAGGTCCCCCCCCCCCGTAAGTTCTAAAATAAGAGAATATTTTTTTAGACACAGCTACTACTTGGTTTTAACAACTTAGCTTTTGTCGCAAGGGACATTTTTTTGTTAAAAACAAAATGAAATATCAATCAAAATAATATAAAGTTTATAACTTATATGGTATAAGCAAAGTCAAGAGCAAAAACTATACTACAGTACTATATAGAACTATTGTGATATAATTTGACAGCACAAAAAGTATCCCAACAGTTCTATAGAACTACGGTATGGGGTACTACTGGGATGCACCCGTCAGTGCGGTACGTTGTTTGTTTGGTTGTTTAATTTGTCTTAAGCTACTGTAACAAAATAGGTAACAATTTTGCACGTTCTTAAGAAGCTTTGCCTTTGTTCCTTTCATGTCATGTGCTATAGATACCTATAGACTACAGTTTACCAAAATAGAGAATGTTTGAAAAGAACAATCAATGTCATTTCTATATAGGGTTGCCATCTCTTAAATTTGGAAAACAGGACAAGACGCGTGAAAACACCGGATTTTAGAGTCCGAAAGCCGGACATGTCAACAAGATCTTTTAAAAAAAAAAGACGTGTGGCACTCGGAGACTGCCGCGGTAAAGCTATTGCATAGCATTTTTTATTAACTTATGTTTACCTACATTCTTTTTTTTTTAAGCCTGATATCGCAAAGTCATTAATTTAAAAAAAAAAATGACTTTTTGAAATATCACGCTTGAAAAAAAAAAATTCGGAACCGACAGGATTTGAACTTGAAGGCACTTAGAGCGCCTTACCGCTAGGCCACGTTCCCCGATGACGTCGTTGCCGAAATTGTGCTTTTGATATTATGTTTTTGATACTCAGGGGTGTTAGATTTTTTCGTTACGGAATTTCTGTATTCGGTCTCCACGCTCAAGACCCGCGATAAAAGCTATACAATAGCTTAATATTCGATGTAATAAAAATACTTAAAAATGTCATAAACCTTTTTTATTTGGAACGGTGAATATACTTGGTTCATCGGTTGATCGTAGTGTGGTGCGAGCATAGTGCGTGCGGGCGGCCTAAATTTTTTTTTATTTATTTTTTAATACCCGGTCTACAAATGAAACCTTCCCCGGATGTTCTCTAAACTAGGACAAATCCGGGGAAACGGATGGTATGACGTAATATCTACAATGTAAATTAATCAATCGTGCAATATATAAATTAATAACTTGTTTTACAATTAACACATGTTCTATAAATAAAAATCGATAATATCGTTACGTAAAAATAGATACCGATCTCAAATTTTATTTATTTTTTTATATTCTTCGCTCTTGTGAATTACGCCTATTAAAAGTTTAATCATTCAAAAGAATGTAGTACAAGAGCCGGCGAACAATTTCTTGAAACAGTTTCACATATTTTTTTATATTCGAACTTACTAATTTTTGTCTGTTTACGACATAAATAGAATATAGCAGTAAAGATCTAATCGGTTACTATTCTTCGTTGATATTAAAATGTCCCTAACTGGAATTATTATTCAATTGCAACAGAGTATGCAACCATAACTTCAATCATACTGCTGTGGTTATAGAGGTGAAAGTTTGTCACTTGTTCAGGGTTCAACGGCTGCAGCGATTTTAATAAAATTTGGCATGGAGTTAGCTGACACCATGGATTAACACATAGGTTATATCTTCAGCTGAATTAACGCATAGGCCACGTATGGCATGGAGATAGCTGGATTAACGCATAGGCCACTTATGGCATGGAGATAGCTGGATTAACGCATAGGCCACGTATGGCATGGAGATAGCAGGATTAACGCATAAGCCACATATGGCATGGACATAGCTGGATTAACGCATAGGCCACATATGGCATGGAGATAGCTGGATTAACGCATAGGCCACATATGGCATGGAGATAGCTGGATTAACGCATAGGCCACATATGGCATGGAGATAGCTGGATTAACGCATAGGCCACATATGGCATGGAGATAGCTGGATTAACGCATAGGCCACATATGGCATGGATAGCTGGATTAACGCTTAGGCCACATTTATCCCGAAATTCCCACAAGAACGTGAACTACGCGGGAAAACCGCGGGGTTCCTCTAGTTCATTTTTAAAATCGGACAAGGTACAATAAATAGTCAATAAATTGTAATACATGTTTATTATTTTAACCAGTATAAACGTTTCAAACAAACCGTTGACCAGCTCTCGACATAACAATACCTTTACAAACATACTACTGACTGACAAAAATTCGTTTTATAATAAAGCATGCTATAAATATCATGTTTAAGACTTTTCCCTCACAATTACGACTATTTATAGCTTTATAAGGCACTTACAGTCCAAGAGATAGTGGAAATGTTTGAAAGGTACTTTATACACAATCAATTTATTGCTATATAAAGTGTAAGATTAACAATAGTGCGTAAATAAAATAGTTTTTATACTTTAAGGACTCGCATATTATCTAGTAGGGATGTTTTTTGTATAAATAAGGTGCTATAATAAAATTTTGATTATACCAACAGTTTCATAGATAAAAGTTAGGAAATATATCAATTAAGTCATTACATTTTACAGAATGGAAAAAAATGATATCAAAGAAGATTATTTGTTAAAGATTATTTATATTTTTTGTAAAGTGTCGTATCAGACCGATAGCGATGACAGCGCGCGGGCCCGATGGCACTGACACTGACAGCAGCTGTCAGTGTCAGTGCAAAGGGGTGCGTACTTATATAAAACCATATTGCTCGTACTAGGCTTAGGCACTTAGAATAAGTACCTCCCAGAATTTGTCCACTATCTCTTAGACTATTACACGAATGATTCAGTTTAATTAACTAATATAAATGATACGTAAAATTGCGTTATCCTATAAAACAGATATTTTTATACAAAATAGTTATTATCGGTACAATTATTGATCTTATCTGAAAATTTAAGGCACGAGTTTATTTTCGACATTTTATTGGCGTATTGTCTTTTTTATTACTATTGCGCCGGTGTGACCGGTCGCAAAAAATATTTTTATTAATTTGTTTTTTCAAAATTAGTTTACACCTGCGACTGCTACGTAATATAAAAACATTTTTTTACAAAAATAATTTCCAATTACATTAAAGATTTTTTGAGTGTAAGGGGGCGATCACCACGTGAGTGAGATATCTCACGTAATGATTTTTTTTTTACCAGAGGGTTTCGAAAAATGGCTAAAATCACCCCAAGTAATTTATGAATGCCCCCAATTTATAATAATATGCCATTTTTTTTATTTTACGTGTCATTTATTGCCATTACACATTTACACGCCCGCATTCATAAAACAAACATACAATTACATTATAATGAATATATTATTGCAATTGTGTTTAAAATATATTGGAACGTCACATTAGCTAGGGTTGCCAGTGATGTTAATAAATGCTAAGAAATATTTTTTTGTAGACAACCCTAGATCTGATATAACCTTAAGTTCTGTGTAAATATTGAAATATTGTGACTAAGGGACGACAAAAATATTATTTTAAAATATTTATCAGTGATAGATCGAATATTGTCATATATGTGTACTGAATTCGAAAACTCCGAACAAAAACAATTTGAGTATCCAAAATTAGTTTCATTTATTCAAAGGAAATGAATACTATCTCCATCGAATATTAATTGAATCAATATTTGCTCCATGGTTTTCTAAACTGAGTATTCGTTCCATCAATAAATGAAATCAAGTTTCGCTTCATGGAATCTCAATGTAACAAATATACGCTTCATGGCTTCTAAAGAGGTAAAACTTTTCGTTCCATCGAATATAAATGAAATCAAGTTTCGTTTCATGGAATCTCAATGTAACAAATATTCGCTTCATGGCTTCTAGAGGTAAAACTTTTCGTTCCATCGAATATAAATGAAAGCAAGTTTCGTTTCATGGAATCTCAATGTAACAAATATTCGCTTCATGGCTTCTATAGAGGTAAACCTTTTCGTTCCATCGAATATAAATGAAACCAAGTTTCACTTCATGGAATCTCAATGTAACCAATATTCGCTCCATGGTCTCTAAAAAGGTAAAACTTTTCGTTCCATTGAATATAAATGAAATCAAGTTTCGTTTCATAGAATCTCAATGTAACAAATATTCGCTTCATGGCTTCCAAAGAGGTAAATCTTTTCGTTCCATCGAATATTAATAAAATCAATATTCATTTATCACTAAGATGTAAATATCAATGACGTTTGTTTAAATACACATTAATATTGTTGGAACAGATTAAAATCGGTACATAATAGAATTTATTCTAGATACTATTAGGAATTAATAACAATTTGCTACGCCCTGCTTTAATTTGGACATGTACCAAGTGTAAGAGCCATGTCATCTAAAAATTCATGAAGAGGCTACAATTAGTGATTACAAGGGTATAATAAATATCACTAATGTCGCAAATAATGGATCCAATTCAAAAAATTTTGAGCCCGCAATGCGATAACAACGCTCCGCAATCTATACCTAACTATCGAGGACGACGTTGTCGCGTTTCGGCAACATGTATGTTCCTTACACCCGGTGTGTATATGCATATATCAATTTTGTGAAATATTATACATATAAGGAATTATATACATATATAAATAAGAAATTGTCTACAAATACTATTATTACGTTACAGTTAAATCTGGTTTAGTGTAAATTTAGTAAAATTCCACCGAATAAATTGGTTCCCTTCAATGTTTCTTACTCACGACAACAGACATAAGTTTAAGTTTTACTCAGTACTTGTTAGAGATTTTGTAAATAAAAAATTGCTAACTAATTACTCGCTTGATGACGTCAGTGTCACCTACTGGGGGGTCGACCGACGTGTTCTCCGGTGCGAAGTCGCCATTCCAGCACCAATTGCGAAATGTGTCCGACTGTCCATATGTTCGAAACGTCGCAGACTGTGTTTGACAGTGCTCCGAATCTCAGTTTTGTATAATGTCTAATTTATTTACAACTAAAGAGAAGCGGAGATTTAATGCATTAATTTAACTCGCTGAACGCTTTGCTATCTTGTTTACTCTAGTGGACAGGCAGCTTCATGGAGCGGATTTTGATTTGCTTTTGGCTTTGGCACTCTTATGGAGCGGCCATTGATTTTTCCACAATTTTTAATTTACAATATCTCTGTATTGGCATTATCTGGCGGTTGGCGGCCGTGTGTGTATGTGTGTGTGTGCCGGGGGTTTAGTAATCATCAATGTCGTATAGATTGTCGATCTCTTCGTCGTCCAGCTGCATTGATTGGAAGTCCACCTTGTAACGGAGAAGACCTGGAATTAACAATAACAATTGATTTATGTATACACAATAATTGAAACTAAAAATACGTGTATAAATTGTACACACGTTTTTTTTCTGAAACTTATATTTGTGCTCAAATAAATATAAATATGAAATACATAATTTTTTTTTAATACAAAAATATATTATTAAAGTCTAATAATAAAAAAAAAACAAATATGTAACCCATGTTGAACTCTCACACAGTTATATAACATAATAACATTAGGAATGTTACATTGTTATATAAATTGTGACAGAACAATAATTGAGTGTTTTTATTCAGATACGAAATTTTATTCGAAATTTAAATGTATGGAACAAAAATATATAAATAATTTAATAAAATAAAAACTACGTATAAACCACAAGATAAAATACAACAGATCAATAAGTGGTGCAAGTAATTTTTGGTAACTTTTTGAAGTGGTTTTAACGTTTTTAGTATTATTGTCTAAAAATTGACGATTCAAAATAATCATAAAGATTTCATTGAATAAAGATATTTTGAGTTTGCATTTGAGTTTGGTTTAAAGTTTCAAACAATAATTTGAAAACTATTTCAATTTAAAAAAAAAAAGCTGTCTAATCTACTAGTCACATAAGAAAAACAAACAATCAAACAATAAAAACAACATCAGAAATTAAACCAGTCATCAATACAATGAATTTCGAACAAACCCAAAATATTGCAAATAATGGCATCCTTATGAAATGGACAAATTGATTACAAAAATAACCATAAAACCAAAAATGTAAGCATAACCTCGTGTATTGTAAAAACTAAAAAAAAAATCACAAAACTTAAAAACTCTTAACATTTATCTGTGAATATTAAAAAAAATATCAAAATATCAAATCATGAAATAAAACTATACACGTGTAAGCATAACCTTATGTAGATGAATTTTAAAATAATGTCAAGACTTCAAAACTATTACAGTTTTTGTCTATGAATAATATAAAAAAAACACAACATTGCATCAAAGCACAAGAAAACAATTAACCTTAAGAGAAATCACGAATAAAAAGAAACACAAAGGACCATGCAAAGCAGAAAGACAATATTATTACCTCATATCCATGTTAAGCTTGAGAGAAAATGTAAGAACCATACCTATATATAGGACGAACACAATATTTTACATTCGGTAGGAACAGATTATTTCACAATCTATTTCATGCAAGTCTGATTTTTAAACGCTTTATGAAAACTTCGTGTTATTATTCAAGAGAAGCAGGTTTTAGTTTTCGTACTATTACTAAAAATGAATATTAAGCCTAAGGTCGGGCGTCCATTGTGATTTTTTGTCACGGTAACATTTTGTTGCCGTCACCCTCTGTCACCATCAAGGCGCCCACTGTAGGTAACTGTCACCGGGTCACAAAGTGAGCTTATTTGAGTTCTAGATCGATTTCAATTAGGTTGCTGTAATATGTTCTCTGAACTAATCTTTTAAAATTAAACTGAACATTTTAAATTTATGCATACATTTTTTTAATTATATATTGTTTATTTTAGGCAAGGGATTACATAAAAAGCGAAAAAAAAATTTAACTAATTAATGGGGCACCCAAAAAAACTGAAAATTATAAATTTCCATACAATAATTTGTTTCCTTTATCTATACAAATTACCTTTAGTCTGTTTTAAAATATGAATAATTTTATAACATTTTGAGGCATCTCCTTTCAAACAAAAAGTGATTAATTTTTATGTGTAGCATACGTCTAATCGGAACTTTCAACAGCCCAATGGCGAAAAGTCGCCCAGTGAGCGCACTCGCTAAGGTGACGTGACAATACAGTAACAAATAGTTTCGTCTGCTGGCGACGTGACTGTCACTCGACTTATGCATCGCTATGCGAGTGCGCTCACTGGGCGACTATTCGCCATTGGGCTGCTGAAAGTTCCGATTAGACGTATGCTACACATAAAAATTAATCACTTTTTGTTTGCCTCAAAATGTTATAAAATTATTCATATTTTTAAGCAGACTAAAAGTAATTTGTATAGATAAAGGAAACATATTATTGTATGGAAATTTATAATTTTCAGTTTTTTGGGTGCCCTATTAATTAGTTAAATATTTTTTTTTGCTTCTTATGTAATCCCTTGCCTACAATAAACCATATATAATTAAAAAAATGTATGCATAAATTTAAAATGTTCAGTTTAATTCAGAATAAAAAAATATATTTTAGTAATCTTTCAGTGTACATATAGGATGCACCCTTTAGCGTCTTTTTCGTTTAATTTATTTTCGTGTATTCTGAGAGAACATATTACAGCAACCTAATTGAAATCGATCTAGAACTCAAATAAACTTTGTCACCCGGTGACAGTTACCTACAGTGGGCGCCTTGATGGTGACAGAGGGTGACGGCAACAAAATGTTACCGTGACAAAAAATCACAATGGACGCTCGGCCTTAATATCAACCCTGTAACAACTCTGTTGCCTTACGGCACATTAGAAGTAGGTAACAGTTTAGCTAGCTCGGTTTCAACACAATAATGTGGAACCCTGAAGCTTGTCTGATGATCTCTTGGGACAAGCTTCAGGGGTCTGATGATCTCTATCATCAAAAAAAAAAGCTTTTAGAGGTCTGATGTTGTCTATCACCAGACAAGCTTCTCAGTTCCGTATTATTGCATTGAAACCGGAGGTAAGTCTATCTGAGGACAATCTACCAAAAGGTAGATTTGATCTAAAATTCTTAACAGATCAACTTTCATATATAAATATAAGTTTATTTAAAGGTGAAATAATATAACCAACAGATTTAATTGCAAACGTTTTTTTATATATATATATCAGAAAAGCATACATTTTCAATCCATTATTTATTTACTTACATTCCAAAAAATCCCTTAAAATTATTGTTTTTCATCTTCTAGTTCGTTTCAAACTTATACGACTAATTCTCGAAAGAAATTTTAAAAATATCATCTAAGTTTTTGTTTGCTTTAAAAATTCATTAATAATTATAATTGCACCCAAAAGACAGACGAGATTCCTAATAACTATAATAATTAAGTAATTAATATTATTGTGCAGAATCTGAAAATTATCAAGACAAATATAGATACAGACACTCAAATAATGTAGAACAATCATAATAATTTAGTCAGTTAACATAATTATTCAACAAGAAGAGTGTAAAGTTGTTAATTAATTTTATCTTGATAATTCAAAGTACTGAACTACGGGTTATCACTAAGGAACGTTATATTTAAAGTATAATTAAAATACATAATCATAATAATTGTATAATTAATTTAATATTTTATTTCCTGGTAACACTTCACACTGAGATGTATGCTTCTCTTTTTTTTCTATGTGGTTAATAGACCCGTTTCATTTTATAACTTACGCCTGGAAATATTGACAGTGCCACAAACTTAAGTGACATTGTTACAATAGTTTATATTGTAACATGCAATATAACATGTCAACATGGAGTTAACATGGGGTTCTAACATCAAAGAAACAAACAGTCTTTTAAATATTTCTCTGAATAAAAATAGCAGAAAGCAATTTTTTCGGTAAACTATATTTGATTTTGATAGCACTGAGTATTCTTTTAAATATAATGTATTTCATAATCAATAATATATAACTTTCAATATTTATGAGTGTATATTTGACCTAGTGATGATATGTAAATGGTAGTACCCATAAATTTTCCATTTTTATTTCTATTATGACATGAACTTTAAGTAATTGCAACAAAGCCTAACTGTTTTTACTGAATCTAAAGGCAGACACTGTTTTACAACGACAGAACCTAAAGGGAGAAACTGTTAAGAGTTACTGTTAGTACGTTTTTCGTAAGAATTTGATGCAGTCAAGATAATAATAGACATATTCCTATAAAATTCAGAAACATTGTTAAGATAGTTTTAACAATTATCAATCTTTTAATTTACCAAAAACACTGCAATGAGAAATGGTTTATAGATTCATTTAATAACTTTTCAAATAAAGTGACTTTTCGTTTTAGTTGTAGTTAGCCGCTAGCCATTATTGGAATATCAAATTTTTGGTATTCCAATAATGGCTAGCGGTATTCCAATACTATACTACTTTTGGTATTCCAATAATAAAAAAAAAAAAATCAAATATATAATACCTACAACAGTTGGTAATGCGAAATGTTACTTAAGTTTGTGGTTAACTTTAAAATTACATATTAATATTACGATTACGCTACTATATTTAGTGTTACCACATAACATTTATATAACACTATAACATGTTTGACTTTGAATCGTTCAAATGTACTCATCCTGAACAAGTAGGTTCATAATTGTCATGTTATATAACATTGTAACATGCTAGTATAATTGTTATGCAGTAGCACTGGTAGATCTCCGATACACATTTAGAACCTTTACTATTCATTATTATAGATATATTGTTCTCTAAGGCATATGAGTTATTGCTTTTTAAATAATGTCTAACACTCTGAGGCCCCAACAATGATATGAATTAATGTTATTCATTAGACTATTTGCTAAATCACGGCTTTGTACCTACTTAGTATTTATGATTATGTGACGAAAGCTTATAAACTTACACAAATATAGTACAATCATTTAACAGGCAGGGCAAATTACTGATTGCTTTTATGATATTTTTAGGAAGTAAAATAAATAACCCTATATATTTGAAATGTAATCATCGTAGACTAGCTGCAAATCTAACTATACTAAAGCCAAACTCGACAAAGAATGCTTGTCAACAAACTAATTAAAAATGAAGGTAGAAATTACTAGTCATTTTGCACCTAATTTTTTTAATTAATTTGTTAATGACGAATTCATGACAATAAATTAGATAAGTAAGCTTAAAACTTATTAATATATTCAATATCTTTTAAATAAGATTTTATAAAAAAACAAACAATTTTAAATTTATTAGGCATAAAATGTGTTGCATTTTCTACCGTCATTTTAAATTTGTTTGTTGACAAGCATTCTCAATTGAGTTTGGCTTCAGTATAGTAAAAACGTGGTTTAAAATAAAATCTTGTTTGACTAAATTTTGGCAATTTAAAGAACTCGTTCCTTAATTTAATTTAAAAACATGTAAAGTTAAACTCTGGGCCTCAGAATGGTATGTTTCCTACAACTTTAATGTAATCACTAGCATCGTGGTACTTAACTCAGACTCTAAGACACTGATTCATGAATTTAAACTATCCGATTATTTTGGTCGATTCAATATTAATTCATTACCTAGGAACATGACTGAACAATAACTATAAAATGAAATTGAAATTATATAAAATGAATTTGAACTATAAATTGAAAAAAATCTTAACATTGAAAAACAATTACGAAGAAATCAATTTAAGTACTATTACACTGAATTTCTATATAAATAACAAAAAAAATTATAGACCAATTTATTAGCTACAATTAGACGACTTGTTCTAAAGCAACATGTTCTAAATGTTTCATTATATAACAAATCGACATTATTTAACATGTTAATATAACAATGTTAAATTGTAACATAATGTTTGTAAAATCTAGCGCATCTGGACTAATTTAAATTAATTTGAAATTTTTCATCTGCACCTATGTATGTATGTCTATACTATATATTTGACTTTAATCAGCTTTTTTTAATGCGACTTGTTCCTTAACCTATATAAAGCGTTACGGCGTACATTCGGTCCTTAAGCATCTAAAACTATAAAATAACAATACACTAATCTATATTCTATACCGAGCATTTAGATCGTAGATAATCACTTTGAATCAGGCACAATGACTTTATCGCGATATGGCACATTTTAGTGTAGAGATATTACAGATTTCGGGGTTACGGAGTCAATGTGACATAAAATATGATCTTTCATTATCAACCAATAGTACAGGGACAAGGCTATTTGGCTGACGCTGAGCCTCATTCGATCCGCTGCAGGAGAGTCGGACGCAGACGGTTCGCACACGACCGCCACTTGCCTCCCTGACGAGGACCTCTGGGCGATGGTTATTATGGGGAATCCGTCGCCCACTTCAGATCAATCCTCGTGTTATACATTCACGCCTTTAATTAGTTCATTATATATAAATCGTAGAGGAGAGCCTGCTATTGCGAGCGTTGCTGTCTGGGTTGCGGTTGTGTACGAGGCTGTTCCCATGGCCCAGTGTAAAGGCTACGGGGTTTTAGTCTGTAGGAGTCCGACATAACCTGTTCCTGTTTGCCTCAAAAAAAAGGACAAAGCTATATTCAGCATAGTTGACAAATAACGCTTACTACACGTATAAATAATACTGGAGTTGTACTTGTAGTCCAGACGAATTGGCTAAAATCACAATTTTGGATACAACTTTGTGAGCGTAAGACAAAAAATATACAAATAAAAGATATGGAGCCTATAATTTTACAAAATTCAAAATCATTTATTTCAAGTAGGCCAATTATAAGCACTTTCGAAACGTCAAATTAGACTATTTGTAGTGACTCTAACACCGGCTCAGAAGGCAGGTCCTGTTGAGAAGAGCCGGCAAGTAAATCAACAGTTGCTCTTTCAAAATCATTGATTTTTACATTATTAACTGTATTGTTACATAAAATTATTTATTGATCCAATTACCTCTCAACCTCTTTGTCATTTAAAAATTCATCTATAGTATAATAACCAAGTGAGTTTTAATACATTGCTTGAACTTATGCAATGGCAGATCCAAAACTGAATTGGGCATCTTGTTGTAAAAGAGTACACCCAGTCCAACGAATGTCTTTTGAACTTTTCGGGAGGCGATACGCTGATAAAACTAATTTATGTCGATTCCTAAGAAGACGATCGTTTAAGTCCTTTTTCTGTTTATACATATTTATATTTTGTTTGACAAAGACTAGGTTATTGTATATATATTGAAAGGCTACATATTGAAAGTCCATAATTACAGGATTACATAATTATTGTTATATATATTATATTGTTTCCGCCCTTCAAAGTTATGACGAATCGGAATTACAATCGAAGATCCGTAACATCTCTACTCAAATATCAGTAAAGATTAATGACAAATATACTTTGACATTTGTTTAAACCATGACTATTTAAATCATTATCACGACAAGTTTGGAAGTCATATCTACGATAAAAACCTATATTATATACTAATATGGTCATATTTTCGCCTATGTATAGAGTATTTAAATGTTTTTAAGTCGTTCTTTAGCCTTCCTACGCTATCTCCCGTTGTGTCACATTACCGTAGGACAAGTCACCAGGGTGATTATTTTTATTATCGACTACACAGAGTATTTCCTGTAAGTATATTTTTATTTGATAATTTGATACTATAGTTCCTTTATTTGTGTGTACGTACACCCAAACCTTCTCTAATGGATGCACTTTTCCTCTCCAATATTGGTTGACTGGAAGAGATCGCTCATTAGCGATAAGTCCGCTGTACATTGTTTTTATTTCGAATGTATTTTGTAAATTCTTTTTTTTTTTTTGGTGTACAATAAAGAATATTTCATTAATTCACTGATTTACAGTTCCTTGACTGCTGCTGAGAAACATTGTCAACATCAGCAAAATCAAAAATACAACATGTTGATTCTTAAACATACGACGTATTCTGCTTCTATTTAATAATCTGTCCATCTCACTCTTTGCTTAACTCATCATTATCATTGTCAGCGTTTATTATGACTGTCCAGAGCCAGGCATACTTACATAAAGAGAACCACACGCTTTACTGCGGCTTGACGTGATTTCAATCGAAAAAATCGCATTTTTTGGAAATTTAGTATTAAGTACCTCTTTGCTCACTATTTTTTTTGAAAATTGCTAACAATAAAAGTATAACTATAACGTATTAGATTACGCAAATCCATGGCAACCCCACTAAGGCCAAAGCTCGTTGATTTATTGTATGCTATGTAACTATCTATAATATTGATGTTATTTTCAGTTTGTCTGAAAACGTCTGGAAAATCTACGCATGTAAATCGCCTAGATTTTCCGGTATATATTTCTCTCGTGTTTTTCATATATATTTTTCTGTATTTCTGTTTTATTGTTCATAAATTCATTTATACACAAGCTACGGCAATGTGAACACATCGGGCACAATACTACGCTAACCATACAAATCTATAATATTTCATACATATTACAATAGTTAAACAAGTATCAATATTTCCAGGCGCACTATGCTATCATTATATAAGGTATATTGGAACTATCACCATTTCACACGTATAAGCTAGCTGACGTATATTGGAAAGAGACAGGTAGTCTTCTATGAGGTCTGTATCGTAATACACTATCAAACAAGTTTGGAGAAGATCATTGCTATAACATTGTATTTTAATTAAACCTCGGGCCTATTAGCAATTGAGGCTTCCATTAAACTAAATGAATTATTCATTACAAGAATAGTACAAGAACAAAAATAACATTTAACGAAAACCATTATAATACGCTAGTTGGCTTTTTGAAGAATTTTACGTCACTTATAATTTTTACGCAAACATTTTCATCTTTACTATTATTATATAATTACACAGACCTCACAGAAAGACAGCACCCTGTATCTCTTTGTATGTTCAAGTGCTTGAGAGGTTACAATCTTAGCTAAAGGCAATATCGGTATAAATGGTGTTCTCGGAGTTGAAATGGGGATAAAATAGGGGTTTTGAAGTGGGGGTTATAAGGGTCGAATCGGATCAGTTGCGGGTTAGAAGGGCACTACATTCTTGCTATTTCTTGAACATTCCTATATTCGATTGCAATTTATCTATATCTACCCTCAAATTACGTTTTTGGTGTCAAAAAACACTGTTAAACTATCATTCCTATTTCTTGCAGCTATTTTTTAATCTAGTGTAACTACTTCATACTAAATAGATTATGTCTATTTCATAATGTTCCATATATAACATGGAAAATCCCCTTCTAACCCTGTAGGAACTCAAGGCGTTCACAGACAGGCTCATTTATCGGCAATTTGTAGACAACAGTATAGCAGACATTTTAATATACTATTACAACGAAGAATATTTTCAAAAATTATTACAAAGAAACAGGATGAAAATAATTTGGGACTGAATAACTTTAATTTTTTGTAATTGTTGAAAATCTATTTAAATATCAAGCTCATTGAATTTCATTTTATAACTTATAATAGTATTTATTGTTTGTTTAAATTAAATTAGAACGTTCAAAACATTAATGTTGAGAACGAAGAAAATAATATATTTTCTGTTATATTTTGTTATTAAGTATTGAAATTATGCTTACGTGGTAGAGAAGTGTATACCTTGCTACAGTTGTTGTTTATTTTCAGCTACATTTAAAGCAAGTATGATTTATATAGCCCGTTTGTGAACGCCTTGAATTAAGGTCTAAGTGGAAGGTGCTAGGTGTTAAAATGATGTTAGATTCAATGGAAAAGAGAAGCAGAAATTGATCAGATAAATAAAGAAGGGAGAAAGTAGAGGGGTTTGTAAGATCGAAAAAGATGTTTTCTTGAGAAGTCACTGATATACGGACGGGTCGAAATACTACTTTCTGATAATAAAAGAGAAAAATATTCAGGCTGTGGTACTCAAAATTGAGTACAGATTGTTACAAGTCAACATTATTGAAATGTCAGACCATGTCACCATGTTATACAACATTATAACAACATGACATGGTATAACATGTTGGTCTAAATTTTAAAAAAAATATTTGTGTTTCATATTTATATAACATGGCATATATCACAGATTAAAATTATCATGAAAATATTAAATAATATATAAAAAAAAAAATTAAAATATACAATTTTTTGTTAATTTTTTTTTTTAATTTTCAAGGTAAAAATCGTATTGAAAGAGCTACTTTAATAGCTTTATTAGTAATTTTCAGATGTTTCATTTACTTCTATAATCTAATATGCGTAAAAATTTATTGTAGAATAGAATCCAACCCGTCCGTAGTCAGTGTAAAAGATAAAACCATGCAAGCAATATCTTAAATCTATCATTATTCGTTAGTTTTGCTATGTCCTACATAGGTGGTCGACAACCTTTTACATTTTAAATTTATGCATCCTTCGCTGTTAAAAAAAAAAGCGTAAATATATGATCCGTTGTGCTATATTTTGGTCTGAATCCAGCCTGTTCTCTTGGCTGGTAGAAGCCTAAAGTTGGTTTTAATCGTCGTAAGATAACATTCGTAAACAATTTGTAAATACTTTGCAGAAGGCTTATTGGTCTGTAATTTTCGATCTCTGTGGGATCGCCTTTTTTATATAACAGAGTTATAATAGCTTCTTCCCAGTCTTCCGGTATGCAACACGAGCTTAATATTTCGTTTAAAAAAAAAAGATATGTATAAAATAAAAATTATTTTCTTCGGATTTTATCTATATTACTGTTTACATTGTTAACAATTATGCTCTTATTTGTTTATATTTAGTATTGTATTGTATTTTGGTTTTGGGATTAAATGGCTTATTATTATTATCCTTCGCTGTGCTGCAATGTGAGGGGTTTTATCAAATGGGACGGAAGTATGTAACAGAGTCAAGGAAGCGCCCTCTTTGATTAATTCATGGGTACTGTTAGCTATAATTCAGATAAAGATCGAGGAAGCACCCACTTTGATTTATTAATTGCTATGATTGATTGGACAATTGAATGACAGGGACAAAAATATTTGAAAAACAAAAAACAAACGCAACGTAACAAATTAGCGTAAGCGTATATTTTGATTTTTTAAACATTAAAATAATTTGTTGTCAGTAAACGAAATCATTGCACATTGATTTATTTGGGACTTCGAAGAAAATTACTTTCCAAAAAATAAATTTAATGACATTAGTAAAGAAATTGTTCACAAAAATTACAGAAATCTAAATGTTAAAGGCGCCCAATAATTTAGTTTCGCAAATAGATTAAGGTTTATTTCAATGTTCATTCAAATTTCACAATTAATTTAGGTTTATTTCAATTTTCATTCAAATTTCACAATTAATTTAGGTTTATTTCAATTTTCATTCAAATTTTACAATTAATTTAGGTTTATTTCAATTTTCATTCAAATTTCACAATTAATTTAGGTTTATTTCAATTTTCATTCAAATTTCAAAATTAATTTAGGTTTATTTCAATTTTCATTCAAATTTCAAAATTAATTTAGGTTTATTTCAATTTTCATTCAAATTTCAAAATTAATTTAGGTTTATTTCAATTTTCATTCAAATTTCAAAATTAATTTAGGTTTATTTCAATTTTCATTCAAATTTCAAAATTAATTTAGGTTTATTTCAATTTTTATTTTGACATATTAAATTTCCAGATTGGTTTTTGATTCAGCTAAATGTGCAAATACTTTGAAACTAATTTGAAAAATTGGTTTAACATTGTGGTTTTGTTTCGCCAATTGGTTTATTGCGTCCATAGTGTTTAAATATAAGAATTAATTTATGTTAGATCACTTTATAGTATTTCGCTATAATTAAAATTGGTTTCTGTCTTTTGTTTGTCTTTCGACAGTAGTATTTCTAAGTTAGCATGTTGTGTTTACCAAAAAGTAGGTTTATAAGATCTTACTATTGTAATATTTATGCCAATTGTAACCTGTTGGTAACCTTTATTAATAATTTTAGAAAAAATAAAAAAAGTCACGGTCACAAGTGTGCCGAAGGTTGCCAATCGGTTTATTGCGTCACGGTCACAAGCGTGCCGAAGGTTGCCAATCGGTTTATTGCGTCACGGTCACAAGTGTGCCGAAGGTTGCCAATTGGTTTATTGCGTCTATAGTGTTTAAGTCACGGTCACAAGTGTGCCGAAGGTTGCCAATCGGTTTATTGCGTCACGGTCACAAGTGTGCCGAAGGTTGCCAATTGGTTTATTGCGTCCATAGTGTTTAAGTCACGGTCACAAGCGTGTCGAAGGTTGCCAATCGGTTTATTGCGTCACGGTCACAAGTGTGCCGAAGGTTGCCAATCGGTTTATTGCGTCACGGTCACAAGTGTGCCGAAGGTTGCCAATCGGTTTATTGCGTCACGGTCACAAGTGTGCCGAAGGTTGCCAATTGGTTTATTGCGTCCATAGTGTTTAAGTCACGGTCACAAGCGTGTCGAAGGTTGCCAATCGGTTTATTGCGTCACGGTCACAAGTGTGCCGAAGGTTGCCAATCGGTTTATTGCGTCACGGTCACAAGTGTGCCGAAGGTTGCCGACCACCGCTCCGCGCGATTCGTTCAATAGTCGTCGAGGTCTACGTCGTCCAGCGGCTCGTCCAGCTGGAGCGACTGGAAGTCCACCTTGTAACGCAATATACCTATACACGTCCGTCAGAGTGTCCAACGGTGTCCGAAGCAGCGGGGAACAAAAGGAAAACATTACAAATTAGTAACAGATATTGGTTTTTCATTTTGGTATGCTGGGAATAATTTTGAAAAATAGGGTGAGGGTAGTTTGTACAAATTTTGTCTATACAGTGGTTGTAAACCTTTTAATGGTTTAACAACAACAAAATATTTGTCTTGTCTTGGACTACCAACTGCTTGGGAGTTATTAATTATATTAGAATTTGAACTATCGCGACTATTTTCCGTATTATTGAAATATAAACGGCTGAAACTTACGTCACTGATGTCGGGGTATGCCCGACTATACTAAAGCCAAAATCAATGCGGAAAGCATATCAACAAACAAATTCAAAATGAAGGTATAAAATGCAACTGTTATGCCTAATAAATTTAAAATTGTTTTGTTTTTTTTATAAAATCTTATTTGAAATGTATTGAATATATTAATTAGTTTTAAGCTTACTAATCTAATTTATTGTCATGAATTGCTGATTTTTACCTTCATTTTTAATTTGTTTGTTGATAAATATTCTCCATCGAGTTTGGCTTTAGTATAGTTTGCTTTACGCCGCGTTGCATGAACAAGCGAGGTCATGATTAAAAACCCCGTATGTTTTCGAAACTAATCGGGCATACTCTCAATGGTCATTAATATAAAGTGTATTTACAAATTTTCTTACATTAAATGTTATAATGGTAATACTTGATCCTAAATTAAAATCAATAATCTAGTGATCACTGAGTCCACATGTAGGTGGTTATTACACTGAAATAAAGTGTAGGCTAAGGGTTAAATTGCGCATTAAGTTGAAGAGATCTTTCGACAGACTATACATATAGGCGGTATAATAATGCTCTACCACTTAAGTCAGCAGTATTTAAATAAATGATAATTCTGTACTTTAATCTAACTGGCTCTTAGAGTATATTGTTAATGATCGTAATTTTTAACTAATCGACGATCGTATATTATAAAAGGGCTGCTCCTATTCGGCGAAGATATAACTCGAGGGGTGCATCCCAGTAGTACCCCATACCGTAGTTCTATAGAACTGTTGGGATATTTTCCGTGCTGTCAAATTATATCCCAATAGTTCTATATAGTACTGTAGTATAGTTTTTATTCTTGACTTTACTTATACCATATAAGTTATAAACTTTATATTATTTTGATTGATATTTCATTTTGTTTTTAACAAAAAAAATGTCCCTTGCGACAAAAGCTAAGTTGTTAAAACCAAGTAGTAGTTGTGTTTAAAAAAACATTCTCTTATTTTAGAAGTTACAGGGGGACACACATTTTACCACTTTGGAAGTATCTTACGGGCAAATTATTCAGTTTAGAAAAAAATTATATTAAAAACCTCAAACCCATTTTAAAGACGATTTGTGCAATTTAAGCAAAGCTGTATTCGATATAGTATGTTTATAGATACTCTCAAATTTAAGTGGACATTTATTATTGCAGTCAAAAGAGATTCCATATTATACTCATAAAAACTATAGATATTTTATATGTAACGTACAAACAAGATATTGATATCGACATTTATTTAATTTAGTCCCATTAGTTCTATATAGAACTAATGGGACACTAAGCACTAATATGGTGTATCAACAGTTCTATACAACTAAAATTAGGGGGTACTACTGGGATGCACCCGACTCGGGCTCCTATTCGTTGAAGATGATGTTAAGCATGTTCGTCTGCTACACTCAAGTACATAACAACCTTTCCTAGTCTCGTATCATAGTAATTGATGTAGTCAATGACACCGCCACGTATATTTGACTCTCTTAAATCTTAATTGATGTAGAAAAATGTCAAGAAAAGAGTCAAATTAATAAGGTTTTTTATAACCAATCAGGTTTTGAATAAACGCATGCATGATTTTTCCTTTACTGCAATGAAACTGAATCCGCAAAATTGAACTAATAAAGTTTTTACCTCGCAGATATACTTTTTTTTATCGACTACAAGCCCTTGACTGCTATCACACCTAATGTTAAGTGATGATGCAATCTAGGATGGAAGCGGACTAACTTGTTAGGAGTAGGATGAAATCCACACTCCTATCTGTTTTACTCGACCACGTACCGGAACGCTAAATCGCTTGGCGGTACGTCTTTGTCGGTAGGGTGGTAACCCAGCCAGACCAAGACAAATTAAGAAAAATCTCAATCTGCCCCGCCGGGAATCGAACCCAGGACCTCCGTCATACATAATTATTTCACCATTTAGCGCATCTAATGACTTTCTATGATGGCACATGCCAAATGTGACAGACAGTCTAAAGTATGTCAGTTCCACAGATAATTGTATTTATAAAAATGTTTGTTTTCCTTACACTTTGACGACCTCCTTGGCGCAGTGGTATGCGCGGTGGATTTATAAGACGGAAGTCCTGGGTTCGATTCCCGGCGGGGCAGATTGAGATTTTTCTAAATTTGTCTTGGTCTAGCTGGTGGGAGGCTTTCGCCGTGGCTAGTTACCAACAAAGACGTACCGCCAAGCGATTCTGCGTTCCGGTACGATGTCGTGTAGAAACCGAAAGGGGTGTGGATTTTCGTCCCACTCCTAACAAGTTAGCCTGCTCCCATCTTAGACTGCATCATCACTTAACATCAGGTGTGATAGCAGCCAAGCGCCAACTTGTAGTCGATAAAAAAAATCTTCAAAAAAAGACTTCCCCTGCGTAATATTCCTTAAATATACGATAGTGGTCTTTATATATCGAAATCAGTTATTTTACTATAAAATCCTTCTTTTTAACGAGTTCATAAAATCTAATGTACAAACATTTAATTAGTATGACACCTTAAAACCATTGTGTTCCGTTTTTTTATTTATTTTTCAAAAAATTGCATGATCCTTCTCTTAAACTACGTGAGCCTAGTTAGGGGTCAAATTAGCAAGTTTAGGGGTTCACTAAGACAAAAATAGGGGTTGGATTAACTTAGGAGTTAAATTAGCGAGTTTAAAAGTACCTTAGGGGTACTGTAGGGGTCAATGTTATTCCCAGCACACCTCTAGCATAAATAACAAAGGCTAGCGTACATTTAAGAAATTTACGCGTACGTTTGTTAATTAAATACAAAAAAAAGTTGAGAGGTGTCAAGGGACACCCGGATGGAACGAAGTTCCTTTCGATTGATTAGTGAAGGAATTGTAATAAAATTTTATTTTTTTTAAGTAATAATAATATTTGTTGTTGTACACCGAAACACCAGAGGGCGCCACGAGAGCGCGAGACAGCATACAGCGCGGGCGCCCCCCGCCGCTCACGCGCACACACATCAAAGGCGGCGGCAAGATCCTTTGATCAAAAAGTGTCGTGACAACTTTTCGTACGAATTTTTTCCGTATAGCCCCCTTTCACAACGCGCGATAAGGAACTTCGTTCCAATTTATAATAATTAAATAGACACTTTCTATTCAAAATAAAAGTCAAAATATCCTTTAAATGAACAAAATGTTCATTTTGGATCATCTATTCATATATTTGTGACGATTTTAAAAAAATAATATAAAATCATGGTGATAAATTATCGGCTCAAATTATTTTTTATTTAATTGAGGTATAAAAAGTGGCATAGTTTACCCTCATCATAAAAAGCCAATTTTACATTATTCTCGACACACGAAATCGAGAATCGAATCAAAATCGATTCCCCTTTTGACATTCAAATCAATTTAATTCCAATAAACATAAAATATTACAAAAGTAATAAAAAGTGTCCAACTTAAATGTACGCCAACTCAAAAGCTTTATAATATAAAATTAAGCACACAAACTTAGGCCTTTTATAGAGATTTTTTATACATATAAAATACTGTATCGAAAAGTATAAAACACTTAAAAATAAACAACACATTTGTATAGGACATTTTTACAATGCAAATAGGTTGATCACGAGAAGAAAAACGCGGGTAAAGCTACAAGTAAAAGCTAGTATGTGACATATTTGATCCAAAACTGTTTATAGTTCATTAAGAATGCAGTGAGCGCCAGCCTATCCCGCCCCCTAACTAATCAAATCTATTCAAATTACAATGTCAAGTTCACAGTGATCAGTCTGTCTACAAGTCGGCCCTTGACTGCTATCACACCTGATGTTAAGTGATGATGCAGTCTAAGATGGAAGCGGGCTAACTTGTTAGGAGTAAGATGAAAATCCACACCCCTATCGGTTTCTACACGACATCGTACCGGAACGCTAAATCGCTTGGCGGTACGTCTTTGTCGGTAGGGTGGTAACTAGCCACGGCGGAAGCCTCTCACCAGCCAGACCAAGACAAATTAAGAAAAATCTCAATCTGCCCCGCCAGGAATCGAACCCAGGACCTCCGTCTTATAAATCCACCGCGCATACCACTGCGCCACGGAGGTCGTCAAAGGTTAGGCCGACGAACAAGACAACTCACTGCATTCTTATCGCTGACGAATTACACAGCAGTTTTCGCTGTAGTTTGACGGTAAGGTTGCCAGTTGGTAGCCGACTGCTGGCGAGTCGCAGCGACACAGATTGTTGCCGACACAGCACAGATTGTGTAGCTGACAGAGCAAGGCAGAGGTCCCGAGGCGTGGTTAGGTGATGTTAAGGGATAGAAACACTTGTATTTTTTTTTTTTTGGTAATCACGTAAGACGGCTGCTTAGTGCGCACAACCCGACGTTACAGCAAGAAGAGAAAAGGAGCAAGGGGGCGCTGCCGTCGTTCATTGGACGTTCCGTTTATTGAAACGTTCGGTTCCATACATAGCAAAGGTAAGTCTATATTTAAAAAAGTTGAGAGGTGTCAAGGGACACCCGGATGGAACGAAGTTCCTTTCGATTAATTAGTGAAGGAATTGTAATAAAATTTTATTTTTTTTAAGTAACAATAATATTTGTTGTTGTACACCGAAACACCAGAGGGCGCCACGAGAGCGCGAGACAGCATACAGCGCGGGCGCCCCCCGCCGCTCACGCGCACACACATCAAAGGCGGCGGCAAGATCCTTTGATCAAAAAGTGTCGTGACAACTTTTCGTGAGAATTTTTTCCGTCTAGCCCCCTTTCACAACGCGCGATAAGGAACTTGGTTCCAATTATTATAATTAAATAAACTAGATATATTTACAATTAACTATGTGCCTAAATAATTTACAAATCTGAATATTATACTAATAAATATTTTTGTTACATTTCAGGTGCTGTGTCGGCAACACTGATTTTATGTATTTATATGGAAACGACGTGTCGCTCGCTACGAAAGCTTTTTCCACTTTTAGAAACACATACAAACAAGTAGTGTCGGTGCGACACTTCGAATTGGAACCACCCGGTGCTCGAACGGCACCGCCTTACCCCGAGGGGTTGGGTTTTTATTTATTTATTTTTAAAAGAGTGAACAAACGTTTCTTATTTATTTATTTATTTTAACCTCCAATCATCATTCGTATTTAATTTACTTTTTAACCCCCGACGCAAAAACGACGGGGTGTTATAAGTTTGACGTGTCTGTGTAAATGTGTATATCTGTCTGTGGCATCGTAACTCCCAAACGGATGATCCGATTTTAATGCGGTTTTTTTTGTTCGACAGGTATATCAGTCGAGTGTTCTTAGCTATGTTTGGTGGAAATCGGTTCAGGTCTTCAAGGTCATCAGGTCAGTTTGCTTGAAAGCATGTGTGATCTGACATTTGAAACACTATGTCTTCTGGAACCACTGAGCTGGTCTGATGATAGACTCGAAGGTGGGAGACGTAACCCTGGTCTACCTTTCTAGTAAACCCATCGAGTTTGGGCTCGTTCAATTTGTCTTGACTGGTTCTTTCCATGTTTCTAATTTGGGTCGGGGGTTTTTTAAATTTTTAATTTAATTTATACTTATAAAAAAATATTCTACTTGTCAATGGTCCAAACTATTGAAAAAATTTCTAACTATATCTATATGAAAAAAACCGAGGGCATTTCAACTCGCGTCTGTGGCTGTCGCGCGGGTTCGAGTCCCGTCGGTGTCAGTGCGAGCTGTACTCACCGCCGATGCCTCCGAAGCCGCGCACGAACTGGCTGCCCTCCTGGCTCTTGTCGGTGATGATCTCCAGCGTGGCGCCGAACGACTTGTAGTTGTTGGCGAGCCACTCCAGCAGCGGCTGGCACTCCACCAGCTCCAGCTCCACGCCCGTCTGCCGCCACGCGAATCATCATCAGCATCATCGTCATCATCATCATCATCATCGTCGTCGTCATCGTCATCATTATCGTTATCATCATCGTCGTCATCATCATCACCATCGTCGTCATCATCATCATCATCATCATCGTCATCATCATCATCATCATCATCATCGTTATCATCGTCATCATCATCATCGTCATCATCATCGTCATCATCATCATCATCGTCATCATCATCATCACTACAGGGCCAGGCTTCCCGCGGGCTTAGGGTGATAATGTATCATTCATTAACGATCACTATCAGATGTTGGTGACAGTGACCGGGACCGACGGCTTAACGTGCTCTCCGAGGCACGGGGGCGTAACACCACCAACTTCACGACTTGGGCTTGGAATATATTGCAAATTTCATCATAGAAGAATGAAAAATCTTCCATAACATGTCAACCCCAAAATATCTTGGCATAACCTTTGATAGTCATTTGAGTTTCACAACACATACAAGAAGGCCGAAGAAGAGGAAAGAAGAGAAAGAGCGGAGATGGGTCATCTTTATCCCATCTTTTGTCCTAAGAACAAACTGTCTGTTTGTTTTCCGGTCCTGGTTGGTGGCATAAAACTTCAGTATGTTTTTTTATCGACTACAAGTTCGCCCTTGACTGCTATCACACCTGATGTTAAGTGATGATGCAATCTAAGATGAAAGCGGGCTAACTTAGGAGTAGGATGAAATCCACAACCCTTTCGGTTTCTACACGAAATCGTACCGAAACGCTAAATTGCTTGGCGATACGTCTTTGTCGGCAGAGTGGTAACTAGCCACGGAGAAAGCCTCCAACGAGCCAGACCAAGACAAATAAAGAAAAATCTCAATCTGCCCCACCGGGAATCGAACCCAGGATCTCAGTCTTATAAATCCGCCACGGAGGCCGTATGTACATGGAATTGTCCGTTATAACTCACATCTTTGTCGGTGAAGTGTGACTTGTCCTTCTCCTGTTCGGGCGTGAGATGCAAGATGGTCTCCTGGTTGGTGGCGTGCGACTTCAGCACGTATCTGAAATGTATGTCAGTCAAACATTTTAACTTCATTACATGTTGATGTCCATGTCGGTCAAACATTTTAACTTCATTACATGTTGTTGTGCATGTCAGTCAAACATTTTAACTTCATTATAATTATGTTGTTGTGTATGTCAGTCAAACATTTTAACTTCATTACATGTTGATGTGCATGTCAGTCAAACATTTTAACTTCATTATAATTATGTTGTTGTGTATGTCAAACATTTTAACTTCATTACATGTTGATGTGCATGTCAGTCAAACATTTTAACTTCATTATAATTATGTTGTTGTGTATGTCAGTCAAACATTTTAACTTCATTACATGTTGATGTGCATGTCAGTCAAACATTTTAACTTCATTATAATTATGTTGTTGTGTATGTCAGTCAAACATTTTAACTTCATTACATGTTGATGTGCATGTCAGTCAAACATTTTAACTTCATTATAATTATGTTGTTGTGTATGTCAGTCAAACATTTTAACTTCATTACATGTTGATGTGCATGTCGGTCAAACATTTTAATTTCATTACACACTTATGTGTATGTCAGTTAAACATTTTAACTTCATTACATGTTGTTGTGTATGTCAGTCAAACATTTTAACTTCATTACACGTTGTGTATGTCAGTCAAAAACAAAGCAGATAAAACTATTTAGTAAAATATAATTGGTATAACATGTATTTCAACAAGTTACTCTTGCTTAGGAGAAGTTGGAGAAAAAGACAGAGAAGGACAACACTCACCGCTGTATATCGAGGTTCTCCCAACAGATGAGCGTCTCGACGGCGCCGAGCTCCAGAGCGCGTAGTGTATCGTCCACACCGAAACAGTATTTGCCCGTGTCCTACAAATAAATCATATATTTTACATTTTGCATATGTATTCATATTTATTTATTTATTTATTTTTAAATATTATAGTGTTTATGTATAAAGTGTGTTTTAGTTTTTATTTATTCTCGATTTATTTGTGAATTAAATTTTATATTTTCTTTTTAAGGTTCTTGTTCTGTACACCCTCACCCTCTCTTTGATTTATTGTAGCTTCTTAACTAGGTTGCCTGGAAGAGATCGCCTGTTGGCGATAAGGCCGCCTATTGTGCTACTGTAAATTCTTGTGTAAATTGTATCCTGTTTCGTATCTTTCCTGTCTTCGTGTGTGAAATAATGTATATTTTCATTTCATTTCATTTCATATTTATTTACCTTCTTCTCCCATTCTGTAATTTCATCACCATTATCAGCCTATTCAAAGCCGGACCTCCCTCCTAGTAGAAGAGGGTGGTAATATTTAGATTTTAGATTTCGATGATAGGACTGGAAGTGACGGCTATATACCCTTAAACGGCTACGTTTCACGCAACAGTTAGGCATATATTTTGCCTATAGTTGCTGGCGGTACGGAGCGGACGCACCAACCTGCTAAACAAGGTTCCGTTGACGCGCGCCCTTCGCACTCTCAACTTAGGCCTGTGTGCACCAAGATTTCAGTTATCATAACCAACGGTTAACATAACTTTACTATAAATTTACTATTTATAATAAACCCGTACGCCGGTTAAGGACGTAAACCGGGCGGTTATCTTAACCGAGCTTACGTCCTAACCGGTGTACGGGTTGTCGTGAACAGTAAATTTTACGTTTAGCTTATGTTAACCGTTGGTTATGATAACCGAATTCTTGGTGCACACAGGCCTTAGTAGTTGAGAAGATCGATTTATTTTGCTGTACTTTGAGTGAACTCAAAAAGGTTGCTCAATGGTGTATGTGTTATGATAGTTTAGTTGATTATTGTTAAATTTAAATGTTATGTTTTTTGTAAGTTTTTAGTACCTATTATAAGTTTATAAATATGCTACGATAGCGTATTGGGAATATCCTGTTAAGCTAGACGTAAGTTGTTGTAAATAAATTAAAAAAAAAAAAAATTGGTGAGCGTTGTTATAGTATTCGTGTTCAAAAATGCCAAAATTGGTAGCTGGTCATTTCCGACACAAGTGGTTTATCATTGTATAATTATAGACAAATATTACTAGCGACCCGCCCCGGCTTCGCACGGGTGCAATGCTGGTACTAAAGCTGCTGCTGTAAAGGGCAACAGTGATCTATATTGAATGCACAAAGTATTTAAGATACTTATTTGGATAAGGATGAACGCAGTATTGCTTTAAAAATCAACATAAACTTTTCGCTCTATCTAATAAAAAAAAATTGGTTGTCTGTAAAGTCGGTTTACTGACGATAGTTGAACGTGACAATGTCTTAAGAAAATACTGATGGAATGGTAGCATTTAATTGGTTATTAATAATTTTAATTTAAGTATATTTTTATAAATATTAATTTAAATTAATAAAATAATTGATTTTGATTTTATAAATTTATATTTTAAATTTATAAAAAAATATATTAATTTTTAATTTAAAATTTAATATATTTAATAATTATATTTAATAGACGGATGTCGAACGCTGCCGAACGCAAAGGTCGATTGTGCTTCTTTGTCGCTCGTTCCGAGCTCTCGCTTGCACTTCAAGCCTTACATGGAACGCCTCAAAGCGACGTAACGACTCATGACGTCATGTTTTTTCGTGCGTGCAGCCGGCTATCGAATTATAAGATGTTGTCACGCCAAAAAACGCATGAAAATTGAATGAATAATGATTAGTATGGTGAGGCCCGCGATAGCAGATGCATTTTGAACCTTTTGGATCTTTTGTACCTGCCCCGCCCTTGCCTCCCCTAAATCAGTTCAAACACCCACTCTAAGAGTTGGATTGTAAACATTAATTGTGAAGTTTTCGTTAACCCGTCCATTTGACCCTGCATAATATAGGTATGGATAGTGGATATTCACCTGCGAGATTTCGTCGAAGTATCTTCCGATGAGCTTCTTCTCCTGTATGAACTTGACGTTCTGCAGCGACTCGGCCGCCAGCTCGATGGCCTGGTTGAACCCGTTCTCTCCACCGTACGACACATCCACCAGCTTGATGATCTTGGATTGCAGACGCTGGAACAAGAACGAATGGTTAGTTTTACTTCTTAATACATTAATTAACTGCACTATTACGTAGTTTATATCGCACGAGTACAAACAAATGGTATCGCACGAGTACGTTTCCGATTTGCGGTGCGAACATATGCAATGGCCTTACCAGCTGTCTGTCCATGTTTACTATATGCGGTAGGTTTGAACTGTCACGCTTAAAAAAACACTTTTTCCATCTATCGATATATACCAGAACTATTAATGACTTTTTGAAATATCACGCTTGTAAAAAAAAATTAATGATTTTTTGAAATATCACGCTTAAAAAATAAATTGCGGAACCGACGGAATTCGAACCCGCGTCTCTCTGGCAATCCGGGCACTTGGAGCGCCTTACCGCTAGGCCACGATCCCGATGACGTCGTTAGGTAAACATAAGTTGTTAAAAAATGCTATGCAATAGCTTTACCGCGGCAGTCTCCGAGTGCCACACGTCTTTTTTTTTTGTGGTTGCAGCCTGCATACATCGATTTACAAGACGTTATCAAAAATCTACAGAATTCTCAAATAAAATACATTTTCAAATATAACCACTTTAGTGGTAAATTTACATAGAGTAGTAGTCGAGTTTCATTCAAAATTGGTTGCAATCAGAGTCTACAGTAAAAAGACGTGTGGCACTCCGAGACTGCCGCGGTAAAGCTATTGCATAGCACTTTTTATCAACTTATGTTTACCTACCGACGTCATCGGGATCGTGGCCTAGCGGTAAGGCGCTCTAAGTGCCCGGATTGCCAGAGAGACGCAGGTTCGAATCCCGTCGGTACCGCATTTTTTTTTAAACGTGATATTGCAAAAAGTCATTCATTAAAAAAAAATGACTTTGAAATATCACGCTTGAAAAAAAAAATTGCGGAACCGACGGGATTCGAAACCGCGTCTCTCTGGAATTCCGGGCACTTAGAGCGCCTTACCGCTAAGCCACGTTCCCCGATGACGTCGTTGCCGAAATTGTGCTTTTGATATTATGTTTTTGATACTCAGGAGGTGTTAGGTTTTTTCGTTACGGAATTTCTGTATTCGGTCTCCACGCTCAAGGCCCGCGATAAAAGCTATACAATAGCTTAAAACAAATCTTTGTGTTTTGTCTAATCCCTCTTCTATTAGGTTAGGAACATTAGATATATTTGTTAGTATACTCTATGGCATTCTATAGAGGCATGTGGTGTACCTGTTCGGGATCGTACATCTCACATAGACACAGCTCGGCCCTGAAGTGCGCCAGCTAGAAACGAGGACGCACCGCGTTATTGCGTACGTGCACTAGCGCTGACAGCAGGCAGCGCTTCTCATAATACACTTGGGTACTTGACACTAGTCAAAACATCAGTTTAATTACTGGCAAATGGTACAAACACATCTTTAACTTCCTATAATAACTAAAGGGTGCATCCCAGTAGTACCCCATACCGTAGTTCTATAGAAATGTTGGGATATTTTCCGTGCTGTCAAATTATATCCCAATAGTTCTATATAGTACTGTAGTATAGTTTTTGCACTTGTCTTTACTTATAGCATATTATTTCAATTGATATTACATTTTGTTTTTAACAAAAAAATGTCCCTTGTGACAAAAGCTAAGTTGTTAAAACCAAGTAGTAGTTGTGTCTAAAAAAATATTCTCTTATTTTAGAAGTTACAGGGGGACACACATTTTACCACTTTAGAAGTATCTTTCGCGCAAACTATTCAGTTTAGAAAAAAATTATATTAAAAACCTCAATACCATTTTAAAGACGATTTGTGCAATTTAAGCAAAGCTGTATTCGATATAGTTTGTTTATAGATACTCTCAAATTTAAGTGGACATTTATTATTGCCATCAAAAGAGATTTCATATTATACTTATAAAAACTATAGATAATTTATATGTAACGTACAAACAAGATGTTGATATCGACATTTGTTTAATTCTGTCCCATTAGTTCTATATAGAACTAATGGGACACTAAGCACTAATATGGTGTATCAACAGTTCTATACAACTAAAATTAGGGGGTACTACTGGGATGCACCCGAAGAAACTGTTCCACAATATTTTTTAAAACTTATGTATTGGCCATCCATTATCCTAAACTTTAATGTTGTCAAAAATAAGTTCAGAAGTTTGCCATTGCTAATTGTACGATGTATGAGGTAATTTTTTACTTTCATTCCATGTTATTTTAACTACATACATGGTCTCTCCTACAGAATTTAGAGGACGATTTTATTTAAACATACATGCAATGTAAGAAACCGACTAGTCGGCACATCTCCGACAAAAATTGCTTCTTATAATAGCTTCAGCATCTTGCGACACAACCTGCATTTTTCATCTGCAGGCTGATTCAATATAGTACATATACCTGAATGTCTCGTTCAGACCTTTCAAATGAATGTTATTGTGACACTTGTATATACACAGGTAAGCAAAACACTCACCGGCGAGGATGAGGCCGGCCACGTTGGGTCTGTCGGCGCTGATGAACAGCTGCGTGGCCACCGCGGCACTTCGCCGTGCGCGGGCGAGCGAAACACTCACCGGATCGAACATGTCGGACTGCGAGAGCTCAGTCTTGAAGTCGGCGGAACCGGCGAGGATGAGGCCGGCCACGTTGGGTCTGTCGGCGCTGATGAACAGCTGCGTGGCCACCGCGGCACTTCGCCGTGCGCGGGCGAGCGAAACACTCACCGGATCGAACATGTCGGACTGCGAGAGCTCAGTCTTGAAGTCGGCGGAACCGGCGAGGATGAGGCCGGCCACGTTGGGTCTGTCGGCGCTGATGAACAGCTGCGTGGCCACCGCGGCACTTCGCCGTGCGCGGGCGAGCGAAACACTCACCGGATCGAACATGTCGGACTGCGAGAGCTCAGTCTTGAAGTCGGCGGAACCGGCGAGGATGAGGCCGGCCACGTTGGGTCTGTCGGCGCTGATGAACAGCTGCGTGGCCACCGCGGCACTTCGCCGTGCGCGGGCGAGCGAAACACTCACCGGATCGAACATGTCGGACTGCGAGAGCTCAGTCTTGAAGTCGGCGGAACCGGCGAGGATGAGGCCGGCCACGTTGGGTCTGTCGGCGCTGATGAACAGCTGCGTGGCCACCGCGGCACTTCGCCGTGCGCGGGCGAGCGAAACACTCACCGGATCGAACATGTCGGACTGCGAGAGCTCAGTCTTGAAGTCGGCGGAACCGGCGAGGATGAGGCCGGCCACGTTGGGTCTGTCGGCGCTGATGAACAGCTGCGTGGCCACCGCGGCACTTCGCCGTGCGCGGGCGAGCGAAACACTCACCGGATCGAACATGTCGGACTGCGAGAGCTCAGTCTTGAAGTCGGCGGAACCGGCGAGGATGAGGCCGGCCACGTTGGGTCTGTCGGCGCTGATGAACAGCTGCGTGGCCACCGCGGCACTTCGCCGTGCGCGGGCGAGCGAAACACTCACCGGATCGAACATGTCGGACTGCGAGAGCTCAGTCTTGAAGTCGGCGGAACCGGCGAGGATGAGGCCGGCCACGTTGGGTCTGTCGGCGCTGATGAACAGCTGCGTGGCCACCGCGGCACTTCGCCGTGCGCGGGCGAGCGAAACACTCACCGGATCGAACATGTCGGACTGCGAGAGCTCAGTCTTGAAGTCGGCGGAACCGGCGAGGATGAGGCCGGCCACGTTGGGTCTGTCGGCGCTGATGAACAGCTGCGTGGCCACCGCGGCACTTCGCCGTGCGCGGGCGAGCGAAACACTCACCGGATCGAACATGTCGGACTGCGAGAGCTCAGTCTTGAAGTCGGCGGAACCGGCGAGGATGAGGCCGGCCACGTTGGGTCTGTCGGCGCTGATGAACAGCTGCGTGGCCACCGCGGCACTTCGCCGTGCGCGGGCGAGCGAAACACTCACCGGATCGAACATGTCGGACTGCGAGAGCTCAGTCTTGAAGTCGGCGGAACCGGCGAGGATGAGGCCGGCCACGTTGGGTCTGTCGGCGCTGATGAACAGCTGCGTGGCCACCGCGGCACTTCGCCGTGCGCGGGCGAGCGAAACACTCACCGGATCGAACATGTCGGACTGCGAGAGCTCAGTCTTGAAGTCGGCGGAACCGGCGAGGATGAGGCCGGCCACGTTGGGTCTGTCGGCGCTGATGAACAGCTGCGTGGCCACCTCCGCCACCTTGCGCACGTAGTTGTGGCGCTTCTCCATGCGCAGACGCGCGAAACGCAGCGCCGACTGACCGCCGCGCCCGTGCTTCTTGGGCAGGTCCACTGTGAACTTGTGTAGCACCTGGAAATTGAGTTAAAATACCTTGTCACTTTCTGTGTGATCTTGATAATGGTAATTAATTATGATCCCTCGCGTCCAGACTGTGGCATACAGGAAACAAGCTATAAGCTAGATAAGATGGCTGCTACTAGGCAAGGATAGAATTAATGGTGCAGATCTCACCATAGAAATAATTGTTACGATCACGAAGTCTACAGATGTGTGATCTGATCTGATCATGGGAATTGGATGGAAGAGTCCCTACACGACAACTGATCACCTTTCTGTCACAAATGTCATCGTTGTAAATGTTTAACCCTAATTAGAGAGGCACCCAAGTGTCGCTTGCCCACCTAAACTTGGATTGGAGGAACTGCATGATCTTGTTCCACCCTTCCCTTTCTACCACCGAACAGCTAGACGCCGTGAACACTGGCACCCTCCACGACGTGACGACCTCCGTGGCGCAGTGGTATGCGCGGTGGATTTATAAGACGAAGGTCTCGGGTTCGATTCCCGGCGGGGCATATTAAGATTTTTCTTAATTTGTCTTGGTCTGGCTGGTGGGAGGCTTTCGCCGTGGCTAGTTACCACCCTATCGACAAAGACGTACCGCCAAGCTATTTAGCGTTCCGGTACGATGTCGTTTAGAAACCATAAGGGGTGTGGATTTCATCCTACTTCTAACCGTTAAATTAGCCCGTTTCCATCTTAGACTGCATCATCACTTAACATCAGGTGTGATGGCAGTCAAGGGCTAACTTGTAGTCGATAAAAAAAAACCCTATTTAAATATTTTAATTCCTAATAAGAAGCGCTAATTCGTAATTAAAAGTTGAGTAACTTTATCAGGTATATTTCAGAGATAATGCTGGTATGACGTCATAACCTGTTTACCAACACAAAGACATGCAACGGTTGCTTAGCAACCACTTCTACAACAGACAGTTTTGAGAGTGCCGTGTTCCCACACAGCTTGTGTCTATGCTTACAAAAAGGTTGTTTAGAGATATGGTATATTACTTTCCAAATGTTTACCTAAACTGAAGGTTAATTTCATTACATTTGATGTATTAGGTGAGGTAATTTCCGACGTTGTTTGCGTATTTTATAAATTATGATAAATTTACATTAAACTTGATTACAGAATTTAATCACATAAAAACAACAAAATAAAAGTAAACAATCTTACTGGCTATTTTATTTGTCCTAAATATAAGTTTTTGATAATATAAAACTTTTAGGCCTGTGTGCACCAAGATTTCGGTTGTCATGTTCAACACAAGCTAAACGTAAAATTTACTGTTCACCACAACCCGTACGCCGGCTAAGAACGTAAGCTCGGTTAAGATAACCGCCCCAGTTTACAACCCCAACCGGCGTACGGGTTGTCGTGAACAGTAAATATAAAATATTATGACCTTACTAATGAACTAACCAAAAATGGCTATGTGGTTAGTTTATACGCGGTAGAAGTGGGTGCGAGAGGTATACCAGCGAAGTCTCTCTATAACCTGCTAAAAGACCTTGGCCTTACTAGAAGTGCAGTAAGCTCCATATTGGAACGAGTGGCCAAAGCTGCTCTAGTAGGGTCCTTCCGAATTTGTCTGGGCAGGGAGAATAACTTGAACAGAGGAGGAGAGTGTTGACGCGCGTCACTAAGGGTACCCTTAAACCTACACCCGTGTCACAAGTCTCGGGCTCTGTTCGGAGTGTTTCTCTCAGCCACGCGATGGACCCGGCACCCGCACGGTGAATCCATCCAATGCTAAGATATTCGTCTCAGGAACAGTGTTGTTTTACGTTAAGCTTATGTTGAAATCATTAAAAAAAATGTTAGACCATATAAGTTCAAGTTACTATCACTGACAAGAGATAATGATTGTTAATAAATAAAATATTATAACCCTACGCTAGACAATACACATCAGAGCAGCATGGTGAATCCACACTCTGTATCCCCTCTTTTACAAGGCAAGAAACCCAACACTGTAGGGGGCTGCTCTTAGGCTGATAATGGCTACTAACCTCACGTGTGTTTCCCTGCAGTGTACCAAACAGGGCTCCGTTACCATCCATCACGATAAACCCAAACTTGTTATCATCGGCCAGCAGAGCGGTTAGGGCTTCAGTGTGGAACTTGTTGTCGCAGAGGTATAATGAAGTGTTGATTGGCTTGAACGGCTCAAAATCTATGTTCACCTTCTTCTCCTTGCCTTCCTCTGTGACTATTGTACCACAGTAGATCACCAGACCATTTGGTGGCACTGAAAATGTAAAAAAACGAACATTTATGTGATTTTATAAAAGTACAAAGTAAGTGATTGAGTACTTTTTTGAAAATATTGTGGTTCTTTTTTAACCAACGAACAAAAACGAAGGAGGTTCTCAATTCGACACGTATATATTTTTTTTTTATGTATGACCACACATAACTTTTTATAGAGTTGTCCGATTTTGATAATTCTTTTTTTATTAGAAAGAGCATACTTCCAAGGTGGTCCCATTGTCATCATGTTAGGATCTGATGATAATATCCTGGGGAAATTGAAGGAACTCTTCAAATTTTAGAGGCACGCTTACAGCGATTTCGGTTTTTGTCTAGGTATCGGTAGCTTTTTGGCTACTAGTGCCATATAATATACTATGACAGTATTACTTAAGCATATCTAGGAGTCGGTGCCAGCCAAGGTTTCTACTTTAAGGACATTACCTAGAACCCACAAACTGCTTTACTATGTTAAATAAATGTTCCTTAAACTTGCTGGCACCGACTTCATAGATATGCTTAAGTAAATTAAAGCAAGTAAATGACACAGTTATTTTTTACTTTTTAGTGCATTTTGAGTTGGTTCTATTTTTATTTAAAAATTTTTTTCTGTCTGTCATACTGTGACTCGGCAATCTGTCATGAGACATTGAGCTGTTTGTCTGTGGGTTAAGTTTTATTTGATTTAATAGGTGATAATATTTTACGACCTAATTTTTGACGACCTCTGTGGCGCAGTGGTATGCGCGGTGGATTTGTATGTCCATTGTCCTGGGTTCGATTCCCGGCGGGGCAGATTGAGATTTTTCTTAATTTGTCTTGGTCTGGCTGGTAGGTTGGTTAACAAAAAATAGAACCGACTCAAAACGCACTAAAAAGTAAATAATAACTGTGTCATTTAGTTGCTTTAATTTACTTAAGCATGTCTATGAAGTCAGTGCCAGTTCTAGTAAAAGTCATACATAAAAACAAATCAATATATATGTGTTGAATTGAGAACCTACTCCATTTTTTTTCATCGGTTAAAAATGTGCAAGTTGTTGTATTCATGATAGATAACTCTATGAATAGTGGTGTTGGAGGGAAATGGGGGTCGTGATGAGGCAAATATTATCATTTGAAAATGCTTTTTGTACTAAAATTGTTGCTTACAATAAAAGTTTTGCATTTTCAATAATTCGACATTTATTAATTAACACGCCAAAAGTCCTTGTTTTAACTAGAGCTCCATATTATATTATTTTTTTTTTATTAGTATTATTTTGACGACCTCCGTGGCGCAGTGGCATGCGCGGTGGATTTATAAGACGGAGGTCCTGTGTTCGATTCCCGGCGGGGCAGATTAAGAATTTTCTTAATTTGTCTTGGTCTGGCTGGTGGGAGGCTTTCGCCGTGGCTAGTTACCACCCTACCGACAAAGACGTACCGCCAAGCGATTTAGCGTTCTGGTGCGATGTCGTGTAGAAACCGATAGGGGTGCGGATTTCATACTACGCCTAACAAGTTAGCCCGCTTCCTTCTTAGATTGCATCATCACTTAACATCAGGTGTGATAGCAGTCAAGGGCCAACTTGTAGTCGATAAAAAAAAAAATATATTAGAACAAATGTCCAAAGTCTATTAAGATCTTATCAAATTTGTCTGGGTGAATTGTCTGTCAAAAAGGGAGAATAACAAAATATTATGTCCAATAATACAAGTTTATATTGTAGATACATTTATTGAGCTAGGTAGCAAAACATGACAGTCATAATGTGTAATTATTTAGTACTACCCACTCAATTTAACTTTGTTAAGAAAAGTTAAAGAAATGATGTAGATTATAAATATATTATACATGACACAAAAGCAGAGAAGGTGAGTGTTGACGCATGTCACCCTTTTAATCCTACACCCGAGTCCCAGGTCTCAGTCTCTGTTCACAGGGTTGCTCCAGCCATGAGATGCACCAAAATGGAAAATATCACTCTCTTTAGAATTCTGATGAAGAGCAATCTTTCCAATCATTGACTAGGCCTACTAAGCCATGTGAGCTATCAAACATAGGCATGATGATGAGGGTGATGATAGTGAAGTTACCTTTAGTATACAACTTGAGTCGATGCTGTACAGAGGTGATGGCTCCCAGGACAGACAGTCGGTTGACCCTGGACTTGATGTTGGACGCTGTACCAAATTCATCGGCCAACATCTTTGACACTCTGGATATCTGATCCTTGGGCGGGATGATCAGGGATATCATTGATGTACCATTCCTATAACAAGCATTTGAAAAATTACCAATTCTCATTCAATACAACCAAGTCTTTAAATAATGTTTATGTGACCATCTTTTTGATATTAATTAAATAAATAAAATTATTATTATAAAAACAAAAACCTGACTGCTTAGAAGTTATGAACTGAAAATAGAAAAACAAGGATCACTATATCTGTATAAAATTCTAAATACTTTATGGTGCTGCAAACAGGGACAAAATACTTTAACCTGCGGAGAAAGAAAGATCTACCAAAACTATGTTTGTCCCCGCCTGCAGCACCATAAAGTATTTAGAATTTTATATAAATATAGTGATCCTTGTTTTTCTATTTTCAGTTCATAACTTCTAAGCAGTCGGGTTTTTGTTTTTATAATAATAATTTTATTTGAGACTTTTTAGTTTTAGTTTATGGTATAGAAATGAGATGGTACACTTGGTACACTTTTTGCCATTTTTTGTTAAAAAAGTAATATGAACATGATATGATATTTATATTTTTGAAATTGTCTTTTTACGACCTTTCAATTGGTACCCATATTGCTATGATAAGAGAAAAAAATACACACATCTCCCCTTTTTTCCCCCATTTACAGCCGCCATTTTGAAAATTTATATAGCCTATGTCACTACCACAATTTTGACAAATTCAACGACACCTCACATGTCCAAAACCGTTCAGCCGTTTAGGATGTAGCGCGTGCCGAAGAAATGGACATACATACATACGCTCAAAAAACATAACCCTCCTTCTGACGCAGTCGGGTAAAAATAAAGTAAAATCTTTGTTGTGTTAGTTTTGATTTGTCTGTTTGTGTGTCTGTCTTTCTCACAAATATCTATCCTTAATCTAGAGGTTTATTTTATATTAATAAAACTAAGTTATTACTGTATGTGTATGCCTAACTATACTAAAGCCAAACTCGATTGAGAATGCTTGTCAACAAACAAATTAAAATGAAGGTAGAAAATGCAACAGATTTTATGCTTAATAAATTTAAAATTATGTTTTGGTTTTTTATTAACCCCTGTGGGCCTTGACATTCAAACCTTCTTTGAGGCCCGCAGCAACCCGGGTAGCGACGGAGCTATAATGACAGCTGTCATTATTTGCCTGACGGTTGCCAGGGGACCCCTCGGGGCTGTGAAACTTTAAATCTTATTTAAAAGATATTGAAAATATTAATTAGTTTTAAGCTTACTAATCTAATTTATCGTCATTAACAAGTTAACTAAAAAAATTAGGTGTAAAATGACTTGTGATTTCTACCTTCATTTTTAATTTGTTTGTTTCAAGCATTCTCAATCAAGTTTGGCTGTAGTATAGTTTGAATTCATACTGGGCCCATAGTCATGAACTGGTTCATGAAATAGTAGCTGCACTCCACTGATATCAGTTTTAGTAATTTCTATTTCTAGACTTTATGCAACTCAAAGTTAAATCTTAAATTAAGATGTCGTCTTATGAAATGTTATGTGTGGTCCACTCTCTTGTATGGTTGTGAGACTTGGGTCTTTAAAAAAGAAGCAGTAAACAGGCTGCGAGCTTTTGAAATGTGTATATACAGGAAAATGCGACGACCTCCGTGGCGCAGAGGTCCTGGGTTCGATTCCCGGCGGGGCAGATTGAGATTTTTCTTAATATGTCTTGGTCTGGCTGGTGGGAGGCTTTCGCCGTGGCTAGTTACCACCCTACCGACAAAGACGTACCGCCAAGCGATTTAGCGTTCCGGTATGATGTTGTGTAGAAACCGATAGGAGTGTGGATTTTCATCCTACTGCTAACAAGTTAGCCCGCTTCCATCTTAGATTGCATCATCACTTAACATCAGGTGTGATAGCAGTCAAGGGCCAACTTGTAGTCATTAAAAAAAAAAAATGCTTAAAATCTCCTGGAACAGCTTCACACCTAATAACAGGGTACTGGAAAGGATGAAAGAAAAGAGGAAACTCATGTCCACTATCATGCAGAGCAAGCTAAGTTTCTTTGGACACCTTCAAAGAGGAGCTCAGTTTTCCTTTCCAAGGTTAATTTTGGAAGAAAAGCCACAGGGCAAGAGAGCACCTGGTCGTCAAAGGCGGAAATGGTTGGACGACATAAGAGAGTGGACCGGACTCAATTACCCGCAACTAAAGAGAATTGTACAAAATAGAAAAGCTTTTCGCATAATGATCGCCAAACTTCGTTTTGAGGATGGCACCACGTGATGATGATGATGAATTTCTATTTTGATAAAATTATCATTATTGATATTGATATTGTGTCCGTTCTTTTAGTGATAACTTTACTTAACACCTTTCCTTAACTTTTTATTATTATGGACAAAACACAAAAATATATGGTTTTAGTAACATTCCATTTGTTTTTAAGTTTCAGCAAGACAAACAAACAACAATACATTTATAGATAACTAGATAGAAGATTGTTTTGTTTATAAGCTAAAGTATAAAACAAATGCATTATTTTTTGGTTGCTTAGCAAAACCACAAAGGGCTCTAAAACTTCTATTTAAGTTCATAATTGTACAATGTTTTATAAATTGCCTTCATATTTGACTAATAAAACTGATTACATTGCAATTTTAACAAAAATACGCAACAGAAACATAAATTCGTCTTTAGAGTCGAAAATTGCATGTACGCTTTCTACAAACTGTATGAGTCACTGACCAATGCTGAAAAGTTCATCGCTCGGAAATCAAAAACGAAAAAAACAATGGTGGATTTCTCGCTCCAACAATGCGCATTTCCAAAGCCACCGCCATATAACGAGGTTATTTTACGCGCATGCATCTTGCGCAGAAAAGCAGCGTGGAAATGACGCAAGCTAGTTGGCAATTTCACCCAATCATATGGCCAAAAAGATTGGCGCCGTCACTTTTGCATTATCACATGTACTTTGCACACAAATACCGCATCGACTACTCACCCTCTGGCCATTTCCAAGCTCTTGATCAGCTTCTTGATCTTCCATATCTCTACGTTGCGATCGGCGGACGATTCCTCAGACATTTTCGATCGTTCACACAATTAGTTAACCAACAAAAAGCTATCCGAATAACGGCAAATAAATGTTTATTTATCTAAAATACACCACTAAACTTTAATAATATGAAAAAAGGGGGGACGGGAGCCCGGCACTCGGTTCAAACTGCTCAAAACCAGATTGAACCGGACAATCGAGACACCTCACGACTTCGTTCACACACTTTCTAGTTCACATTTAACTTTGAAACTCTCACTCGTACTTTTCTTCTCGTTCGGGGATTCTTGGATTTTTTCTTAATTCGGTTACCCCTAAGCATGTGGGATGCAAAATTCAGACATTAGGAGCTAAAAAAGATGACGTGAACGTATAACCAAGCGATCGAACAAACGCGGAACGCCACCGCACTCGTCGATCGAGGAAATGAAAGAAAACCTCAAGACTTGCCAGCGTTAAAAATAAGATTGTGTTCTTATATCAAAATTTAAAATATCTACCAATTCACCATTTAATTAACAAAAAATAGAACCGACCCAAACCACACTAAAAAGTAAAAATAGCTTACTATTAATAACTATAATTGACTTAAGCATATCTATAAAGTCGGTGCCAACCAAGTTTAAGTAACATTTATCTAACGTAGTAAAGCATTTTGCGGGTTTTTAGTAACGTCCTTAAAGTAGAAACCTTGGCTGGCACCGACTTCATCGATATGCTTAAGTCAATTAAAGCAACTAAATGATGCAGTTATTTTTACTTTTAGTGCGTTTTGAGTCGGTTCTATTTTTTGTTAATAAATTTTATTTCTTACTTTTTAGTAAATTATCGACACGTAACCTACTCGTACTATATTCTCATAGAATATTATACGGCACTAGAAGTCAAAAAGCTGCTGATACTTACACAGAAACCGAAATCGCTGCAAGTATTCCTATAAAATTTGAAGAGCTCCTTCAATTTTCCCAGGATATCATCATCAGATCCTAACATGATTACTATAGGGCCATTTTGAAAGTGTACCCTTCCCTTTCTTATAAAAAAAGAATTATCAAAATCGGACAACTCTGTTACGCGTGGTCATACAAAAAAAATATACGTGTCGAATTGAGCATTTTTTTCGCCGGTTAAAAAGCCCACCCACGACAGCTTTTTGGACCAAAGATCTTTTTCTTTCAATTCTTATATCCGATTTAGTGACCAAATGTGACCAACTCACCCACACATCCGTCACTTCTTCTTTTTTCGAGTCTTTATGATAGCAGTTGCGTTTTGACTTCTTTTTCTTGACCATTGATCCATATAATCAGAACATCTTCTTAAGAATTGTGATGTTCGCAAATGTATGTATTGATTTAACGTTAAATGCTGAAATCTTATGAGCGAGAGCCAAATAAGAAGCCAAACAAATATCAAAAAGAAATTAAGCCAAAAAAGAATGAAGAAGCCAAACAAGAAAAAGAAACAAAAAGAAAAGTAAAGAACACATAGTGTAGTGATTAATTAATAAGAACAAGCACATTATTAAGACTTTTATTTGAGTTTTACTCATACCAATCAGCGAAGTCCGAAAACATTATCATATTACTTATTGTATCAACTTTCAAAGTCTGACGTCATTGTTGACTAGTACCTAAAGTAAGTCATCATCATAATCATCATTATCAGCCTATTAACGGCCCACTACAGGGCCAAGCCTCCCTCCTTATAGGAGAGGGGATATGGAGCGTACACCCACCACGCTGCTCCAATGCGGATAGGCAGACTTAGGGTCATAATATTTCATTTATTAACGATCACTATCAGATGTTGATGATAGTGACCGGGACCGACGGCTTATCGTGCTCTCCGAAGCTCGGGGGTGTAACACCACCAACCTCCAAACTCAGGGTTTAGAATGTACTGAACATTTCATAGAAAAAAGCTCAGAATCATTCGATGACCTGACCCAGGAATTGAATCCAGAACCTCGTGATCGAAGCCACATAGGCAAATTACTAGACCAACGAGACAGTAATATAAGTAAATTATATAAAATTTAAAATAATTATCATAGCGTGAGCTGAGCGAAATTGTCAAAACTTAGATATGATATAATTTACTACCAAAAGTTGATTACATTAAATAGTAAGCAACACAGTCCAATAGTGAAAGTTTTTAATTCTGTATATTTTTTATAATTGCAACATTTAGTATATCAGCTGTTTATGTTAAAATGATTTAGTTTTTAATTTATTTGATAATGAATTATTAATTATATTTAAAACAGGTAAAGTATAGGTAGGAATTAGGATGATTACCTGTGTTTCAATTTCGATATACCCTGTAAAGACATCAAAGTTCCTTAATTGCAACTAGCAACACAGTTAAAAGTCGAAACTGTCAGTCTGTCAATTACTTGAAAATGTCCATCTTGATTTTGTTCACCCGCGTGAGGTGAAGATTGAAATAATATATTTCTAGTCTGTGTGTTTATTTCGCAATCGTATTTTAAACACGTTTATAGATGGAATAAGCGTGATCGTAGAAAAATGGTTACCGAAGCGTAGATTTAAGTATTAACACTCGCCCGCGTGCTTAAAAGCAACAAAGCATGTCGACTATTAAATTCATACTTAAAGATCTTGGTGTTATGAAATTATGGAGTGTTTGGACTCGAAGATATATTGTTAGCACGGTGGTTAGGCGGTGTATACGCGACCGTAGTTTTAAAGATGTGATATTGCGTTTTAAACACACAATTTTACGACAACGGAGGACTTTGATGATTGCGGCTACGGCGGCGTATAAAAATCACTCGGAAACACCTACCTGCGATCAGGGAATCAGTGACGATGAAATGCAGGTAGTTTATTAAACAATTTCATTCATTAGAATTAGAGAAAATTTGTATTTTTTTTATTAACTACAAGTTGGCCCTTGACTGCTATTGCTATCACACCTGATGTTAAGTGATGATGCAATCTAAGATGGGAGCGGGCTAACTTGTTTGGAGTATGATGAAATCCACACCCCTATCGGTTTCTACACGACATCGTACCGGAACGCTTAATCGCTTGGCGGTACGTCTTTGTCGGTAGGGTGATAACTAGCCACGGCGAAAGCCTCCCACCAGCCAGACCTAGACAATTTAAGAAAAATCTCAATCTGCCCCGCCGGGTATCGAACCCAGGACCTCCAACTTATGAATCCACCGCGCATACCACTGCGCCATTAAGGTCGTCAAAAGGGGTCAGTATTTGGAGCAAAGAGTAAAATACTGGTAAATTTGGAGTATTTGGTAACTCGTCGCTTTTATATACATGAAAGTACTCATTTTGAGATATTGGTTATGTACAGAATATTGTGCTTCTAGTTTTCTTAGTTCATCTTATTGTATTTAATATGTACAATATACTAAATATAAATTGACTTTTAATTAGTTCAACTAGACACTTCCAATAGATGCAGATTTCCAATAGGTTGGAATGCTTAATCGTTTAGCAGTATGTCGTTGTCACTAGTGTGCTAACTAACAACGGCCAAAGAGCTAGACCTAAATTATTTCAGAAAATCTTAATTCGCTCAGTTAGGAATTGAATCCAGGACTTCTGACTTATAAATCCACTGCACAAGGAATCGAGGAAAGACTACTTTTACATTTACAAAGACTACTCTCACTGCGAGGTCCCGGGTTCGATTCCCGGGTCGGGCAAAGTGTTCTTTGTGAACTTTCCATTAGGAAGTTCTGAATAGCAGCACGGAGTTTGATTTGTGTCCGGTGGATGGCGATAGGCTCACCCCCTATCCCATGGGACTTAAACATAACAGGTGAAATGTGGGGGTACTACACCTCTGCCACACCCTTCTGGGTAATATAGCGTGATGTTATGTTTATGTTATGTTTTACATGGGTTACTATGTCCAAGTAATGCTTCTATTGTTGATTTTATAATTTGTTATTTTGTTTGCAGGCATTGGTATCGGAGATGCAGAATGTGCAGGACCTGGCGAAAATGACGTTATACTGCACCAGTTGTGGCAAGCGCCTGGTGATTGACCGCAAGCTGCCTGGAGTACGCTACTGTGGGTTAGTGTTTAGGTGCCATGTGATGCCTGCAGGTTGACGGCGCTAGGACGGGAGTGTGTAGTTTAAATTTTCCATTTTATGTACAAGACAACCCTTGAGTACAATCACTCTTGATGGCAAGTGATGATGCAGTCTAAGATAGAAGGGGGCCAACTTATTAGGAGTGGGACGAAAATCCACACTCCTTTCGGTTTCTACACCACATCGTACCGGAACGCTAAATCGCTTGGCGATACGTCTTTGTCGGTAGGGTGGTAACTGGTAACTAGCCACGGCGAAAGCCTCCCACCAGCCAGACCAAGACAAATTAAGAAAAATATCTATCTGCCCCGCCGGGAATCGATCCCAGGACCTCCGTCTTATAAATCCACCGCGCATACCACTGCGCCACGGAGGTCGTCAAAATCCATCTCCTAACAAGTCACCATCTTATAACCGAGACCACCGAGAGAACCGATACCAATGTGGTCTCATTCTAAGTCTTAACTTTAGATTTAAGTATTTCGGTACTTAGATATCAGCATCATCAGCCTGTATTAGTCCACTGCTGGACACAGGCCTTTCTGAGAGTGGTTTACTACACACATCCTCAGCCTTCCTCCCAGCCACTTCCCACTACCTTTTTAAGGTCATCGGACCATCGGGCTGGAGGGCGTCCTCCACTGCGCTTAGTGGTTTGTGGACATACTGCCACTAATTTACTAGGAGTAAGCTAGTTTGGTCACTGAGTATCAAATCAAGAGAAGCAGAAAGCTACTGAGATCAGTAGAACTTCCACAGAGGTTAGATCAGCTTGGTCTTGATAGAGTTCCTAAAAAAAACTTGTTTTTTTTTTTTTCGTCTGTTTTTTTCTGTGATCTTCGGTCTTCTGGGTCTTTCTGTGTCCTCGGCAATCTGTCTTGGGACATTGGGCCGTTCGTCTGTGGGTTTAGTTTAGTTTTGTTTGTTTTTTAGCAGGAGTATGTCCACTGACAAAATCTCCCTTTTTTGCTGAGTCTAGCTTCAATTTTTTGCTAGGTTTACAATGCTATTTCGCTTTAATCTGCGAAATAGCAGGCAGCCATCTCCTGCCAGTCGATTTGCCAAGCAATTGGCATGTACCGTTAATCGCTTTTGTTATTTATAACTATAGGACTGTATTTCCTCTCTAACTGTTCTTATATTTAGGTCTGTCAAGATGTTTTTATTTGAAATGTATGGCGGGACGTTAAATAGACTTCTTAGGGCCTTGTTCTGAAATCTTTCCAGAATCTCAATGTTACTCGTACTGGCTGTTCCCCAAAGCTGTATTCCATATGTCCATATTGGCTTTAGTATAGCTTTGTATATAGTCAGTGTGCTAGTGGGACTGAGCTGGGACTTTTTGTGCGTTAGCCAATACAAGCTTCTTAGTTTAATGTCGAGCTGTTTTCGTTTAGTCCAAATGTGTTTTCGCCATGTCAGCCGTCTGTCAAGGTACATGCCTAAATACTTTGTGTCATCTGCCTGTGGCAGCCCTTCATTGTAGAGTTGCACCGGTGGACATGATTTCCTTTGAAGGGTGAATGTTATATGTAAAAAAACTATACTAAAGCCAAACTCGATTGAGAATGCTTGTCAACAAACAAATTAAAAATGAAGGTAGAAATCACTAGTCGTTTTACACCTATTTTTTTAAATTAACTAGGTAATGACGAATTCATGACAATAAATTAGGTAAGTAAGCTTAAAACTAATTAATATAAAGATATTGAATACAATATCTTTTAACCCCTGGGGGCCTGACATTCAAACCTTCGTTGAGGCCCGCGGCTACCCGGGTAGCGATGGAGCTATAATGACAGCTGTCATTATTTGCCTGACGGTTGCCAGGGGACCCCTCGGGGCTGTGAAACTTTAAATAAGATTATTTAAAATTTCAAAACATAATTTTAAATTTATTAGGCATAAAACTTGTTGCATTTGCTACCTTCATTTTAGATTTGTTTGTTGACAAGCATTCTTAATCGAGTTTGGCTTTAGTATAGTAATAATATTTTTACTTTATCAGGTGCAAAGATCCAAAGCCCCTGGGTGATTCGTCCGAGGGCTGGGTGCCGTACATGGAGACTGATGACGTCATAATATGGCGCAAAGAATACAAGCCTGGGAAAGGCCTCTATGCTTACAAAGGTAAGATCTAGTCCTCTCTAAACTTAGAGACAGCTTTGAACTCAACATATTTTGACGACCTCCGTGGCGTAGTGGTATGCGCGGTGGATTTATATGACGGAGGTCCTGGGTTTGGTTCCCGGCGGGGCAGATTGAGATTTTTCTTAATTTGTCTTGGTCTGGCTGGTGGGAGGCTTTCATCGTGGCTTGTTACAACCGATTTAGCGTTCCGGTACGATGTCGCGTAGAAACCGAAAGTTGACCCTTGACTGCTATCACACCTGATGTTAAGTGATGATGCAGTCTAAGATGGAAGCCGACTGACTTGTTAGGAAATACACACCCCTTTCGGTTTCTACATGACATCGTACCGGAACGCTAAATCGCTTGGCGATACGTCTTTATCGATAAGGTGGTAACTAGTCACGAGCCAGACCTAGCCAATAAGGAAACAATTCAATCTGCCCCGCCGGGAATCGAACCCAGGACCTCCGTCTTATAAATCCACCGCGCATACCACTGCGCGGCCGTCAAAGGTTAAAACTGACGAATAGGTTACCCAAGTTTTTCCATTTTCTTTAACCCCTGTGGGCCTGACATTCAAACCTTCTTTGAGGCCCGCGGCTACCCGGGTAGCGACGGAGCTATAATGACAGCTGTCATTATTTGCCTGACGGTTGCCAGGGGACCCCTCGGGGCTGTGAAACTTTAATCAATGTTTTTTCCTCTAAATGTAACAAGAAGCTAAGGAGAAGTAGTCTCTGCCTACCCCTATGGGAACGAGGCGATACTATGTATGTATGTATGTATGTATGTATGTATGTATGTATGTATGTATGAATATATGTCACTAAACCAAAAGGAAAATACCATAACATATGTGTCACTATGTCTACAGACTGAAGTGATACAGACGACAAAGTATGACACACTCGTACAAGTGTCAATTATGTAATGTAACCTTGATTATCATCTTATCAGCAATGACTATGTCAAACAATTTTTATATAATCACTTATGTAATACATGATGATCTATTATATCTTAATTATTATGGATATCGCCTGCTTTTTATAGACAAACTAAACACCTACGACTTTGTCCGCGTGGAAAAACAAAAATAAAATAATTTTTTTTAACAAAAATAGAACCGACTCCTAGATATGCTTAAGTTAATTAAAGCAACTAAATGACACAGTTATTTTTTACTTTTTAGTGCGTTTTGAGTCGGTTCTATTTTTGTTAAAAAATTTTATTTCTTACTTTTTAGTGATTTATCGCCACGTAGCGTACTCGTACTATACTGTCATAGTATATTATATGGCACTAGTAGCCAAAAAGCTACCGATACCGAGTCAAAAACCGAAATCGCTGTAAACGTGCCTCCAAAATTTGAAGAGTTCCTTCAATTTTCCCAGGATATCATCATCAGATCCTAACATGAGGACAATGGGACCTTGGATGTATGCCCTTTCAAATAAAAAAAGATTTATCAAAATCGGACAACACTGTAAAAAGTTATGCGTGGTCATACATAAAAAAAAAAAAAACAAATATACGTGTCGAACTGAGAACCTCCTCCGTTTTTTTTCGTCGGTTAAAAAAGAAAAAGGTTTTTAAGAAAAAGGTTTATAGCAAGTTTTTCTTAAAAGATTGATATATGCTATCGGCTTTTTGGTAGAGAAACAATTTTTAGATACATTGTTTCATTATATTTCAAATAGTTATGCAGCATTTTCGATGAAAGCTTGCTGAGGAACAAGAATTTAAAGCATTCTTTTTTTTTTATCAACTACAAGTTGGCCCTTGACTGCTATCACACCTGATGTTAAGTGATGATGCGATCTAAGATGGAAGCGGGCTAACTTGTTAGGAGTAGGATGAAATCCACACCTCTTTCGGTTTCTACACGACATCGTACCGGAACGCTAAATCGCTTGGCGGTACGTCTTTGTCAGTAGGGTGGTAACTAGCCACGGCGAAAGCCTCCCACCAGCCAGACCGAGACAAATTGAGAAAAATTTCAATCTGCCCCGCCGGGAATTGAACCCAGGACCGCCGTCTTATAAATCCACCGCGTATACCACTGCGCCACGGAGGTCGTGATTCTACAGAAATACAATGAGGGTAGAAAAAGCATCGCAGTCCGATCTGTTTAGAAGTTTTTCTGTTTATCAGTATATGGGCGGTATTCGGAGGTGCAAGCCAGCGACTTCGCAGCGGTGCAGGTGGACGGCGCGTACCGGCGCGTGTGGGACTCGGCGGTGGCGGCGCTGGCGGTGGTGCAGACCAACGTCAGCGGCGTGCCGGGCCAGGCTGTGCTGCACTGGGAAGTGTTGTGGCCGGTGAGTACGGCGACTTCGCAGCGGTGCAGGTGGACGGCGCGTACCGGCGCGTGTGGGACTCGGCGGTGGCGGCGCTGGCGGTGGTGCAGACCAACGTCAGCGGCGTGCCGGGCCAGGCTGTGCTGCACTGGGAAGTGTTGTGGCCGGTGAGTACGGCGACTTCGCAGCGGTGCAGGTGGACGGCGCGTACCGGCGCGTGTGGGACTCGGCGGTGGCGGCGCTGGCGGTGGTGCAGACCAACGTCAGCGGCGTGCCGGGCCAGGCTGTGCTGCACTGGGAAGTGTTGTGGCCGGTGAGTACGGCGACTTCGCAGCGGTGCAGGTGGACGGCGCGTACCGGCGCGTGTGGGACTCGGCGGTGGCGGCGCTGGCGGTGGTGCAGACCAACGTCAGCGGCGTGCCGGGCCAGGCTGTGCTGCACTGGGAAGTGTTGTGGCCGGTGAGTACGGCGACTTCGCAGCGGTGCAGGTGGACGGCGCGTACCGGCGCGTGTGGGACTCGGCGGTGGCGGCGCTGGCGGTGGTGCAGACCAACGTCAGCGGCGTGCCGGGCCAGGCTGTGCTGCACTGGGAAGTGTTGTGGCCGGTGAGTACGGCGACTTCGCAGCGGTGCAGGTGGACGGCGCGTACCGGCGCGTGTGGGACTCGGCGGTGGCGGCGCTGGCGGTGGTGCAGACCAACGTCAGCGGCGTGCCGGGCCAGGCTGTGCTGCACTGGGAAGTGTTGTGGCCGGTGAGTACGGCGACTTCGCAGCGGTGCAGGTGGACGGCGCGTACCGGCGCGTGTGGGACTCGGCGGTGGCGGCGCTGGCGGTGGTGCAGACCAACGTCAGCGGCGTGCCGGGCCAGGCTGTGCTGCACTGGGAAGTGTTGTGGCCGGTGAGTACATAATACATGGCTTTTATGTATGCTATTCCTATTTGAATGTTGGCGGGAGCCAATACTGAATGAAATATTAATAATTAGAAAATCGGGTCGGAAAATGGCTTCCAGCCGTATACACTCCTGCATTTTGGCTACGTCCGCACAGCCCAAACCCACCGTTCTATTTGGGACTAGAGTTCTACAAATAAAACCACGAGCCTTGTTCTGGGTATGGGTGTATTGAACTTGCGATACTAGCGACACAGTCAACAAGTGAACTTATGAACTTATTAGCTAATCAATCCAACAAATCAACAACGTTACATAAGTGTCCGTGGCCTATATGAAAGTGCTAGTGAACAAACTATAGCGCAAGCTAAGTATACAGTAGCGCCATCTAGTTTGACCATTGTAAACAACTGTATCTTAAACAACGTCCAATATTGAACCCAATGTTATACTGGTTTTTTCTTCTTTTATTTGAAAATTTAGACTGGAAGTGCATATTTTAAACAAATTATGAAAAACCATTTCGTTTCAACAATACCATAAAAAATAAAAAATTTTAACAAAATATAGAACCGACTCAAAACGCACTTAAAAGTATTCTATTTTTTGTTAAAAATTTTCATTTCTTACTTTTAAGTTATTTATGGCCACGTAACGTACTCGTACTATACTGTCATAGTATATTATGCGGAACTTGTAGCCAAAAAGCTGCAAGTGTGCGTATAAAATTTGAAGAGTTCCTTCAATTTTCCCAGGATATCATCATCAGATCCTAACATGCAGACAATGCGACCACCTTGGAAGTGTGCCCTTTCTAATAAAAAAAGAATTATCAAAATCAGACAACTCTGTAAAAAGTTATGCGTGGTCATACATAAAAGAAAAAAAATATAATACATACGTGTCGAATTGAGAACCTCCTCCGTTCTTTTTCGTCGGTTAAAAAAAATTATATTCATCAAAATTCATATTTTTTCGTGACTTAAAAAAGTTGCTAAAAATGCTAATGCTAATTCATCGTAGATGATAAAACGGATAAATAATAATCTTATCATTTATCTCTTTTGAATAAAGTGCTTTTACTATCGAGTGCTGTTACCTTTTAGTAAAATGGCAACTATATGTAGATTTTTTTTGGTAACTTTTGGTTCGTCTGTCGGTTAATAACTGTACTCTTGGTTTTTGTAATTTTAAAATGGATGCTAAATTAGGAAAATAAGCGAAAATTTTCCTAGCCTATATTCTCTTTTCCTCTCTCACTTCAACTACAAAACTAAAACTTTTAATAAATAACAGGAACTATACTAAAGCCAAACTCAATTGAGAATGCTTATCAACAAACAAATTTAAAATGAAGGTAGAAAATGCAACACATTGTATGCCTAATAAAAGTAAAATTATGTTTTGTTGTTTTTAAAAATGATATTTAAAATATATTGAGTATATTAATTAGTTTTAAGCTTACTAATCTAATTTATTGTCATGAATTCGTCATTAACAAGTCAATTAAAAAAAATAGGTGTAAAATGACTCGTGGTTTCTACCTTCATTTTTAATTTGTTTGTTGACAAGCATTCTCAATCGAGTTTGGCTTTAGTATAGTGTCCTACTTGTAAATTACTAGAAGATTCGCCCGCGTAATTTAGCATTGTGATGTATGTGTTATTCTAATATGTAAGCTATATTATTGTGAAGATCCATCAATATTCATTTAGTAGTTTTTGCGTGAAACAGCAACAAATATACTCACTTTAAATCTTTCACATTTATAATGTTTGTAGGATATATGTAGCACTTGGTACGATTAGTGTTAGAGATATCCGCTCACAACAGTGGTTAGCACATGACTGAGGTATGGCGTATATAATATATGTCGGAAATCAAGATAAATTTAATTTAAAGCATAGATTAAAGACTACTAGATGGAGTCATAACGCGGCTGTAGGTTCAAGAGCGTGACAGACTTATTTGATTCGGCCTTTATTAGAAAGTGACACAAGATTATTTTTTGTCCCTTTCAGCGTGTTCGTTTTTATTGTTTGTCAAGAGTGGAGTTTGTGACAGACAAGGGACATATCTGAGCAATTATTAGCTTTTTATTAAATTTGCTGATAAATAATATAACTTTGCGGTTACTATATTAATTTAAACGTTATCGTGCTATGGTGGGTTGTAATATTTTCGGCTGCAACAGTCGCAGCGAACGGAAAATCGCAGGAATTACGTTTCATACGTAAGTAGGCATAAACTTCATTGATTGATGATTTTAAGCTTAGATATGTTATTTTTTTAGCAAATTTCATGTATTATGCGTTTACTAAATTATCTTATATAAAGTAATATTTCGTATTTTACGATATTTTAAAACGTAACGTTTCATGATGTACTTTAAATGTTGACATGTCATGTCAATGAGGCTGTCTTGCTGTCTCACGAGTGGACACGCTATGGGCTCCATCTAGTTGTCTTTAATCTATGATTTAAAGTTAAAGCGACATCTGTTAGTGAACTAAGATATTGTATCATAAAGCGACCTCTATCGGCGAACACGGGTGTTGCGTCATTGTTGTTTGTAATTCAGTCACTCAATTGACTCTTTTTGATTAGTTGATGCAAACCTGGGTAGAGTTGGAGGGGCGGTATTGGGATGTTGACCATGTGGAAAGTAGGTCCGAGGCCCGACAGTCAGTTTACGGGCAGACAGTGAGTGTTACGGTTCACTCGAGACCAGAGTGCCGAGTGTGAGTTTGTTACCGAGCGACTGCGTAAAAACGTAACGCAAATTTATATGGAACTTTAGTAGCGCCATCTAGTTATAGCGAGAGTAAACGCTTTTTTACCCGATTGCGTCAGAAGGAGGGTTATGTTTTTCGAGCGTATGTATGTATGTATGTATGTATGTCCATTTCTTCGGCACGCGCTACAGCCTAATCGGCTGAACGGATTTTGACATGTGAGGTGTCTTTGAATTGGTCAAAATTGTGGTAGTGACTTAGGCTATATAAATTTTTAAAATGGCGGCTGTAAATGGGGGGAAAAAGGGGGGATGTGTGCATTTTTTTCTCTTATCTTAGCAATATGGGTACCAATTGAAAGGTCGTAAAAAATCCATTTCAAAAATATAAATATCATATCATGTTCATACCTATTACTTTTTTAACACTAAAAAGTAAAAAATAACTGTGTCATTTAGTTGCTTTAATTTACTTAAGCATATCTAGGAGTCGGTGCCAGCCAAGGTTTCTACTTTCAAGGACGTTACCTAGAACCCACAAACTTCTTTACTACGTAAAATAAATGTTCCTTAAACTTGGCTGGCACCGACTTCATAGATATGCTTAAGTAAATTAAAGCAACTAAATGACACAGTTATTTTTTACTTTTTAGTGCGTTTTGAGTCGGTTCTATTTTTTGTTAAAATTTTTTATCTCGTGTTTGTTTGCCCGAGTACCCACGGATCGATAAAAAAATGTGTGCGTGTACTAACGTACACTCGTAAGAAGTGAAACTTTTTTATGACGTTATTTTTCAAAAAATAATTTGCTATATGCAACTTTACAGAAATTGGTTAAATAAAGTTATAATTAGATAAAGTTTAATAAAAGGCTTTTATTATCATAGACATAAATACAAATTCTACAATTATTTCATTTTAGCTTATTACTACAAAGATTATTATTGAATTTCATTTATTGTAATAGAATTATTACTATTGATGTCGTAATTACTTAGTTTTTTAGAAATTCACTGGAATTAGAATTAAAATAAACCCTTTGATTTTGCTGATCACTTCAATATAACATATATATATTTATCACGTCACTTCCATAAGTCAAAGATAGCGCGTAACGAAAAAATGTTACACTAAATTTTTTTCCAACCCCGATAAAGAAGTTTCACTTCAATAACATGCCCACAATGACGAAGCAGCTAATCTGCCTTCGACATATACATAGACTAATAAAAATTTTTAACAAAAAATAGAACCGACTCAAAACGCACTAAAAAGTAAAAAATAATTGTGTAATGTAGTTGCTTTAATTTACTTAAGCATATCTATGAAGTCGGTGCCAGCAAGTTTAAGGAACATTTATTTTACGTAGTAAAGCAGTTTGTGGGTTCTAGGTAACATCCTTGAAAGTAGAAACCTTGGCTGGAACCGACTCCTAGATATGCTTAAGTAAATTAAAGCAACTACATTACACAATTATTTTTTACTTTTTAGTGCGTTTTGAGTCGGTTCTATTTTTTGTTAAAAATTTTTATTTCTTACTTTTTAGTGATTTATCGCCATGTAATGTACTCGTACTATACTGTCATAGTATATTATATGGCACTAGTAGCCAAAAAGCTACCGATACCGAGTCAAAAACCGAAATCGCTGTAAGCGTGCCTCCAAAATTTGAAGAGTTCCTTCAATTTCCCCAGGATATCATCATCAGATCCTAACATGGGGACAATGGGACCACCTTGGATGTATGCCCTTTCTAATAAAAAAAGAATTATCAAAATCGGACAACATTGTAAAAAGTTATGCGTGGTCATACATAAAAAAAAATAAAAAAAAAATATACGTGTTGAATTGAGAACCTCCTCCGTTTTTTTTCGTCGGTTAAAAATGTGGGTAGTTTACCCCCATTACAATACAAATTTTGTTTCTTACAGAGACTATTTGCGAACCGCGACTACGTCTACATAAGGCGGCATAAAGAATACGACATAAAAACAAAATCACCACAAACGAAAAAAACCATAGACAATCCACCGACATACCCCACCAGTGTGCACGCTAAAGCGAAACGGAAATCCATCGAGAGCTACGCCAAAGAGGAAAGCAAAGAGATAAACAACAAAGTGTACATTATATTGAACAAGTCGTGCGAACACCCCGACGTGCCGGAGACGAAACACGCCATACGCGTGTCGGAGTACTGGAGTCATATGGTGGTGAAGACGGTCAACGGCACAGAGAAGGTAAGCACAATAAATGTCACTATAGCCTTTTTTTTTTTTCATTGAGAAAGAATACAATAAGGAACTTAAGCTAACTTATCCTAATAACTATACAAATCATACCCACGTGGAATGGTGGCAAGAATACTGGCTGCATCTCCGCGTTGGATAGCCAGGCTAATCCTTTGCGCAAAAAATGAGCCAGCCCTTCGGTCACCAGTTGAGGCGATTAGGCGCGGTGAAATGTTACGGAAGAATTTTTTGGCACTGCGACTCCATGGCCCAAGGGTCTCCACGGCAAAAGGTACAAAGATGTAACTCTCTGTCAGAGAGGCATACTTGTGCCACTTACCGGTTTCAGCCTTTTCTGCTGCGGCTCCCGGTCTTGATTCTGTCTCCCTGATATGACACGGAGCCAATGTGTCAACGCAAGTAGCGTCCCACATTAGGGCCCGTCACACTTCCCAGGGAACCAGCGTCAATCCATCAGGTCTCTTGCCATCATCCCAGCTTATTCCTTTCGGCTCGATTAGCGCAGGAACGTTTATGGTGGCAAGAGCCCTTTTTAATATATCATTAAGAGAGCCATGCCGAAACAGCCTACCGCCACTCCTTTGGCATGAGAGCCCGTGGATACCAAATTTATTTACCTCTTTTCCACATGGACATCTGTGCCTTACATATTGTAAAACATAGTCTCCTGCCCTGACTGTTTGGACCGGTCGGTTCTGTAATTATACTGTCCAGTTTATATTATATTGTTACCTATGGGTCGGGGATTGGACGACCTCCATGGCGCAGTGGTATGCGCGGTGGATTCATAAGACGGAGGTCCTGGGTTCGATTCCCGGCGGGGCAGATTAAGATTTTTCTTAATTTGTCTTGGTCTGGCTGGTGGGAGGCTGTCGCCGTGGCTAGTTACCACCTTACCGACAAAGACGTATTGCCAAGCGATTTAGCGTTCCGGTACGATGTCGTGTAGAAACCGAAAGGGGTGTGGATTTTCATCCTACTCCTAACAAGTTAGCCCGCTTCCATCTTAGATTGCATTCACTTAACATCAGGTGTGATAGCAGTCAAGGGCTAAGTTGTAATCGATAAAAAAAAATTGGAATAACAACCACAACAGGGGAGAGTTAGTCGTTTCACGCTTCTAAGCCTGAAGGAACCCATCACGGCGGCGACGATGATCTGCCTCGGCACCTCACGGCCACACCCCAACCACACTGGGGGACCACTGCAGATCCATCGACCTTACACTCTCAGGGAACATCTCCCTACATTCCTTCAACCGTCTTGACTCAACGACAACTCGCTTTGAATTCTCTGAATCTATACTAAAGCCAATCTCGATTGAGAATGCTTGTCAACAAACAAATTTAAAATGAAGGTAGAAATCACTAGTCATTTTACATCTATTTTTTTTAATTAACTAGTTAATCATGAATTCTTGAAAATAAATTAGATTAGTAAGCTTAAAACTAATTTAAATATTCAATCTTTTAAATAAGATTTTTTAAAATAACAAAACATAATTTTAAATTTATTAGGCATAAATGTATTGTATTTTCTACCTCCATTTTAAATTTGTTTGTTGACAAGCATTCTCAATCGAGTTTGGCTTTAGTATAAATGCTGCAATTATTTTTTTACTTTTAATAACGCGTTTGAAGTCGGTAATTTTTTTTTTGTAATTATATTGTCCAATATACATTATATTAAGACTTGGTTGCTAACTGCAAGCCTCGTAAGAAGGCTCCGAGGGGCGAGCAATGCTCGGAGTATCTCTGCGTGATCGAATCAGAAATGAGGAGATCCGCAGAAGAACCAAAGTGACCGACACAGCTCAGCAAGTCCTGAACTGAAGTGGTACAGTGGTAATAGACGGGGCACGTAGTTTGAACAGCTAATGTATGTTGAGGACCCAAGGAGCTAGAATGGCGACCCCGCGCCAGAAAGTGCAGAGTTGGTCGACTCCTCACTAGGCGGACTGACGATATCAAACATGTCTGCTTGTCACAGGCGGTTCAGGGTTTGGTCCCTAGTCCCCTCTATCTACAAAACGTCTATCGGCTGCAAGTGATGACACTTTACTGATTGATGTGTATACTTGCAGCCGGGCATGGAGTTCGTGTTGACGTACTACGACGAGCCGGCGGTGGGCGGCATGCCGGGCGGCGTCGCGGCGTGGGCGAGCAGTCGCGCCGCGCCCGTCTACCTCGACCGCATGCGGCGCGCCGCAGCGGACTACCGCGCGTGGGCCGCGGGCAGGAGCACGCAGGTCAGTAACCGGTGACGGCGAGCAGTCGCGCCGCGCCCGTCTACCTCGACCGCATGCGGCGCGCCGCAGCGGACTACCGCGCGTGGGCCGCGGGCAGGAGCACGCAGGTCAGTAACCGGTGACGGCGAGCAGTCGCGCCGCGCCCGTCTACCTCGACCGCATGCGGCGCGCCGCAGCGGACTACCGCGCGTGGGCCGCGGGCAGGAGCACGCAGGTTAGTAACCGGTGACGGCGAGCAGTCGCGCCGCGCCCGTCTACCTCGACCGCATGCGGCGCGCCGCAGCGGACTACCGCGCGTGGGCCGCGGGCAGGAGCACGCAGGTCAGTAACCGGTGACGGCGAGCAGTCGCGCCGCGCCCGTCTACCTCGACCGCATGCGGCGCGCCGCAGCGGACTACCGCGCGTGGGCCGCGGGCAGGAGCACGCAGGTCAGTAACCGGTGACGGCGAGCAGTCGCGCCGCGCCCGTCTACCTCGACCGCATGCGGCGCGCCGCAGCGGACTACCGCGCGTGGGCCGCGGGCAGGAGCACGCAGGTCAGTAACCGGTGACGGCGAGCAGTCGCGCCGCGCCCGTCTACCTCGACCGCATGCGGCGCGCCGCAGCGGACTACCGCGCGTGGGCCGCGGGCAGGAGCACGCAGGTCAGTAACCGGTGACGGCGAGCAGTCGCGCCGCGCCCGTCTACCTCGACCGCATGCGGCGCGCCGCAGCGGACTACCGCGCGTGGGCCGCGGGCAGGAGCACGCAGGTCAGTAACCGGTGACGGCGAGCAGTCGCGCCGCGCCCGTCTACCTCGACCGCATGCGGCGCGCCGCAGCGGACTACCGCGCGTGGGCCGCGGGCAGGAGCACGCAGGTCAGTAACCGGTGACGGCGAGCAGTCGCGCCGCGCCCGTCTACCTCGACCGCATGCGGCGCGCCGCAGCGGACTACCGCGCGTGGGCCGCGGGCAGGAGCACGCAGGTCAGTAACCGGTGACGGCGAGCAGTCGCGCCGCGCCCGTCTACCTCGACCGCATGCGGCGCGCCGCAGCGGACTACCGCGCGTGGGCCGCGGGCAGGAGCACGCAGGTTAGTAACCGGTGACGGCGAGCAGTCGCGCCGCGCCCGTCTACCTCGACCGCATGCGGCGCGCCGCAGCGGACTACCGCGCGTGGGCCGCGGGCAGGAGCACGCAGGTCAGTAACCGGTGACGGCGAGCAGTCGCGCCGCGCCCGTCTACCTCGAGCGCATGCGGCGCGCCGCAGCGGACTACCGCGCGTGGGCCGCGGGCAGGAGCACGCAGGTCAGTAACCGGTGACGGCGAGCAGTCGCGCCGCGCCCGTCTACCTCGACCGCATGCGACGCGCCGCAGCGGACTACCGCGCGTAGGTTGCGGGCAAGAGCACGCAGGTTTTTATTTTCTTTCGTTACAAGTTGGCCCAAGACTGCAATCACACCTGGTGGTAAGTGATAATGCAACCTAAAATGGAATAGAGCTAACTTGTTAGGAATAGGATAATATCCACGTTCCTTTGGTTTTTCAACATCGTACCACGTACCGGCCGTAACCAGTCAAAGCCTCCCGCCAGCCAGACCCGGACCAATTCAGAAAAAAAAATTGCTTGTCTGTGAAGTCGGTTTACTGACGATAGTTGAACGTGACAACGTCTGAAGAAAATACTGATGGAATGGTAGCATTTAATTGGTTATTAAAATTTTTAATTTAAGTATATTTTTATAAATATTAATCTAAATTAATAAAATAATTGATTTTGATTTTATAAATTTATGTTTTAAATTTATAATAAATATATTAATTTTTAATTTAAAATTAATATATTTAATAATTATATTTAATAGACGGATGTCGAACGCTGCCGAACGCAAAGGCCGATTGTGCTACTTTGTCGCTCGTTTCGCGTTCTCGCTTGCACTTCAAGCCTTACATGGAACGCCTCAAAGCGAGGTAACGCATGAGTCATGTCCTTTCGTGCGTGCAGCCGGCTCTATCGAATTATAAGACGTTTTCACGTCAAAAATTTCAATCGGCCTTGCGGGGAATGGACCCGTCCGTCATAAGGCCGTCACAAAGGCTAGCAACTGGTAATAATCTCCTAACGAACAGATCAACTAATGTAATGTAACTTGTCACTGCAGGAGCTACCGGACTTCATTCCGTTTGGTCCGGAGCAGGTGCACGGGGAGCTGCAGATACTGGAGCAGGACATGGAGGTGAGATGTAGCGTTTGTTTTCTTCTCAGTGTGTGCAAACTGCTTGCCTGGGCTCAAATCTTAAATATTGATGATAGTGACCTTGACCGATGGCTCAACCTGCTTGCCGAGGCACGGGGGAGTTACACCACCAACTTTCCGATACCAGGCTCCAATTCTTCTGTGACCCTATCCGGGATTTGAACCCGTGATTGAAACCACACAGGCTAACCAACCAACGAGGCAGTCACTAATTTTTTTTTTTATCGACTACAAGTTGGCCCTTGACTGCTATCACACCTGATGTTAAGTGATGATGCAATCTAAGATGGAAGCGGGCTAACTTGTTAGGAGTAGGATGAAATCCACACTCCTATCGGTTTCTACACGACATCGTACCGGAACGCTAAGTCGCTTGGCGGTACGTCTTTGTCGGTAGGGTGGTAACTAGCCACGGCGAAAGCCTCCCACCAGCCAGACCAAGACAAATTAAGAAAAATCCCAATCTGCCCCACCGGGAATCGAACCCAGGACCTCCGTCTTATGAATCCACTACGCATACCACTGCGCCACGGAGGTCGTCACTAATTCATTTTCTTTATTGCAGTCATCCAAACAAGGCCCAGAGTTGGAGAACGGCACATCAACCCGGGACCAGGAGTCACAAACCGATGCCTTTCTACTACACAACTATATGTGTGCTAACGAAGTCAACTCAAAAGACTCAAAGAGTGAAGCAAACTCAAAAGATGTTAAAAGGAAAGAAGACGATGAAAAACAAGAGAAGCAGAAGCAAGAAGAGAAGAATGGAGATGTGAAAGAAGAGAGTGAAAGTGATGTGAATAGTGATAAACGGGACAGTAGTGGTGATTGTGAACAGGTTGATGGTGATAAGAAGTCGGTGAAAGTTGATGAGAAACCTTCGAATGGTGATGATAAGGTAAGCATTATCACGAAATAGATGGCATAGATTTATAGGGCAATGTCCTGGGTTCAATTTCCAGTCGGGCAGAATGAGATTTTTTAATCGAACCAGGTCTGAGAGGCTATCTATGGGGGTGCATCCCAGTAGTACCCCATACCGTAGTTCTATAGAATTGTTGGGATATGTTCTGTGCTGTCAAATTATATCCCAATAGTTCTATATAGTACTGTAGTATAGTTTTTGCTCTTGACTTTACTTATAGCATATAAGTTATAAACTTTATATTATTTTGATTGATATTTCATTTTGTTTTTAACAAAAAAATGTCCCTTGCGACAAAAGCTAAGTTGTTAAAACCAAGTAGTAGTTGTGTCTAAAAAAATATTCTCTCATTTTAGAAGTTACAGGGGGACACATTTTACCACTTTGGAAGTATCTTTCGCGCAAACTATTCAGTTTAGAAAAAAATTATATTAAAAACCTCAATACCATTTTAAAGACGTTTTGTGCAATTTAAGCAAAGCTGTGTTCGATATAGTATGTTTATAGATACTCTCAAATTTAAGTGGACATTTATTATTGCAATCAAAAGAGATTCCATATTATACTTATAAAAACTATAGATATTTTATACGTAACGTACAAACAAGTGTTGATATCGACATTTCTTTAATTGTGTCCCATTAGTTCTATATACAACTAATGGGACACTAAGCACTAATATGGTGTATCAACAGTTCTATACAACTAAAGTTAGGGGGTACTACTGGGACATTGCCGACAAATATGTGCCGCCGAACAATTTACAGTTATAGTCCAATGTCTTATAGAAATCGAAAAAGGATTTAAGTCTACACTAATACTGATACAGAGCACGTCGCCATTTTTAATATTTCCTCGATTTTTTCATAATTTTGAATGTTTGTAATGCGTGCCATGAATGCAAATGGAACAAAAATAAAATTATCTAGCAAGCAAGCCTATGAGTTTTAGCCAAGTAAACTAAACAAGGATTTATATTCACACTAGGCACACGCTCGCGGCATCGCCCGCAAGCAGAATAGTGTATTGTAATCCTTCGAAGAACACCCAAAAAACAAAAAAACATACATAACCCGTTTTTCAATAAAACCATAAGTATTTCAAGCTATTCTTAATATATATAGTTTCTGACTTTTTTGTAGTGTTAATTAAGTCAAACATTTCTGCCTTACATTGTTTTGTAATATCTCAAATGGCTCCCCGATGGCTTAAATTTTTATGACATGAACAATGTCGCAGTTCAACCGATTTATATAAAACCTTAGCAAATTATATACGGAACCTTCCTCCAGGAATCTCTAAAACAAAAACTCCGAACAGAGCCCGAGACTTGTGACACGGGTGTAGGTTTAAGGGTACCCTTAGTGACGCGCGTCAACACTCACCTCCTCTGTTCAAGTTATTCTCCCTGCCCAACCATATTCGGAAGGACCCTACTAGAGCAGCTTTGGACACTCGTTCCAATATGGAGCTTACTGCACTTCTAGTAAGGCCAAGGTCTTTTAGCAGGTTGTAGAGAGACTTCGCTGGTATACCCCTCGCACCCACTTCTACCGCGTATAAACTAACCACATAGCCATTTTTGGTTAGTTCATTAGTAAGGTCATAATATTTATTCACTTTGAATACATGGTCTTTAGGGATGTTTGTTTCCCATGACACTGTAAGCTCAACAAGTACTATACGTTTGATTTGTTTGGAAAAAAGAAATCTCTCTCTTACAGGAGTCGAAGAACACACAAGAGGGAGATAGAGAGAGCGAGAAACCACCGGAAGAGGGAGAGAACAACGGCGGCTGGTGGCGATATCTCTATCCGTTTTATTATTTTGTATGACATACACAATATGTTAGAGCTAACTAGAGATTTATAGAGATTTCTATTGATACGCAATGGAGACTTTGACGCTTCTTGTTTAACTGGCTGCAAGTCAGGTTAGGGTATATTCTGTAAGGCTTAAGATGCGTTCGAAGAGATATTCGTGTAGAGAAAAAGATATTCAGCGCTCAACGTGCTCGGTGGATTATTAAGACTGATTCGCCGGGTTCCCGGCAGGGTAAATTGAGATTTTCTGAATTGGTCGGGGTCTGGCTGGTGGGAAGTTTCGGCCGTGGCTAGTTACCACCGACAAAGACGTACCGCCAAGCAATTTAGAGTTCCGATACGATGTCGACGAGGTTTTTAGGTTACATCTTGGGTGGCACCAACTTCATACATGTGCTTTAAGTAAATTGAAGTCACTAAATGACACAATTAGTTTTTACTTTTGACGTGACAACGTCTTATAATTCGATAGAGCCGGCTGCACGCACGAAAACATGACTCATGCGGCGTTACCTCGCTTTGAGGCGTTCCATGTAAGGCTTGAAGTGCAAGCGAGAGCGCGGAACGAGCGACAAAGAAGCACAATCGGCCTTTGCGTTCGGCAGCGTTCGACATACGTCTATTAAATATATTAATTTTAAATTAAAAATTAATATATTTATAAATTAATATATTTATTATAAATTTAAAATATAAATTTATATAATCAAAATCAATTATTTTATTAATTTAAATTAATATTTATAAAAATATACTTAAATTAAATATTTTAATAACCAATTAAATGCTACCATTCCATCAGTATTTTGTTAAGACGTTGTCACGTTCAACTATCGTCAGTAAACCGACTTTACAGACAACCAATTTTTTAGTGACTTTTGAAGTCAGTTTTATTTTTTATTAAAAATATTTTTTCACACTTTTTAGTGATTTATCGACCACAGACATAGGTAAGACCTACTCTACTGAACTATGAGTACCATGTTCGCCAATTGTCGAAGTCGTTGCAAGTGTGCCTATACACTTTGAAGAGTTCCTTCGACTTTTCCAGGATCTCATTATCAGACCCTAACATGATGACTATGGGACTATTTTGAAAGTATATCCTTTCTAATAAAAAGTATTCAAAATCGGACTACTCTGTAAAAAGATATGCTTGGCCATATATAAAAATATACGCCTTGAATTTCAAACCTCCTTCATTTTGTCGTCGGTTAAAAAAAACATCGCTCAAGAACGATGCCATTGAAAATATAGATCTCTCTTTCGCACCAACGCAACGAAAGAGAGAGCGATATCTTTGAATGCGCGATATTAGGCAATAGTATATATATTAGTATGCCCCCTCCTACAAATTACATCCCCCCTATAAGGAGGGAGGCATGGCCTTATAGTAGGCCGTTGATAGGCTGATAATGATGATGATGTTTATTAGTCTACACGACACGTGTCTTCGAACGCATCTCAGTTCTACATAGCAGTTGCCAGTGCATTTTAGAAAATATATATTTAGATATAACATCTGTATTTGCTAAATCAGTGTCTTTTAGTAAGCCACTGAAAATTCTTACTAATGTTTTTGCATAGACGTAAGAAAAATATTATGATGATCACTGAAAGTAATTGCAATATAAAAGTTACGATAAACAACTCTGTTGATTTTATCCTCCGAAGGACACTGATTTAGCGAATAGTAAAAGTAGAATCGCTGTCCAATATTAACTTATCTGTGAATAGGAATTCTAATAACTATCAAATTAAGGCCATAATAAATATATTATAATGTTAAGTTTGTATGTAGTTAAATATGTCTAGAATAAGCGATGAAGTCAATGCAATATTAAGTATAAGGGTTAATTACACTTAGGGCGGGCGTACATCTGGCGAGGAAGCGGTTCGCAGCGTTTTTTGTTGTGAAACATCTGTGATGCGTTATAATGGTCTCGAATGTTGTGACGGCATGCTGTTGCGAGAAATAATCGAAACTATAATAATAATAGAGGCCGGCCGAAACCGAATATTCGGCCCTGGCTTCAGTTTCGGCCGAAACCGAAACCAAAACCGAAACCGAAACTCATGTGGTCAAGTATAAAATTCCTTAAAATACTGAAAGGAGAATGCCAGATCCTAACCCAGATAGAACACAAATTGTAAATATACTAAAAAAATCCTATTATTAAATAAATATTTCACAATAAGATATTTTTACCGCTGGAACTCGGAATAAAATTCTGTTAAAAAAGTAATTTAATTATTTCCATTTAATTTACACTCTTTACGCATTTTTAAATCTTTATTGTTCACTGGGTTCTAGTCTTTTAAATCGCCTTTATTGAATATTCACCAAAAATGGGCTTTAAAAGGCTAGTATTCAGGCGTTAAGCCAGTTTAAAAATGTATTTAATAAAACTTTGCAACTGTCATGTCAGTGTGACAACTATACGGAACAAAAATACGAAAGTGGACGATAACCAACATTAGGCTCATGTCAAATACTCCAAGTTCTAGAGCTTTTGAATGTAATTTATATTATATAGTAAAAAAATGCAATATAATGGTGCATAATACATTGTTGTACAATATGTTTTTGTTAGTGGGTTAAAGTCCTATACATTGGCTGGCATTCTCCTTTGATGCATTTTACACATTATGCTGCATTAACTAAGTTTTACATTAATGACTAAGTTTTGTTGCAACGGAGCTATCCGAACGGCGCACGACAATTCCCGAACAGGGCCGCCAGCGTCCGCCATAGTGTTGCCGCGAGAAACTAATTAGGCGAGCGTGGACGACGACTTCCGAAACAGTTTCGGTTTCGGCAAACGTTTCGGCCAATTTAGGCCGAAACCGAAACTGCCGCCGAAACTTGATTTTTGGCCGAAACTCGAACGAAACCGAACTTTCGGTCGGACACTAAATAATAATAATAAATCTTTATTTATTAAAACGTGCATTCAGTGTGAATTTGAAGCCCTACCCCTAGTTATTACTGTGTCACAGGAGGCAGTGTCTTCCCCATATCAATGATACAATGTTAGGTTGATAAACAGTTAGATTTATACAAAAGCAAATAAAAGAGAACAATTGTAGCTATTCTGAATAATAAATAAATAAATAGTATAGGACAATTACACACATCGCTATTTAGCCTCGAAGTAAGCTTAGGTAGCTTGTGTTATGGGTACTATGATAACTGATGAATATTTTATATATATTATACATAAATACTTATAATATATAGATAAACACCCAGACACTGGAAAACATCCATGTGTGGTGTCGGGGCGTTTAAATAATAACACAACCGATCGTGATTAAAGTATGTTTATTACTACTCTTAAGCTATTACAGTACTCCTATTTATATTACTCCACTACATCATCGGGGTAAATTTAAAAAAAAAAATGTCAAATACGATTTTTTTTTTTTTTTTTTTTTTTTTTTTTTTTTTTTTTTTAACATACATGTATCTGCATAAAATGCCGAATAAAATATTATATTACTGATAAACTTTTTTTTTTTTTTTTTTTTTTAAATTTCTTATTTCCTAAAACTTATAATTAATTAGTTAACACATTCATATCATAATCATATTTTAAGGTGTAAGTATAAAGTGTTTACAAGTTAAAGGAATGACACTGTCATCGTGCCTTGATAATGAAATATAATATTGTTAACACAGGCTTGAAATACAATACCGCTAGGTAGTAGCTAGCTATAATAATGGATAGGTATCTATCGTAACTAACGCTAAACACTTAATACTAGGTTACGTATGGTTTTGTTCTGTTTTTGTGGACACTATCCACTTTTCCGTCTTTTTCAACAGTAACGTTAGGTCCATTTTCACTTATTACTTTATAGGGTCCTTTATATAGCATATCTAATTTTTTACCAGTTTCATTCTTGATTAAAATTAAATCACCTCTTTGATACTTGATCGAATTACACTTTTTATCCCATACATCTTTCCTTTTCAATTTACTTAAAACTAAGTTTTTATGCGCTTCCTTCCATGCTAACTGTAACCTATACCTAAGCTCTAGTGCATAATTATCTGGATTGTAGAGTGGCTTTACCACATTATCTCTTAAATTACTAGGCAAGTTACAACTATTGCCAAATACGAGTTCGTACGGCGTATACTTAGTCTGAGTATGGACAGTAGTGTTGAATGAAAAACACCAAAACTGAAGCCACTGACTCCATGTCTCTTGATGTCCATCACATAAAGTTCGTAAGAAGGCAGCGAGGTGTTTATGAGTATTTTCCAAGGAGCCTATCGACTCATGATGATAAGCTGTCGAGCTTACCTTTTCAATTTTAAGTAGCTTGCACACCTCTTTCATCGTTTCTGACTGAAATTCCGTTCCTCGATCTGTCGCGATAACTCTGGGAAGTCCGTACCTTAATATGAAGTTATTGACAAAAGATTTTGCCACACTTACCGTGTCTTTACGTTGTAAGGGATACGCCTCGACGTATTTACTCAGCTCGCATTGTAAACTTAAAATATAAACATTATTGTCTATGTCTTTATCTAAAGGACCTATGATATCTAAGTATATTTTTTCAAAAGCTTCCGATGCTGTCGTCGTCACGACCATCGGTTCCACTATATTTCTAGAATACTTACTAGTTTGGCACTTGGCACACTTGCTTACGTATTTCCGCACATCGGATTCCATACCAGGCCAAAAGTACTTACCTTTTATATTGTTGATCATGCGTCGTACACCCGCATGCCCACTCGTAGGTAGTAGATGATAATCATGTAGTATGCATATCTTTTCTTCATCATTGAGGACTCGTTTTATACCTTTTAATATATTTAATTGCGGTCCGGACCATTTTTCTCTACTTTTTATTTCATTTATTAGTTGCTTTAAAAATTCTACGTTTCTTTCATCTTTAATTATACATAGTCGTTCAATATTCAATTCATTACAAAATTCCTTCAATAAATTCGCAAATTCGACTCGCGTAAAATGCGACATATAATTGAGGTTTATGTAAATTGAATGAGTCGAGACCTCATACGCTAAACATTCTTTTTCATAAGTTAGAGTTTTCTTAGTTAACTGACTTCCTTGAATAAATTTCAACTCTACGTAGTCACTCGGTTTCCTTAGTATCTCTGCGATTCTCGGTTGGCCAGACCTTGATTCGGCAGGTATACAAGGATCCCTTGTGTCTGTGCTTTTATTCACCTCCTCTTTGCATAACTTAGCTTTCTGTGCTCTCGTCATAACCAAACTAACTTTACTATTTAATGATTTCAATTCTTCCGAACTTATGGTCACCCTACTTAAAGCATCTGCCACGTTATCACTGCCTTTTATGTACTCGATTTTAAAGTCGTATTCTTCCAACTGTAATCTGAACTTTAAAAGTCTCGTTGACGGATCTTTCATACTAAATAGATAAATTAAAGGTTTATGATCGGTCTTGATGACAAATTGTTTTCCGTATAGGTATGGTCTAAAATGTTTTATGCTCCAAACTATTGCCAAAAGTTCTTTCTGAATAATTGGATAATTTAGCTCCGCTTTATTTAGAGGTCTGCTAGCATATGCTACAGGTTTTAAATTTTTATTACACAATACTGATCCGATAGCTATGCCTGACGCGTCTGTTTGGAGAACAAAGGTGTTAGTATGTGAAAAATCTGGATATTGTAAGATTGGGGGTGTAGTTAATTTGTGTTTCAAAGTTTCAAAGCTGTTTTGACATTCTTTAGTCCATAAGAATTTTACATTTTTTCGACATAATTTATTCAATGGTAAAGTGATTTCGGAAAAATGAGGTATAAACTTTCTGTAATAGTTGCAGAACGCTACAAATCGCCTAGCTTCGTCCGAATTTGTTGGTACCGGATAATGTTGTAATACTCTAGTTTTCTCTGGATCGGGCAGAACTCCATTAGCTGACACCACGTGTCCTAAATATAATAACTGTCTTTTCATAAATTCGCACTTATGTGGGTTGAGTTTAAGGTTCATTGTTCGAAGACGCTCAAAGACATCCATTAAATTTTTATTATGAATCTCCATATTTCTTCCAAAAACTATTAGATCATCGCAGTAAATAAAACATTTTTCATAGGTTAGACCTGACATTGCGATGGACATAACCCTCGAGAAGGCATTAGGACTAATTTTTAAACCCATGGCTAATCGCTTCATTCTGTATTGCCCAGTACTTGTGCCAAAGCTAGTGATATTCCTACATTCGGGTTTTAAACTAACTTGATAAAATCCTTGATACAAATCCAAATGGGTGAAATAAATACTTCCGGACAGAGAGTCTAATATCTCAGTTATGTTGGGTAAGGGAAATTTATCGTCCTGTATCGAATCATTAACTTTTCTGTAATCTATTACTAAACGCCATTTTTTGTTACCTTCTGACTTTTTAGGCACTAATAGTATTGGACTATTCCATTCGCTATTAGAGGGTTCTATTATGTCGTCATCGAGCATCCGTTGCACTTGTTTATTAATTTCTTGTTTCGATGACTGTGGAAGCCGATAAGGTTTTGTATACACGGGTTTGGTATTAGGTTTCACCATAATCGACTGTTCTACGACGTTCGCTGTACCTAACCTGTCACCTTCCAAGAAAAATATGTCGGAATACTTGGCACATATTATTTGTAGTGATTTTCTATCGTTAGAATCTAAATGATTTAGTTTTAATTCTGTTAATAGTTTCTTTACACGACTAACATCTTTTTGAGACTGGCTAAATGAACATAAATCGTAGTTTTCTAAATAATCAATATCTCCCGACTGAATAATGTTAGATTTGAGAATTTTCATTGGTTTTTCGCCCGTATTCAATATCTTTACTGGTATTTTTCCCCTAATTGGCTTTACGATGCAACCTGCTAAAAATATGTTTTCATGTAACTGTTTCGGATATATAACACTATCCTTATATACATTTTTACTGATACTCAAATAATGAATTGATTCGCTACGTGATGGAACCATTAAATATTCTTCTGATACTACATCTTTACTAGTACATTTACTTATTTGTAAGGTACATGTTTCATAATGCTCTAAATGTAATGTGAGTCGGTTCGTAGGTAAGTCTATGTTTGCATTATAAGTTCTAAGAAAGTCTAAACCGATAATACCGTCCGCTCCGCATGGAACGTGATCGAATAGGTATAACTTGTGACGAAATGTAAAACCGTTTGCTGACTGCAATGGAATATACGCGAAACATTTCGATTTTATTTTTCCACCTATACCTTTTATGATTGTATTACTGTCATATTTTATTATGTTACTTTGAATGATTTGACTGTTAATGATAGATAAAGATGCACCAGTATCTAATAAAAACTTACATTTTCGATTGCCGCAGAACAGATAGATGAAATCCAACCCTTCACATATGAATGCATAGTTAGGCTCGAAAAAACTCTGCCAAATTTAGATCTTCTTCCTTCTGCTCGGACTCTGTGACGTAGGCATTGCCTTTGCGATAATAATTATTATTTGAGTTACCTCTATAAAATCTTACGTTATTCCTCGGATATCGGGACTGATTGTAGTTCCTTGTTGGTGCCGTATTACTTTGATAATTATAGCGACTTATATTGGGCTGATTGTGTCCTCTCTTAACCTGGGATATGGGTTGATACGTACCTCCTCGCGAAGGTGTATAGCCGCGGTAAAACTGTCGTCCGCGATTGTACCTGGGGTAACGATAATATGATTGATTTCTGTTACCTTGTGAGTAGGAGTATACTGCTGTTTGGGACGAAGACCCGGGGCTTGCCAGCTCCTCGTCTTCCGCTGCGCGCACAGCATCCTTCAGCGCGCTGTAGTTTCTAGCTGATATTATTGTACTCAGCCGCCGATTTCGAAGACCATCTGAAAATCTTTTTATTGCCAACTGTTCGTTTAAAGGTCTCAATATTTCGCGTGCTTTTTCATTTTCGCCAGCTTGTGTTATAGTGAGCCCTATAAAAAGTTCCTCCAACTTTTCCCCATATTTGCTAATGGACATATTATTTTGAGATAAGTTATTTATCTGTGATAGCAAGGAATTGGCTGATTTCTTAGTTAGCAAATATTTCTTTATATCTAATAATAAACTTTCAATTGTAGAATATTCGGGATTCAGCTTCAACTTAGCTGTTTTAGATAATCTTGTTTTCAAAACAAATGAAATCAACAATTTCTTGCTCTCCTCACCTTTTAAACAGTTACTATACATCTCGATGCCATCTATAATTTGCTCAATATTTTCTTGCCTACCATCCATTAAAGGAATCAACGTACTCGCGGTTTTTAAATCAAAGTTATCCATTTTTTGTACAATTTCTATAGGACCTACTTGCATATAATTAACAATTTTCTTATAAGTTTCCTCAATCGCTTCACAAGTTAATTCTATATCTGATGACTTTGTTAAGTGCAAAGTTTTTATATGTAATCTATAATCCTTATATAATGCAATAACATTTTCAAATTTTTGCTGGCCTAACTTTCCTTGTCGCCTTTTAGGTCCCAACTTTCTAATGCTCTCACTTTCACATATAAGATAATTATAAATCTCTAGTAACCTATCCATACACTATTATATCTATATAACTAATACATCAATACTAATATAACTAATACATCAATACCCATTATTTTATTTTTATTTTCACTTTCACTTTTTTCTTTTCTCACTTTTTTTTTTTTTTTTTTTTTTTTTTTTCACTTCACTGTTGTACTTCTGGATTAGGTGGGTCGCGGACCGCCGGTTGATGCCCGGACCAACGCGCCCGTATCCTTCTAAAAGCTTCCTCCCGTAGCTCCTGTCTCACCAGCCCGGTGTGGCATTTTTTATATTTTTTTAAGCCAATATAAATTATGGCTAGCGCACAAACTCCCAGAATTGAGGCTATCAATATGTTGCTAGTTGTTACCTCTGTGTTGTTGCCGTCTTGTATCACTACCTCTTTGTTTTGGCATTCACACTTTGCGCATTTGTTGCCCATAATTTTTATAATTTATATTTCCTTCGCTGCACATGTACCCCTGACAATTGACTTATTAATTTTATTCATCGTAAAAGTCTAGATTCGAACACCGAGGCACACACGAATGCCCCGCGTCAGCATTATTCGCCGGACATTGGACACCTCGCTGTCACGGTCGCCATGTGGTGTCGGGGCGTTTAAATAATAACACAACCGATCGTGATTAAAGTATGTTTATTACTACTCTTAAGCTATTACAGTACTCCTATTTATATTACTCCACTACACATGCTCATCACACAAATATTATCTAGATGCGGGAATCGAACCCAGAAGCAGTGTCACTACCCACTGCGCCACTTTGCTATCATAATAATAATAATATATGAAACTTTGCATTTACCTTTTATTTTTATAGCATTTTTTTTTATTTTAAAGCGGATATGTAATTTTATAATTGTTTTTTAAAAGTTAATTATCATCTAGACTAGGGTTCTAGGGTTGCCAACCGTCCTGTTTTCCCATGTCCTAGTTTTTGTAGTGTCCTAAGATGTCCTAAGCAGCGTCCTGGGTTTTTATATTTTAGAATCCGCTTTAAAATTTTTACGCAAGTACTCGTGATTGCGATGCCGATGTGTTGTTTCAAAAATTTGTTTATAGTGTGAATTTTTTAATTAATTTAAACTATTGCAACTCAATTAATGCGTCCCTTTTTTAAACGGAGTTGTCCTGGTTTTTGCAACTTCAAATCCTGTTTTTTTTGACGTGACAACGTCTTATAATTCGTTAGAGCCGGCTGCACGCACGAAAAAACATGACGTCATGCGTTGTTACCTCGCTTTGAGGCGTTCCATGTAAGGCTTGAAGTGCAAGCGAGAGCGCGGAACGAGCGACAAAGAAGCACAATCGGCCATTGCGTTCGGCAGCGTTCGACATCCGTCTATTAAATATAATTATTAAATATATTAATTTTAAATTAAAAAATAATATATTTATTATAAATTTAAAGTATAAATTTATAAAATCAAAATCGATTATTTTATTAATTTAAATTAATATTTATAAAAATATACTTAAATTAAAAATTTTAATAACCAATTAAATGCTACCATTCCATCAGTATTTTCTTAAGACATTGTCACGTTCTACTATCGTCAGTGAACCGACTTTACAGACAACCAATTTTTTTTTTAAATTTGAGGTTGGCAACCTTAATCTAGACTCTAGACCTTAATTGCACGTTGACATTGTTCTCATACCTGAATAACTGTAGTTTAATTTAGTACATAATATTCAATAATTGCATACCTATTTAAGACATTATTACTATTTAACTTATTATTATTAGACACTTTCTTCGATCACGATTCGATCGATCACTTTCGAAATATATCTTTATTTAATGACATAGCAATCATCTGTTGTAAACATGTAACACCAATCATTTAATTCTGTTGGAAACAACGACGTTTTTGACGACCTCCGTGGCGCAGTGGTATGCGTATCGATTTAAAAGACGTAGGTCCTGGGTTCGATTCCCGGTGGTGCAGATTGAGATTTTTCTTAATTTGTCTCGGTCTGGCTGGTGGGAGGCTTTCGCCGTGGCTAGTTACCACCCTACCGACAATGACGTACCGCCAAGCGATTTAGCGTTCCGGTACGGTGTCGTGTAGAAACCGATAGGAGTGTGGATTTTCGTCCCACTCCTAACAAGTTAGCCCGCTTCCATTTTAGATTGCATCATCACTTAACATCAGGTGTGATAGCAGTCAAAAGCCAACTTGTAGTCGATAAAAAAACATCCATATATACAAACTTTCGCTTTTATTATATTAGTAAAAATGTTTAAATATCAATTTATTTTGGAATTTATTACAACGCCAGTAATGTCAATAACAGTTCCATATTAACAGATGTTGCACCGCCGCGTCTCGCTAGATATGCTCCGGCCCTAAGTGTACTTATACGTGCTGTAGCATTTTATTATTAATAACACTAAAATGTGTGTGTGTACGTATGTAGATAAAATTGTAAATAATATTAAGTTTAGTTACAAAGTTGTTATTAGATACTGGAGAGATATATATCTAAGTATGTAATTAAAATCAATTAACTATTATTTAATAAATAATTGTTGATTTTTGTTCAATATTAATTATTTTTGTGTCCATAATGTGTCATGTTTTTTTAAGATTTTATGTTTTGTTTTGTTATTATAGGTTCCGTCTGTGACATCGTATTATTAAAATGATTTACTTTCACCCAAATGTGTCATATTCAATCGTGAATGTCATATTCAACCGTAAGTGTCATATTCAACCATTGACATATTAATACTATGGACTTCGGGTCTAATGCAAAATTTACGTCAAAAGTGTCCCAAGATATTTTATACACACTAGGATGTATTTATGTTTTTATACACAAAATAACATTGTAATGTATGTCTTATCGTATTGTTATACAGTCTAATTTGCAACGGTCTAATTGCATGCAATAAGAAATCAGCTTCGATTGACGGTTACCATGGCAGCCTTTTTTTGACATGACAGCTTCTCGTGAAAATAGGACAACATAAATGGTGTGGAGTCGGTAGCTTTCAATTTTTTTTGGCATCTTATATTTATATATTATATTTACAGCAAATTTTAATTTATATTTACATATCCCTGACCTCTATATGCTGGGATAAATCTTGTACCAAATAATAATTGTTGTAATTATCTTGTATAAAATAATAATTAGTTATAATAATAATTAATTACAAACCAAATCCACTAATGTACAAAATGATATGCCACTGGACATAGTTCTTTACTTTGAAATTTTAAGTTTTCGATATTTTCCTCTTTTTAATTAAACTGAAAATATATTTTTTTACTTCAATGACGTTAGATCACTTTTTAAATAACTGTTCCTAATTTCATATAGATAATTCTTATAGTTATCAAATTAATATACCATTATGGTAAAAGTTATTTGATTAATATTCATGACATAAAAAATAAAAGTTGACAGAAAATATAAAAATTTTTGAATTGAAAATAATCAAATTATTTTCATTCAAAAATTAAGTAATTAAATAATTCAAATGTTTAACAACAAAATAACTCTATGCAGTCGTTGTTCTAAAACATTCTATTGCTCACGGCAGATCCGAACTAAATGTGGTTAATTAGATAAACATATTGCACTCCTTCTATCCTATACGCGGGTAGCGTATGGGAAAAAGACAGATAGATACTTTTGTTCATTTTGGTTGGTTATGCAATTCGTTTCTATAGTTTATTAAAATTTTAATAAAATAGCCTGTTTCTAAGCAAAATAATACTTTAAAATCATCAGTAAATATTTACTTACTGAAAATATGGTACACCGTCTTCTTTTCTCACCTTACTCGGGTAGTTCTTACAAGTTTTTTATAACACATTACGGCATTATTGACGTGTATTCTGTCAGTCAGCTAATATGAGACTGAATTGCGATTGGAAGTCATTTCGCGTTTTGGCTTACTTTTGGTTCGGACACTTTTTATCGCTGACCCGAAGTCCATAGTATTAATATGTCAATGTATTCAACTATAAGTAAATCATCTTCAAAGCGAAAGGACGAGAAGTTTGACAATATTCGTCTCTATTCTCAAATCGTTAAGGTGCAAAGTTGTGTTATACAAATATGGAATATATTACGCGCGTAATCACTTGATTCCGTTTTTGTATAATACGATTTTGTATTTTATTGATGATAAAATAGAGATGAAATTGCACAGGCAACAATCATGACGCGACGCGCCAATTTTGAGTTGAGCCTTATTGTGTGTGCGGATTTTTAATGTAGTTGTAATATGTACATATAAACCATTGACAGGCGCATTTAACTGAAGAGCTGTGATGTGATGATGTGTGACAAAAACATTGGTGTCGTCAACTACATCTACAGCAAAAAGGACTTCCCAGAATAGATTGTGTCTGTGACACCGTGCTTCAAAGCACGTGGAGCGATTTAGCATTTTTTTTAAATATTAAAAAGATTTACTAACGTGTCATATTCAACCGTAAGTGTCATATTAACACTAAAAGGTAAAGGCTTCATAGTTGATAAATAACTTATATTTTTAATTTTTTACGTGTGTAAGTCGGGGTGTTAGTTGACAAAGAACTCATCATCTTTTTTTATTTGTAACATATAATTATGAGTCGTGAACTAGTTGACGAAGAACTCGTTGGAGCGCTGGTTCTGGTTGTGGCGCCACTTGCAGGCCCAGTTCCAGCACGACATGCCCGCCCACGGCTCGTCCGTGTAGAACACCTGCCCGTTCTGGTACATCTGCGGAAAAATCGCACCACAATTTTTCTGGGTATTTTTTTTTTAGCAATTTGTCATTAAAAAACTGAATTCCCTCATTCCATCAACCGAAATTTGCCAAAACAAGTGTCAAATAAATCAAATATATTTTCAGTTGGTATTTCGACGTATTTTCTTTTTGTGTGTGGAAATTATTATTTTGTTATAGTATGGAAATTTAAAAAGAAATTTGATTCCAATTTTGTTGAGCTTTTTTTCGTTGTATCGGTCGTTCTTATCTCTTGGTTATTGCGTTTAGCTAGGTGTTGATGTTTACTAGGTATTTTTTTTAGTTTTTAGCAGTTTTCCCCAAAATTTCAAGATTATAATATAGAAATTAATATACTACAAAATAAGAGAATATAGAAACCAATAAAAAACTACAGCCGAAAGTGTCAAATACATCGTATATGACATTTTCAATTGGTTTTGCATTGTATTTTCTAGAAATTGGATTTAAAGTTGATCAAGTGATTTCTCGTTGTCTCGTTCATTCGGTTTTCTTGTGTACTGGGTTGAAAATATTAATTAATTGAAGAAACCATTTACACAGCCGAAAGTGTCATATACGATCATATACATCGTATATGACATTTTCAATCGGTTTTGCATCGTATTTTCTTTTTTTTTGTATTTATTTTGACTACAGGAAAAAATAAAAATATATATTTGTTTCTGTATCTGTTTTAGAAATTGGATTTAAAGTTGGTCAAGTGATTTCTCGTTGTCTCGCTCATTCAGATTTCTTGTGCACTGGGTTGAAAATATTCATTAATTGAAGAAACCATTCAACCACACTATTGTCGACGCCACCTACTCCAGGTATTTTGGGTTCCTATGTATGATTTAAAATTATGTTTTCGCTCGACTTAACAACAATAATCTGAATTACCTCATTTTTCAACCGTAATTTGCCAGTACAAGGTGTAGTTTTAGATTCTGGTTTTTTAAAAGTGGGTTCATTACTCACAAAGGACAAATCGGAGCTCTTATAAGTGACGCCGTCGTATCCAAACCGTAGTATGAAGTTCATGGAGAATATGGAGAAGATACATCTAACGTCGGTGGTGGCTGGTATGAAGTATCGGTACGGACCGCACCAGTACGACACTTTTGGTTCGTACTCCACTGATTCGGGGAATTCTTCTCTGGGGTTTATTCTGCCAAGGAAAAGTTATAAGATTAGTTTGCATAGCATGTGTGAAATTTCAACTAAAAGTGTCAAAGAATTGACACTTTCGATTGATACACTATTGACTTGGAAATTCTTGCTTATTAATTCTGTGAAGAAAAATTTATGCGTTAGGTGCTCTCATACAAAACTTCAACTGAAAGTGTCATATTTAAAGTATCATGTACATTCATAGAATATGACAATTTCGGTTGTTACATTACTGACTCGGGAAATTTTCGCCTAGGGTTATTTCTGGCAAGAAAAATTTGTTCGTTAGGCGTCATCATATATGAAATCACAACCGAAAGTGTCATATTCGATGTATACATCGAATATGACACTTTCAGTCACTGAAGTTGGATCACTCTTTCAAACTTTGACGAACAATTGTTAACTCTGAATTCATATTTGCTATAACAATATCTCTAATAACCGAGTCTTTCAGCTACCCAAGTTCACATTTATTGCTAATATACTAAGGGTCGGTAAGAAAAAAGTTCATTATCCTTTCGATGTCTTGGCTTCACATGAATGAATGAATGGAATGAAATGAAATGAAATGAATGAATGAAATATTCTTTATTGTACACCGAAGAAAGGAGCTTACAAAATAGAAAATACATTAGAAATAAAAACAATGTACAATTGGCGGTCTTATCGCTAATGAGCGATCTCTTCCAGACAACCAATATTGGAGAGGAAAAGTTCGGGTGTACGTACACACAAATAAAGGAAATTGGTCAAATTTTTCTGCGGCTCGAAATAATTCTCAAAGTTGGTTGCCATCACGAACATTTCAAACGCCTGCCACCATTTCTTCAACTCGATTGAATTGTTTTCATGCATTATTTTTGAGACGTTTAATTTCGAAATTGTATAAAACCTTTTAAGCTAAATTTAAATTAAAATTTATAATCAATAAAATGAATTATTTTATATTACGACAGATTTATTTTTTATAACACCATGTTGTATATCGGTTTATTCAGGGAAAAGTAATGACATATATTATACAAGTGACGGTTGACATGAAGACGACACAGATAATGCAGAAATAATGTTATGGCCGACTTACACTAGAGGTCGCCTGCGGTTTCACCCGCGTAGTTTCCATTCCCGTAAAAATTTTTGGCATAAAAAGTAGCCTACATCAATGGTATAAGATTGGCGGTTTTCAGTCAAATAAAATTGCGGTCATCACATAAAAATTTTAATCCTATCTGAGATCAATTATTTATTTATTAAACCTTTTTAATCTGCAACAAATTATTGTACGAAAAAACATATGATCTTTTAAGTAATTAAACCAAAATCACAAATCGGGAATTGCGCAATTTTGTAGCGTGTGTAAATTTGCGCATTGAGATCGATGAGAGTGCGCAAATAGATTATTTGCACATATCACCAAATGCAGTCCGAGTCTTTGGTCTAGTTGCTTCTTCTTTGGCTTTGGTTTAGATTTAGACTTACTATTCTGTTCATTTTCTTTGTATAGTTGTTTTATATAATGAACTGTTAATCACTTCTGATTATTTGTGCTTTCGATTAGAACTCCTTTTTTGTGTAGCTTTTGGAAATGGTATGAGGTCAGCTAACGGTGCTGAACTTATTTGAATACTAGACCTCGCATTCACAACAGATGATGGTTTCTAAAATAGTGATAGAGTGAAATCGGACGGGCTGTGTTAGATCAATTTCGACAGAGTCATTAAACAAGTTCACTGTTTTTTTCTGACTACACCATACCTCGTATACTCACACGAGACACTTCCTCCACAAATTGACGGCTCTTTATGAACAGACTGGGTATTTGGGTTCTCTTGTGGGTCTACCCGTTCAGCAACATTTTTGGCAAGCGTGCCATGAAATCGGCGTTAGTAAAAATTACAGGATTCCATGGCACAATGCCGGTTAATTTGAAGAGGTCTACTTCACGGCAAGTTGTCGCAGCCTGGTGAAAAGCAGATGCAAAAATTGAAGTCACCTGATATACGGTTATAGGTCTCCCTCGGTGGTTACATTTTCACATTCGCCGGAATAAAGCTTCTTCAGAGCTGTATGGAATCTATCAAGAGGCTGCTGTGAGCCCACCAATTGCCCGGCGAATCGCAAAACAAACACGCTCGTGGGAATAAGCGTTGCACAGTATTAACGACAGTCACGTTCTCTTCAGAACATTTGATTCTGTATTATTGAGTCCAATTTAGTATAGAAGAATAACCAGTAGTAAGAAGTACCTGTAATGTACATAGAAGTTCAAGCAAATCCGCATCGGCCGTTTTTCATCAGATTTTTTGTTAATCGCAAAATCAATCACTGTTAATACTCCAGTAGAACCGTTTGCCAGACCAACAGCAATGTTTGTGTTAATTGTCAACATATATTTTGCTTTTAGGAAGTCCCATATGTTTGTTGAGTTGACAACCGTTTCTAAGGCTTTCTCCTTCATAGTGACATTTGTTTCTCTGTAGACAGAATCGATTGCTAATGACAAAGCACCTTCACTATCCATCGTCTACAAAACTACTGTTATGGTCGTCTACTCCTCTGTTGACAGCGCCACAAGCATCATCTGGTAACGTAGAATGAGTAAATAAACGACTTCTTAACTTCTAAAAAATTCTATGTCGTCATTCGTCACAGTTCCACTTGCTACGTCGTTTGGTTAAACTTAGTAAGTAGAAATCGATCCCAAATAGGTGTCTTCAAAATTTCGGTAATAGGGGCGACTTTGACATCAAAATTTCTGGATTGAAAACGCTTAAACCAAATTTGCGCTACTCCATAAATATTGCAAATTTTTTTCGCGGCTTCCGTTGCATTTTTACCTTTCTTGTTCTCTCTTGTCTCTTATTTTTACTCATCTTGACAGTACGAAGAACAAATGAAAATCACATATTTTCCTAATTTGAATTTGAATTAAGTTCTTTAATTTCTTTTATTATCATTATACTAAATGCGAAAAGACTTCCCCAACCTATTATTCAAATCCGATATATACCATTGTTTACATTAAACTTCAATACGTACACTGTAGTTCAAGATGACATATTGTATTAAGTAGCTCTTGAAGAGACATGCATCTGGATTTCTATGCACCTATTATTCAATATAAGTTTGTTCCAATACTTACGGGACTTAAATTTTACTGCCTACATTTACTAACTGGAAAGTAAAAGCTAAATATAATATTGTACAAATACTTGTAAATGCACTGCGCGTCGCTCCAGTTGTCGTCTGAATGGCAGTAGAGTCCTTGGCTGGGGTCCTTAGCCTGGAACTGCTCCGCATGTGGTCCCACGTAAGTGGTCTCCGAGTGTCTGTGGTAAAATCCACTGAACGCGAAAGCTCCTGCAAGAAATCAATCATTTATTTATTTAAACCTTTTACAGTCTAGACAACATGTACTTTACCCCTCCCCCTTCCATTGTATCCTATCCATATGGGGAGCAGGAGAGAGCGTCAAGTTTTTCATTTTGATCGTGGTGTGATTGCGAGAAGAAACAGTTGCGTTTTGGTAACAATTAGTAAATATGTATGATGGTGGTAAGGTTCTTGAATTTTATGGTTCTTGTTTAAAACTATGTATTGCAACCATCCAAGAACACCAAAAAAAAATTTTTAAAGTAAAAATTTAGTAAAAAAGTAAAAAGTATCGACTACAAGTTAGCCCTTGACTTTTGGTTTCTACACGACATCGTACCGGAACGCTAAATCGTTTGGCGATACGTCTTTGTAGGTAGGGTGGTAACTAGCCACGGCGAAAGCCTCCCACCAGCTAGACCAAGACAAATTAACCCTTGGCATGCCTGGTGGGCATAAGTTACACGCTATGCCTGGTGGGTCTCTCAGACCCCGATTTCAAAATAGCATTTTTTCCTATAAATGTTATGATGTAAGGTGATTTAATGATTCAAGACGCATGCTTAAAGGGCAAAAAAGAGATAGTAAAAAAAAACACATTAGAAATTAATCAACTTTATTAAAATATTTGAAATTAAACTTTAACTCACATTTTTAAGCAACATTTCGTGACTATAACTTTGTTAACATATAATTAGTATCAAAAGTAAAGAGATCATAATCAGACTTTAATCCAGTGTAAGGCACTATCATATACTTAATCTAAATCACAAAATAATTAGTCTTCATCACTTGCATTTACACTTTGTAAATCTTTGGATTGGTAACACTTTGCGCATTGAAAAATCGAGTGGTCAAGACAAATGTGACAACTACATGTCTCACAAATGTACTGGGTTTTCCGATCTTTTTTCACAGGACAAACGTGGCATCTTCGCTTTATTCCAGGAGTTGATTTTTTCAACGGTGGGCAACCTTGATCACCTGTGCGTTCGGCTATTCTTTTACGAAGATCAGTGGAAAGGCGAATATTCGATTGTCTTGATTTCAAATGTGGTTCAAGAAGCGCTAAAGCCAAACCCTTTATAAAACTTCTTCGATTGCTCTTATCTTCTGGAATGTTAAGTATTTGGATAATTTTGGCATTGATTCCAGCAGTATTTAGCATCCAAAAAAACAAAGTCAGTGGCCATCTTCTTGAGTTGCGCGACACATCATAAGAACGTATGAGTTTATCGACATTGTCTACGCCGCTCTTTGTCCGATTGTAGAAACTTATGATCTCAGGTTTCTGTTTTGCGCCAGTAGCTTCGTCAATTTCCATTTGATGATGGAGAGATGACAGCAGAAAAACATTTTTTCTGGGTTTCGGAACATAAGATACTAAAGTCAAATCTTGTTGAAATCCGAACATTGACGAATTCTCTTCGCGCTTCCCGGCTTTGAACTTTTCAGGTATACAGGTTTTGTTGGATTTCATTGTACCAACTGCCGTAAGTTTATGATGATTTAGCAAATGTTGATAAGTGGGATAACTTGTGAACCAATTATCCATTGTCACATTGCGTCCTGATCGGGAAATCGGTGTCAGAAGACGATCAACTACATCATGTGGCTTGTTACTGACTTTATAGTCTCCTTGGGGCTGATCTCCTGCGTAAATTTCTAAATTCAAGGAGTAAAATGTAGCAGCATCTACAAGCGCAAATATTTTAATGCCATATTTGGCAGGTTTACTCGGTAAGTATTGACGGAATTTGCAACGTCCTCGAAATGCCACCAGTTCTTCGTCAATCGTTAGATTCTCAAAAGGCGTATAATGCAATTGGCAATTAGCAACAAAATCTACAAACAGTTTACGAAATGGTGCCAATCTATCTTGTGCTAATCTTTCTTCACGAGAATTGGCATCGTCGAATCTCAGATGATTGACAATGAAAGAAAATCTTCTTAGACTCATTGTCATGGGAAAAAGAGCAATGCCTGTGCCATCATTGGACCACAGATCTTGTAAGTTTTGTCTAGCCGATTTAAAAAGCCCTGCCAAAAAAAGAAGACCAATTGTGGCACGTAGTTCTATCATAGAAACATCACAATATGAATATTCATTAGAAGCATTTGAATTCTCTCTAGTTTTTTTTATCCTTGTATTGGTATGACACAAAATATATGACAACATTGACTCATTTATAAAGAGTTCAAAACATTCTAATGGAGTCTTTGCATTTTTTGCTTGACCATTTACTCCCGGAGTGCCCGTCAATATATTTTCACTACGTGTTCGTACATTAGGTCTACGTGGATTTTTAAACCATATTGTTCCATCTTTACCTCTGTTAGTTTCTTCTGTGGGCACAGTCGCAAGGATGGACAGAGGCACCTCCATTTCAGAATCCGAAGAGGTGGAGCCTGCATCATTTTCTTCCTCCTCAGTATCAGCTTCTTCACCCTCTAGAGCAACGTCAAACTCTTCTCCACTTGAATCAAATGCAACTAAGTCTTCCTCATCCAACTCTTGGAATAATAAACTAGCTATATCCTTGTCTGTTAGTTGTTCATTCATGATTAAACTGAAACAAAAAATAGAATAGGATAATGTAATGTACAAACTAATATTATTTAACGGACAGATGCCAATATTTGTAAGAAAAAAGAAAAATAAATACTTACAAAATAAAGTCACGCCGTATGCCTGGTGGGGTCTGTGGGACCCGCACGCACTTTACGCACGTCCTTTTACGCTCGTAGCTCGCCGCGGACTGGGTAAGCGGGCGGAGGGCATTCCGCGGTTAGTAACGGCCAGCTACTAAAAACGGTGAGGCTCGAAATTCAAATTTAAACGAACTACAACGGTTCGCGCGTTGGTGTGGGTCTGACAGACCCTACCAGGCATGCCAAGGGTTAAGAAAAATCTCAATCTGCCCCGCCGGGAATCGAACCCAGGACCTTCGTCTTATAAATCCACCGCGCATACCACTGCGTCACGGAGGTCGTCAAAAAGTTATTAAGTTATTCGCGAATAGACAGACGCGGCGGGGGACGTTATTTATTTATTTTGGAAAACAAACCACTGATACACTAATACATGTTAACATTACATTCATTTAAGGATATCTTTTATAAATGCTCAGCTAATTATAGGTCTTCACAACTTTCACAATATAATGTTAAAATACAGTTGTCAGTGCATAATGTTTGCAATAGTAATTAATTAATTAAAATAGACAAAACACAAATATAGCAACATTACAAATTATGTTTAAATGCTTTCCACATACGTAATTTTTATGATACAAGATAGGAAACAAAACCTATATAAAATTCAAATAAAACTAAATTAAATTAAATCTAAAACCTCCTCGACTCCACTGCAATGAGGCATAGTACCCAGGATACTGGCAGCATTTCCCCTTTGGATGGCCAAACTAATCCTTTGGCCAAGGTAGCTGCCAGCTCGTTGGTCACCCGTAGACTCGTAACTCTTTTTGAGATATCGTCAAAAAGAGCACGAGTTTCTGGTCCCCATGGCCCCAAAGTCTCTACACCAAAAGGCACAAACACGAAATTACCTTTTATATTTTCGTATTTGCGCGTTAAAATTAAATTATATAAAACAAATGAAAGAAATGAATAATTATATTGTAATATGAAGTGTTAATATACATATTACATAGGTATCGGAATATTTATGTATTTATAATAAAGGTACATCAATCTTTCCATACAACTCTTGCCTATTGTAGTACATTTTCTCTGGCATCTTATTAGTTTTCTTTTGATTAAATATTAATTGCTTATTTGTTATTACATACATTTGCATAAGTATTATTGAAAATAGTGACTAATGTATGTACGAAATTCGTCAATTTTTTTAGGAGTATCAATGTCAAGTGACGTTATTTTTTTTAATCTTTTTACAGCCATGTTTTCATGATAAATTGATTGTAAGACATAGAGCTCTAGATTAGGTATGGTATGTGTTAAATATTCATATTTAATATTAAAGAAAATAAATATGAATATATTACACTAAAGACACGGCTATATATATGCCTTATTAATCAAATTAAACATGAAAATAGGCACGGTGTGAATAAAATTCATAGAGTAAAGAGCAGTGCCCGCGGACTCCGTTCGGCATTAGAAATATTATTGTCCAGCCCGTTTGTCTTGCGTAATGCTTCAGGTTGAAATTTGAAGATGTGATAAACTACGCCCCTTACCCCACAGCGCTGGATGCGACGCAATCTGATTGATACTGCCTATATCGCCACGCAATGCTCGGAGCATTTTGTTAGCATTTCTTTTTCGAAGGATATTGTTTTTGTTTCTTGCTGTACTGCAGTTTTTATTTCGCTCATAAATGGACTTGAAGTTGAAACCAGCGATCCACCGGGTTTTCTTTTAATTTTTGGCCTTCCTGTTCACAATTTTACTAATGTGTGGATAATCTCGTTGTTTGAGAATTGCAAACGACCTTATGGGGTCGTTTGCAATTCTCTGTCGGTCGTCTGCAAGTAGCGATTCGCAATCTAGTTATCGCAAATAAATCAGATGAAGGTATCACTAGGTACATTGTATCACTTTTTTTAATTGACAATCTATTGTTATCGTCGTTTACTACAACGCCTCTCTAATTAGTTCCCGCTAGGTACAACAGGAGGTTCCCCGGTTAAAACAAGTATTGCACCTGGGCGCACGATGTGCTTCCCTAGATGAAGGTTGTATCATACTTCCAAAACCAGTTGTCGCCATCCTCACACCATATGCCTTAGGTTTACGAGCGTATGTCTATGAAAATAATAAAATGACGACACTGGTAATTTGTTTTCAACAAAAACAAAATTATATTTACCTCTGAACGTGTAACAATGTGGTTTCCTCTCGCTGGACAGAATCATTTGTACGTCTTCTTGGTTATGGGGTGATGCAATGTAGTACGATGTTCCGAGGCATTTGAACTCTGCGGAAAATTATTTATGTAATTCTTGTAATTAACTATTTTACCACTACACTGATTCTGAATGTAATAGGTAAATTTTAAGCTCTACGTCATCGGGTGTTCCAATTGCAAATAGGTGTAGAGGTGGAAAAGCTCCAACGCAGAAATGCTACTTTTGGGGGAAGACGACATCCAGACCTCGATGGCACAGGGAAGATACAGCGATGTTAACTCTTCAACTCGTAATACCGAGAATGTTACACAGCGAGGAAGAGTGGCAAACATATGCACCGATGTTGAGAGAATGATGTTGAAGCAAAGAAGGAAGGAGATGGAAAAAGTTGAAAAGGGGAGAAAAGAGAATGAGCTTAATGGCTGGCATAATGAAATCTAATGCGCTTTCATGACAACCTTGAAGTCCAAAGGAGATCCATATAATTTAGTGTGCTTAAGAATCACCACCAGTTTTTTCTTTTATCAACGCACTGCAGGATTCTCAGAAGCAGAATCTGTTTATTTGAATGAATCATATTACAATATGTATACTAGATGCGATTGAGTGAACTTTCATCACTATTCCATTTCAATGGCTTGCACTCTGTGGTTATTTTTATAGTCTATGTAACTGAAAATATTTTCAGGAGCTATACAATCACCATCCTCTATTATTTTACTACCTCCCTTCAGGTTATTGGTGAAGTGGGTGGATTTTCATGCCTATACTGTGGTTTGAACTCTGCTCAAATTTTTTATTTTACCCGTGTAATTGAGAGTTTACGAGGTATAGAGAAGTTATTCTACCTTTCACCTGTTAGCATCTTACTGCAAGACACCGAGTTCCCATCGCATGGAATTGCTATCTCTCGGTTAGGTAAACGTTTTGCATCTTGTGCCTGTGCCATGTTGGTGGGACTCTCGCGTAAACAGCGTTTCCACGTGCCATTTTAAATGAGGATCGCATAAGTATAGTTTTATTTAGGGATTTCACCTCGCAGAAAAGTGCCAAATAATAAAATGACACGAGTTATAATAGCACTCTTTACTTGACGGTGCCATAAGTAAATGTTTCTTTCTTAAGAAATTAAATACAGACCAGGGCTCGTATACAGTCCGAATGGAATTTTCGCCTGCGTAGATTTTATCTTTGCCTCCGACGTGTCCATCTTCTTGTTCAATTTTAACAGCACCATGGACATCAGCGCCATGTCAGTTTCGAAGAGCAGTCGCTTCAGGTCCTTTATGTGGGTGTCTATGAATGAGAACAGCTTCTTTTGCGACGTCTCCAAAATTTCGCTTCGTTCTGTCTGTATGCAAAAACGTATGTTAATAGACAAATTTATTTTAATTCTTTGGTCGATGGTTTGGACTTCTTAGGGGAAGTGCAGTGATTGAGTTTTGCATGTTAGAAATATTGCATATGAAATTTTAAAATACTTTTTTTTAATTTCTGTGAAGTAATGGAGATAACTCATGCTATGAGAGTTCCAAAAGCGCTCAGTCTGACAAGAAACCCACAGCAAACTTAACCACGTTTATTTTATTATACAATATATTCTTAGTTAGCCCGCTTCCATCTTAGATAGCATCGTCTCTTACTACTAAGTTTGACTGCAGTCAAGGTCCAAGGCTGACTTGTAGTGAATAGAAAAATAATCTCATTTTACTATTAAGATTAAGTACCCAAATATATAAGCGACTGCCTCGTCGGGTCCATCGTGTGGCGGAGAGAAAAACGCGAAACAGAGTCTGAGAATTGCGGCACGGATCTACATCCCTGTAAGCCAACGCTTTAGGGTACCCAGAAGTTAATTAAATAATTGTATATATGTAATTTGTTAGAACTTGCAGGGTTGTGGGGCTCCTTGATCCTCGCGCTCATGTAGCTCGTGTATTCCATCAGTTTCTCGAACTTCTCGTCCGCGTAGCTTCGTTTAGGGTCTATTTCCTTTGTGCTCGGCATGTTATATGGTTTCTGAAAAAATATCATTTAGGTGCCGTCACGATTAGTTTTAATGTCTATGAAAACAATTTTTCTTGGCGAACGACACGTTGCACACAAGCTACATTTTATGCTTGTCCAATATTAGTGTTGTATAAAAATTAACATTTTTATTTTTTGCTTGTTATATGTCAGGTTATATAAACAATCAGTATCAGGTATAATTTGTGGGTTTTGTGGTGGACTAGTAACTTGTTCTTAGCCAAAATATTCAAAAGTTTAATGATGAAGTTACTACTTACCGTTTCCACTGTAGGGAATGAGAGTCGCGCAAGCTGAAAGGAAAAATATATATGAAAGTTTGTGTTTGCGACGCGAAGACGAAGACTACTGTGATCGCCGGGGTGGTGATCACGACTGTGAGGACTTCCTCTTGAACTGATTCGGAGTAATTCGATTTTTGGGAGAACTGAAGCGGGTGTGCTTGAAGCAGAAAGGTTAGTTGTATAGGGGACGGTGAGATTGTATTAAGTTTTTCGAACGCTACCAAGATTTCATTGTAATCGTTGATAGCGCTCTCAAAATTTTCTGTACATGAAGATTCTTCTCAGAGATCCTCGTCATCCAGAATCTCATAGAATATCTTTTCTAATTTAGTTTTATTGTTCTCTAGTTTGGAGAATCGACCTGAGAAGTCAGGCATAGTGTAGCGTTTTGTATTGTTGTCGCTGGCAACATTTTGACAACTAAAATACTGGCCAAACCGGATGTGCAGTGCGTTGGCGCCATTCTTGGGCGCATGCGCATCGGTTTCGCCGGATGTGGGCGGAGCATCAACTCAACGACAAGAAGTCTTCGTCGACCACGTGCTTTGTGAATTTGGCTGTGACATCGACAAGACGTTGTGCTTTGTGATTGTTGTGGTATAAGTATAACAATATAATTCTTAGTGAACTCAATATAATAGGTTATTGTGAAAAGAGTAGCTGTCAGTAAAGGTTATTGTGAAAAGTGTAGTGTCAATAAATATTGTGTACTAATATGAGTTTCTTTATAGTTTTGTATTCTGTCAGTGTGTTTGTGAGAGTTATTTGCTGCTTTCGTAGTTTTTACCGACACACACGAACGAACGCCAAGCGGTTTAAAGTTCTAGTACGATATCTTGTAGAAATCGGCTTACATAATTTATATATTACACACTCGTGTGGAGAACATACTAGTGTGTACTCGTACTCATATTTTATCCTTCAAACACCCATTTGTTGGTTGCAAAACCTTGTTCGCTGATCAGGACAAGTCCGTCTTACTATACGATTTTTTTCTGTACTTGTCCTATCACGTAAACTAACACGTCTTGTCACGAATATCACATTTTTTTTTTACAGAAATCACTTGTTTTAATTTAGCAATAAATGTCTTGGTCTCTCTATGACAACAACAATTTGACATTTCGTAACGCCAGATTTTCTATGAATTTATAATGATGGGAAAAATACATCGAGCATAAACTTGCCGATGAAATATAATAAATTATTATTTATTGATTTTATTTTTGTTATTTTAATGGTAGAAAATATATTCTATTAAATGATTTCATATTCAAGATTTTTCAAAAATATTACTGATAAATATGCTCACGTCGGATAGTGTTTAGGTATCGTAATAACGTTATTGATACCGATACCGTTAAGACGTTCATTGTGTTTATATTTTTGACATTTGTAACATATATTATATACATATGTTACATAAAATATAAACATATTGATATGTAAAAACTTTAATAATGTGATGAAGAATTCGATCTTTCTTCAAATATCTATTTAGTACACGAAAGAGTTTGTTCGGGCTAATCTCTATGTGCCTGTCGGATTGTAAAATTATGTTGGTTTATTCTCAAGGCTAGACTCAAGAGTGAAATATACTATTTAATATCAATTTATACCCATCAGCTTGCCATAAATATATATTTTTAATGTTAATGTACTGAAATGTCGTACAATGTTTAACAAAAATGTAGACCTTTAGTACACGGGACGGTACGGAGGATATTGCTTCACGGGAAACTATAAAAAAATTAAATTGAGAGGGGGAGCGAGGAATCAGCACACTTTATATGTGACTTTCACACATTTTGTATGAAAGTCCGTCTTTAAAATTGGAAGGGTACCTAAGAGGTTTTCACGCGGACGAAGTCGCGGGCGACTGCTATTACTATATATAAAATTATTCATTGGTAAACATTTAACACAACAGTCATAGTATCGCGGATGCATTCCTATTTAGTAAATATGAATTGCCAGTATTATTATGTTTTCAGGTTACAAAAGGCATTTCTTAATTTTTGAATTTCCGAAAGTTAGCCTAGTGAAACAGGCTGGAGCTGGTAGTATGTACCGAAACTAGCCCACTTCGCTAAGCTAAAGCTTGCTTTAGTCTTCATTTTCACTATCTTCCACTTTTTTCTGTAGGAAGAAAATAAAAATGAAATAAAAATATAATGTCATGTAAATATCAATTTTCATAATGATCGGCCAAATGGTTTCATATATATAAACATTCTCTTCTATATATATACATATATTAAACAAGGTCTTAACGGTATCAATACCAATTCGAGTTTCCTTTTTAACTGTTTTCACGAAACATCGTTGTGAACCTCTAAATATATTATTTACAATGATATTTTTTAATTTTATATGTTTAACAACTTTTTAACGTTACCAATACCAATAATGTAATTGCGATATAAGGTATCACGAAATATTGGTTTTTAATCTTATAAATGAATAACTATATATGGTAACGGTATAACTTTAGCAGCGTTACGATCACGTCGATAAACTCCCACCTCTACAGACATCTATAAAAAAGTGATATACTTACGAGTTGAAAAGATGATAATCCATCGCCACTGGTCAACGCCTGCTGTAGTGTTGTTATCAACTGAAAATATTGAACTTTCATAAGTTACATTTAAACAATTCGACAGCAGTTCAAATTGTAATCTTCGATATCGGATAGTCAGACCATGACGCCATGGACGATTTAAAAGGTCCTTACGGGGCCGGATGTGGATCAAATAACATCTGTAACTTGATTGTAATTCGGTGACTTCTTTCGGGAAACCGAGGGTTTTGTCCGTGAAATTATGGATGACAAAACCATTAACTTTTGAAAAATCGATCCTAAATACTTACGAAACAAAATATTTTAAACGCCATAGCTGTTGATGGTTACTAAACTACTGCGTTCTGAGTTTTTAATTGAATAACTGACCAATAATTGACCAATTTGTACAACAATAAAAACGATAACATATTAAGCAATCAAAATTTTTGTTCTAAATTTTGATTGAAATATAGAGCGTTCTTAAGAGTGGTTGCTTTTAGGTTGCAGACACAGTAATCCTCGGGTAGTGGATATGCCAGCCCCAGGAGATGCATTCGCTTTTTAGCCATTTTGTCACATTCACATAAAATGTTTTCTTTTTTCGTAATGCCCAACACTATATTCTTTTGCCAATTTGCACATGTTATTTCCACTATCTAACTTTAAATTCTCCATTTTATTATTCAAATCTAGTATCTTGTGTATTCGTTTATTTGACATTTGAACTATAAACTCTTCTCACATGAAAAAAAACAAATACGTTAGCACGTGCATGTGGTAAGTTTTGAGATTAGACTGCTAGTTGACGACGGAGCGACCAAAGAGCACAGGTAAATAGGGACGAGGGAGGCGTGGGCGGAGGGTGTTATTGCAGGGAACTCCTAGGAACACAGAAGGCGCAGGCCTGACTGAAATGTTCGTCGAAATGTCATCCAGCGATTTCTGTATCACGCTAAGGGCTAACGCTAAAACTCGCGCGGGCGCACGCTCGCGTGTGTATAATGAAAAATAGTATGGACAGCGCAGGCGCGTGCGACGGAGCGCGGGCGCGGGTGGCGGGTACACGCGAGCGGGTTTGTTTCTACAAATCAGACGAGCGCCGCTAGATGTCACGGTCACACGCGGCGGAGGCTAGGTACAATCATGAACATCCATTCAGAGCGCGTAATAATTGAGGTACAATTTCGGCCAATATTATGGGATATGGCGAATGAATTATCGAATTCTCCTCCGAGTAACCTGCTTGTCAAGAATGGGTTATGCAGTCGACGTTGTTTCCGTTGACGTCTTTTTGCCAAATAATAATTAGTAAATAATCCATGGTAATCTTCTCGACACCACTGTAAACGCTCGAGATCAAAATGATACTAGCAGCGCTAACTGGGACGGGTGCGACGCAAGCGACGGGTGCCCGCTCGCGGATTTGTGGCCCGCGGCGGTCGTCTGTCGCGTGCGCCCGCGCCCGCACCCGCCCGTGTTTTAGCATTAGAAAACTCTCGAAAAAAATCTCTCGACTCACAGTGTAAAATTGAAAAATTCGTTACAGAAATTGAAATCCCACCACTGTCGTTTCAGGAATAACTGCTACATCTCCAGTCTTCATCGCTTCATTCCTTGTCGTGAGTAGTTACAGTGTTGGTACGGGGTATTGGAAGTCAAACAATTCAAGTCTGCAGCTCTTTTTGTGTAGAGGGATTAACTTTTAAGTACCGACGTGCATTTTTTGTAACGTTAGTACCGATGTGAGGCCTAAGAGGCCGCGTATATTACATAGTTTTTTAAAAAGAAAGTGATGAGTTAAATTATTTGTCCTTGTATTATGATGAAAAATGAAGGGTTTTGAGAAAAAATAAATATAGAAAGGAAATCAACTTTATTATTTTTTTAATATAAGACTACAATAATATTTGGCATGAATTTTAGGGAAAATTCAGACTATTCGTTATAAAAAACCAAAACTTAAAAAATACTCCTCTCAGAATAACAACAAATAGTATTTCTCACTTACGACTAATATAACTCTTGCAAAAAAAAATTAGTAAGGACATAAACCTTCTGAAAAAAAAATTACCACTGTCCAGCTACACCTTCAATTCTAAGCACAGTCAGGGCACACTTGTTTCGCGCACTGCAAACAAACGTTTTTTGCACGAAAAGCATTTATATGTCGATTTTCTTTTCAATTTAGGTTGACATGAAAGACTTCTTCAGCAAAGTTTAAAGTACTCTTGCTAAACTCATACTAAGTTCACGGCGCAACCTTAGGTTACTAAATCTCCGCTTTATATGCTCTAACACCAACTGTCGAGCTAATTTTTTTATAAAGTCTCCACTATCAATTTGTTTTCCCACATGTATAACATGTAAAAGATGAGAATTGACGGAACTAATATCCAAAATCCGGTAAAAAATTGTCATAGGCCAGCGTCTTGATCGGCGGCTGCAAGTATACACAGAGCACTTTTTATATATTTCAATTACTCCGCCTTTCGTAGAATTATAAAACTGTATAATTTCTGGCTTCCCTGAGTCTGTGTTTGTTCCTTCATTATGATGCATTGATGAAGGCAAAATGACCGCTTTTCCCTTCTTGGGAACATGAGACAATAACGTGGTATCTTTTGTAAAACCATATAAGGTTGATTTTTCTGGTCTCGTTTTAACAGGCAAGAACTCTGGGGGTATGACCTTTTACTTTTTTTTTACCGTCCCAACACAGGTCAATCCTCTTTGTCTCAATGCATAAATTAGTTGTATTGACGTGAACCAATTGTCACATGTTATATTTTTGTTACTGCCATGTAATGGTTTACTCAAACGGATCACCGCCTGCGTAGGAACTAAAAGCTTTCTTTCTTCATCTGTTAGTGTTTCTCCATCTGAGCCTTTTCCACAATACACATAACAATTATAAAAATACCCATTTTCGGCATCACACAGGCACATTAGTTTTAGCCCGTACTTAGCAGGCTTCTTTGGCATGTATAATATCATCAAAAACGACCGCCCTCTAAATGGGACTAACATTTCATCAACTGTAGAATATTGACGTAAATTTAAATAATTTCTGACAATTAGATACAAATTTGTTGAAAATATTCGATATCGCAGCGAATTTATTAGTCTCCTTTCTCTGTGCTCTGTCAAGTGCATTGTCAAACCGAATGTACGGTAAGTAAGCACAGAAATCTGTTTTTAGACAACGCATCTAAAAATGTCTCTTCCGGTACTATCAGTAGCAAATATTAAATCTGCGTCTTCGTGGTTAGACTTGAATACAGCTGTGTACATCAATAGACCAATAAAAGCTTGCAACTCAATTATATCGATATCTTTTAGTTCTGGACGATCTTGCTTCATATATTTAGATCTATATTCAGCAAGCTTCTCGTTGGTTATAATCAAAATCTCCGATAACATCTCATCATATATATATTCTTTCCATAAAGAATAAGGATCTTTTCCATCATTTTGGTTCAAATTGGATGTGGGTACACGCGAAATAATATTGTGTTGTGGTGTTCTAACTGATAATCTGTTTGGAGGTAATTTAGACCACTTATATTTATTCTTGCCTCTAAAATAACCCAACCTTGAGAGCGGAACAACAATTAGACGCGCCGTCATCTGATGACGGTGTCAGCGCGTCCAATTGTTCAGGTTGAGTTTCTTCAGTATCAGAAATATCAGTACTAGTATCCGTATCATGCTCGCTGTGCTCCGGGCAAAAATCTTCGCCAATGTCGTCTACCTCTGATCCGCTGGAATCCTCTTTCGCAAGCCAGCTCTCAATCACTCGATTACTATTTGGATTCAATGTATTTATACATATCCGACATCTCTTTGAATGTTGTAAATCTGTCGCACGGCTATTTCGCTTGTTACCGGAAGTCCCTGGTGTACCTATAGCTCATAATATCTGTGAAAATAACAGTTTACTATAACAAAAAAATAAAACAAAAAACTTACGTAACAAGTCAAGTACCTGTCGGGGCCTCTCAGACCGCACGACGGTACTTAAAGGTTAATCATCAGGTATGTTCCTGGTCCCAGGTAAAAAATCTCACCCTCAAAGAATTCGAGTCAGTCGACTATGATTATTAGGACTCGAGGAGAGGATAATTCTACACACATATTAGGCAGATGAGTTAGGACCAGTATAAAAATATAGATGGTATAAATTGATGGTGTAAAATCATAGAAATCCTCACCATTCACTGTTAAAAGTCAAGTTCAGAATAAGTTGGAAAGAGCAAGAAATAATAGAAAAGCGATAGCTAGATGCACGGAAGAAAGTTTATTGAAGCACAAGAAGAAAAGCATATACGAGAAATAATATCTTAACACCTTATACCAGTACAAGTAAATCCAGCAATTGCATTTCTATCAGTTACAGTCAAGAGGAATTGTTTCTCGATCCCAGGAATGTAATGAATTTTCATCGTTTAATCAAGATAATTTTGCATCCAGATGTCTGTTGCGGTGTTTATAATTTTCTTAAATGGCCCAAATACACAACGGAAACGACAGCAGCACTATTCCATTTTCTTTACAGAAATCTAGAGCTT